>OZ024858.1:43466823-43474323 GCA_964017155.1 Oasisia sp. SBJ-2009 | reverse complement strand
CTTCGTCACTCACTGATGGCCTGTGTGAATAGTCTTCAGTACATCTGGCCTCAAGAGTGTGGGAATAGAGATTACGTCAGTATATGCCAGAAGACCATTGCTGACAGAAAGGAGACTTCGAACAATGAAGAAGAATGCTTTCAAACATTCTGGTACGTCCTCCTCATAGTTTGGCCATCCAGTCAACGTGTGAATGAAGAATAGCATCGTCCATCGTGGAGGAATGCAACTCGGCGATCTTCTGGGATTGATCTGTATTGGGCTCCTGGACAGAGTATCATCATCAACAAAGTCCTTCCCTGTGGCATATTCCGCTTTGGCCTTGCAGCGGAACAAACGAATTAGTAGTCGTTGACAACTTAATGCTGTCTTGTCGAGGTCTTTGACGTTGATCAGCAGCACAACTAGCGTGTGGTCTGTGAGTAGTTTAAATCCTGCCAGACCACAGAGGAATCTGTCAAATATCTCGCATGCCCACCCACTCGCTAAGCATTCCTTTTGAATCGGTGAGTACCGTTGTTCGGCAGGGGTCACAATTCTCGAGCAGAACGCCACCAGCTTCTTTCTTCCCCCACCGCGATCTGGCAGTCTATGTTTTGGCAGCATCCCACTTCTGGCACCATGTTCTGTTCTGTGACAGGAAATCCCTTAACATAGCATTTCGTAGCAGCCAGCGACACCATACGTTGTCACATGTCGACCTGTCTATATCACGTAGCACGACTCACTAGACCAACTGCCTCACTTGGTTGACAGATCGTAGCACTACTCATAACAGTAATATTACATAAATCCCTGTTTAGAAAGGCGGTTACATTAGGAAAGTATGTTTGAGGAAAATATACTTTCAACGTTTACTCACATCACACAGCATTGCTTATTCTTTCGAAGTATTATTATAAATAGCTATTTTTGTTTTGGTATCAGACATGTGACGGGTGTTAAAAGAAACACATTGTTGACTGATCAAAATATATAACAACACATGTATGTGATATTTTAGCCGTTTACATATGCATATATTACACAAATAATCAAATATCAAGTTAATCAAAGTTAATATCAAAGCCAAGTTTCTAATTTGTTGGTCAGAGTTATATAAAATATTCTTAAATATTATGATGCATTATACATGTGAGGAAATGCTTAAATGTGAACAAGACAGTTGAGATGTCACAGTACATTCGCAATGTACTGTGTTCCACCTGTTGTCCGCGGAATGCAACTTCACCCATTTAAGAAAAACAAATCAAGTATTGATGAAAATAACAGAAGATGCATTTCCTTGCAGACAGAACTGTGGTTCCTATATGGAAAACAAAAAATGAGATACCTTTGTAAACATTTCTATAATTGCTATGCTCACAAGTTTATAAACTTAATGTGTTCGATATTTGTGTGACTTCACTCTTATGTAACATTAAACCTGTCACCCCATGGGCCCGTTTACGTATGTACGCTATAAGAGAATCGGTTATTGCAGGATGTGGAGGCCAAATTGCAAGATTGCGGGGACCAAGGGGTTTATTTGGCATCGCGAAAAGCCAATATGAAGATGATATGAACTGTGCTTGGAGAATTCATGTTGGTGCAGCCCAAGTAAGTAACTTACATTATTATTAATAAGTGTGTGTGTTCGTGTGCATGTGCGTGTGCGTGTGTGTGAAAGAAACTATTTCAAGCAATCCGCGATTACATCGAGTGTTGGACGAACGAACCAAGGAAGGAATTTGAGATCGTGGCACCTGCTGACACTTTTAAATATAAATGTTGTCCGTATATAAGACATCTTAGTTCAACTATCATTTTTGCTTGTTTTGTTTTCACTTTTTGTTCGAAGGTCTGACATACACCCATGATGTTTGCCGTTTGCGTTCCATTTTGTATCATTGATAACATGCCCAGACTAGGTGTCGTCTTTGACAACAAAGCAAGGATTAACCCCAAAGAAATATTCCCTGGTTGAACAATTTATACAAGACAACAATCACGTTCAATGGCTTTGATTGTACGTGGTAAAAGTCAAGTATTGGCTGACAGAATGTTGACCAATGTAAAACGTGACCCTGGGTAAACGTGATATCATAACAAATTACCCCCCGCATGAGCAATGATGACCCACCTCTTATGGTCTTTATTTGTTGTATATATTTTTGAATTGATAACATTGATTGATAACAAATAAGAGAGTTTACATCGTCATCGCAGAATACGTCAGTAATGGTCGGACGTTTTCAGGTTCAATATCCACACCGGCTTAGGATTTCGCGGCATTTGTCAAATTGAGCCACTTAGCATTTCTCTTGCATCGACAACATGAGGATATCTTTCAGTAGCCAGCCGTCTAAGGAGCGGTAGTCTGTGGTCCCGATCCTCTGGCCCTCGGTGCTTCAGGAAGAAACTATTACAGATCTGGAAACTAGTATTAATTATTCTCATGTATTTGCAAGAAATAATTATATTTTTATCCAAAATACCCTTCTTAATGTTCTCAACTAACGAGGTTAACATTGTGCTATTCACATTAAGCTAAGGTACAAATTCATCTATTGCCCGTAGTTATAATTGTTTCTTTATTGTATATAAATAGGTGAAACAAAAATGGCAGACGTCTTTACAACAAGTACACTAATGTTTATAGTTCACGAAACCTAATGTAACACATTCTCTGACAGACTGAGCAAACAATGTTTCTTAATATATGTTTACAGATACTTCACGAACAATATTTCTGCAAGACCGACAACTATTAAATCAATACAAACCCACCATTCAAGTTGTTTGCTACACAAAATGTATAACGAATAACCCCTGTAATGTTCCTTCCAATTATTGACTAATGTTGTTTTACAGGCAGTGAGACTGCATTTTACCAGTTTTAATACTGAGAACTGTTGTGACAAAGTCCGTGTCTACGATGGAAATGACGCTACAGCTCCACTTCTACACACGTTCAGTGGTACATCTCGTCCGAGTGACGTCTTCAGCAGTGGAAACACCGTGTTTGTGTCATTTGTCACTGATGGTAGCCGCACAGGGGACGGCTTTAATATCGTGTATTCGACGATTACTCCAGGTAAACCACAACGCCTTTGTGAATATATTGATGTAACGCAGCGATATTTAACTATTGCAGTACCATTAATGCAGTCTAGCCTCCACCATTGATGATATACGATCTGATCCATTGAATGAATGAAAAGTATCCTCTGTCAGTGCTATCATTGTTTCTACGTATGTCTCTATATCTATCTTCTGTCTCTGTTTCTGTTTCTGTCGCTCTCTCTGTCTCTCTGTCTCTCTGTCTCTCTGTCTCTCTGTCTCTCTGTCTCTCTGTCTCTCTGTCTCTCTGTCTCTCTGTCTCTGTCTGTCTCTCTCTCCTTCTCTCTCTCACTCTTTCTTGTTCTCTTTCCCTCGCTCTCAATCTGTCTTTGGCTCTGTATCTGTATCTGTATCCGTATGTGTAGATATAGCTGTAGTTGTAGATATAGCTGTAGCTGTATATGTGTCTGTGTCTGTATATGTATCTGTATGTGTCTCGGTCTCGGTCTCGATATCTGTCTCAGTCTCAGTCGCAGTCTAAGTCTCACTCTCGCTCTCGCTCTCGCTCTCGGTCTCAACATCAACATCAACATCAACATCAACATCAACATCGCCTGCCCGCCTGCCCGCCTGCCTGTGTCTCTCTGTCTCTTTCTGTCTTTGTCCCGGTCCCGGTCCCGGTCCCGGTCCCGGTCCCGGTCCCGGTCCCGGTCCCGTTCTCTATCGCTGGCTCTGGCTCTGGCTCTGGCTCTTGCTCTTGCTCTTGCTCTTGCTATTGCTCTTGCTCTTGCTCTGCATCTTTATCTGCATATTTATCTGTCTCCGTCTCGGTATATGTACCAATCTCTGTCTCTGTCTCTGTCATTGTATCTGTATATGTATGCGCATGCGCATGCGCATGCGCATGCGCACGCGCACGTCTCAGTCTCAGTCCCAGGCTTAGTCTATATCTGTCTCTGTCTCTGTCTCTGTCTCTGTCTCTGTCTCTGTCTCTGTCTCTGTCTCTGTCTCTGTCTCTGTCTCTGTCTCTGTCTCTGTCTCTGCATCTCTATAGACTAGGTCAAATTTCAGAAAATTGTAATTTTTTGTTAACGGCTGGCAAACAACATTTTTAGACGTATTTATATGTTCTAAATCGATCTAGGGGGTTTGCCCGACAGTATTTTCAACGGTTAACCCTTAAACGTGACACATTTAAAATGGCCACCACCGAAACTTGACAGATTAATTTTGGGTCATATCTTTGGTACCAATCATGGTAAGAACATAAATGAAACATCTTTTTGTATGCTTTCGGGTACAAGGAATCCGATGAGATTTTTATTTAACCCTCAATAAGCAAATAAATTAAGATGGCTGCCATGTTAGCGACAATTTGATTAATGATTGCATGCGATTATTACTGAGACTTTTATTATAAATTAGTGATTGAACTTCATCATAATGTCATAGTTATGATTTGTCATATATTAAACGTCAAAGATACAATTATAGTTATATTTTGTTACTGATCAACTTTGTACAGGAATGCAAATAAGCTGTCCATTGCTGCCCCTCAGCGACGAACGCCCATGCGACTGACAGGGCATTCATATTAACTCTATCTTCCCAGGAACCAATGCCTTCTTGGACTTCCTTCAACCAAAATGCAAGCACGGGCAACCCCGAGCAAATTTCAGTGGGCTATCTAACCATTATACAGGCTCCTGCACACCACATTGATACGCTGAACACTGTCGTCAAGCGAGTGCTGCACGTAGCTCAATCAATGGAACAGGAACATGTAGTTCTAACAGTGGACGAGGATCTATATCCTAAGTTGATGGAACTGAAGTGGTCTGTTGACCAATACAAGGATATCCTAATACCCTGTCTTGGAGGACTGCATATAGCAATGAACTTCCTTGGAGTCATTGGCCGCCATATGGTAGAATCAGGCCTGTGTGAGTTGTGGGTAGAATGTGATGTATTGGGTGCCAATGCAGCTAGCTCAGAATGTGATATCCGGCAAAGGCTATGCTCGTGCAATGCGAACACACAAACTCACATTGCAGGCCTCGTGGCAATTAGTACTCCCACAACTGAGTGCACACCTGGACTCTGTTGATGTTGAGCTTAGGGCAAAAATGGATTCCCTTGGGAAGTGGTCAGACACTGAAGCTATATCACAGATGGTAGACACTTTGGCATCCGAGAGGTTCCACCAGCCCATCCTTGATTTTGTCAGTGCTAAAAGAAGACCCAAATGCAGAATTCTGGTGGAATTACATGGAGATGGTCAGCATCTTACTCTACTTCACCAAGACACAGCGTGATGGATTATGGGAACTCCACCTGTATGCGTTCAGGCATACGCTTCCATTCGTCATCAGATATGACCATGTAAGCTATGCACGATGGGGTACGGTATACCTAGCTGAGATGGCCAAGCTCCCGCCAGACATCCTGCATGAGTTCCAGCCTGGACAATTTGTGGTCAAGCATGCAAATTGACGATTCAATCAAGTTTCTCCAGACCACAGCACATAATGGCTGAATGCCAGTGGAAATAAGAGTGGGGCCTTAGTCGGCATCACCAAGGTAGCTTCTTCACTCAGCCGATGGATTCTGTCTTGTAACCTCAGGACCCTGATATCATCGCATACTAAACAAATGTTCCACGTAACCATGGATGGTGATGACGACGTCTACACCCACACGGAGTGTACCGAAAGAAGGAGGATGAAAGATGATGGAGATGAAGCAAGAATGGCAGCATCTCTGAAGCAGCATGGAGTGTTCCATAACAAAGTCGATACACTATAGAACATGATCAACAAGGATCTGGTCACTGTCTCCATCGAGGAGTCGTTACTTGGAGCAGAATGCCTTGGTTAAAAGCAGCTTAATGAGTTTGTTGAGAAACGTATCTGTTTGGCTCCAGATAATGACCAGCATGTCGATCTCAAAGCTCCAATTCGTAAGAGCAAAGCTGTGACATTTGCTTCACTGTACACTGTTGTACAAGACGTAAAAGGGAAACAAAGCACGATAAAGATGGACAGAAACATCTTGTAACGGCTCATAACAGCTTATAGAGCAGGCCGTGAAGTCAACTTAGACAACATCCTCCAGCATGAGCTTATGTCTGTTCCGCTGTCTCTCACCAAAATCAATGGTACCCTGCATTCACCGAACAAGTCTCTGCTATCCAACATATTGACCAAGGACTTACTGACACCATCAACTATTTCACTTGGTGGACCAAGTTGCTTGCTGATTGATGGTCAGGCGTTGGTGATGGCTCTTTCGAAACCCCAAAACATAAAGACATTCGGTGAATATGCGAAGACATTTGCAGCAGCTATGCATAAAATGGGAGCCACCATTCAGAGGATTGATGTTACGCGTGATCGTTACAGACCGGAGTCGGTCAAAGCAGGAACGAGGACAAAACGCAAACAAGGAAAACGACTAGTACGACGTCAAATCGAAAGTGAGTCAGTTCCGCTGACATCTGATTAGTCCAATTTCATGGCACTCGAAGCTAACAAGGCAGATCTGGCATTGTTACTGTCGAACTATCTGATCGATCACAGCCCCAATGATCAAACAATGGTTGTTGCTGTAGGATTCTCCGAAGCTAAGATCGTCACGTCTTGCACTGTATTCATGCTCACATGGAGTCAATGGTTGTGCACGTACGCGATACCGATGTCCTTGTGTTGCTGCTCGCTCACTATGCCAAAATGAGATGTACGAATCTGCTGATGAAAGCTGGCACATCAAAACATCCAAAATATGTCCCAATACATGACATTCGTCGTCAAATACCCATCGACCAAGTATCATCAATACTAGCTTTTCACGCAATCACTGGATGTGACAGTGTTTCTCAAAAAGACGACATGGCGTGTCTTCCAGCATCACCACATAAATTTGAGTCATCTGGGGAATGGCCACATAACCGAAGACATCGTTAAATCGGCAGAGAAGTTCATCTGTCAGCTATATGGAGTACCCGAAGCATACACGTGTGACGAGGCACGAGTTAAGTTGTTCTGTATAGGACAAGCCCAAGAAGCTCTACCTCCAACTTCGGATGCAACACGATTACACATCAAGCGAAGCCATTACCAAGCAAGTGTCTGGATGCAAGCCTACATGCCTTCTCCAGTTCTTCCCACTGTCACAGATATGGGTTGGGATCGTAAGGATGGACAGTTAGTACCGCGACTTCTCTCCCTACCACCCATTCCAAGAGCATGCTCAGAGATCATGTCATGTGGGTGTACCAAGGGATGCCTCAGTAGGCTCTGCAGTTGCAGAAAAATGAGCATGCCGTGTATTGAATCTTGCAAATGTCACAGGCATGGCGCTAAATGTTGGAACGTTCTACTTGATGGCACATGAACTGAGTTACCCCAAGTGGTTTTAGACAAAATAGTAATGTAATGTATCAACATAACTTTGGACATA
>OZ024858.1:43441823-43461823 GCA_964017155.1 Oasisia sp. SBJ-2009 | reverse complement strand
TGTTTCTGTCTCTCTCTCTCTCTCTGTCGTTCTCTGTCTCTCTATGTGTCTCTCTGTCTCTGTTTGTCTGTCTCTGCCTGTATGTATATATATATATATACATATGTATATATACATATACACTGTATATATATGTCTATATATGTATAAATATATATATATATATATATATATATATATATATATATATATATATATGTGTGTGTGTCTCTTTCTTTGTGCCATATCACTAATGGTGGGACGGCTTAACTATCTCAGCCTCCACCACCGCCACCGCCTCCGATCTCCACCTCCGCATCCTCCTCTGTCTCTGTCTCTGTCTCTGTCTCTGTCTCTGTCTCTGTCTCTGTCTCTGTCTCTGTCTCTGTCTCTGTCTCTGTCTCTGTCTCTGTCTCTGTCTCTGTCTCTGTCTCTGTCTCTGTCTCTGTCTCTGTCTCAGCCATCTCGGCCTCTGCCTGTCTGAAAGTGTGAATCAACCATATGCACGTGGTGTTCGATGTATTCTGCGACGGCTGATGACGGATTTATCTGTATTGGGCTTCTGGACAGACCATCAGCAACAACAAAGTCCTTCCCTGTGGCATAATCCGCTTTGGCCTTGTAGCGCATCAAACACATTAGTAGTCGTTGACAGCTTAATGCTGTCTTGTCGAGGTGTTTGGCGTCGATCAGCGGCACAACTAGCTTGTGGTCTGTGAGTAGTTTAAATCCTGCCAGACCACAGAGGAATCTGTCAAATTTCTCGTATGCCTACCCACTCGCTAAGCATTCCTTTTGAATCGGTGAGTATCGTTGCTTGGTAGGTGTTAACATTATCGAGCAGAACGCCAATGGCTTCATTCTTCCCTCACCGCGATCTTGCATGAGCACACCTCAAATGCCCTAGGAACTGGCATCGGCACTCACACATATTGACTTTGTTGCGACGTAGTATGCCAGAATCGGTGTCGACGCCACCAACATCTTCATCTTGACAAATGCTTCATCTTGGGCTGGTCCCATGCTCAAACTTTATTATCTTTTACAAGGTCATTCACAGGACGCGTGACGCTATGCATGTCTTGTAAGTATGAACTTAGGTAGTGGACCATTCCTATGACATGTCGTAACGGAGGCATTGTTGTTGGTGCTGAAATTTCCAGAACGGCAGCGACCATTTCCACTTTTTTCAGCAACGATTCCATCAGCGGTAAATCTGTGACCCAAAAACGTGAGTTCTGTTTATTTGAACAATCATTTGTCTTTATTAAGTATGAGACCAGACATCTCGACAATTTTCATGACAATCTCGAGGCGGCCGTCATGCTCTTTCTGGTATTTCACAAAGACCAAGACATCATCCATGTAAGAACACACACATCCTACCATTTCGACCAACTGAGACATCTTCCGCATGAAAATATTTGAGGTGCTGATGTGATGCAGTATGGAAACGAACGGAGGCAATAGTGACCAAACAGAGGGATGAATGTTGTCAGTTCTTGACTGTCCTGGTATTTGACTGTAGTGGTATTTGATTGAAATCACTAGCGGCGTCGATAGAGGTGAATACTGTCGCACCAGTCAGCGTTGATGTTACGTCGTCTATTGTCGCCAGAATAAAGGTTTATCGCTTCACTTCTTCATTGAACTTCTCTTCGTCGACGCAGATGCGGACCTTTCCCAATTTCATCACGACTGGCACCACTGGTGTACATCATGATGTTGGCTTAGTGATGGCCGCAATAACTCATGCAGCTTGCAGACGGTCAAGTTCCTCCTTCACCTTGGGCTGCAGTGGTATTGGCACACGCCTGGCTACGCTCAGAGCGTGCGGCTCAGCTCCACCCCTCAGCACAATTGTTACTAGTTCAGTCTTCTGATATCCAATGTCACCGAATGTCTCTTCAAACTCGACAACTTAGAAAATAAAGCCCATACGCCTGTCAACACAACGACTCAGAAGATTATTTGCACTGACGAACGACAATGCGGTAGTGGAATAATTGTCCTTTAATCTCCGTATGTGCTATAAATTGTCCATTGTTCTCGAGAGGTCCTCGTGATTGATTTCAGTTTCGATCTCGACCTCGTGGCATTCTAGGTTTCTTCCGACATGATTGACGTATCTGCGACTGAGGCAATTTTGAAAACAATCTTCTTGCCCAAAAATGACAGCAGGTTCAGAGTCTTCACAAAGTACATACTCTAAGAGGTAATGCTCGGAATATGAGTCTCGTGCACACGTAGTCACTGTTTTCACATCGTGGACATGTTCTTGTCCGGCACACTAACGCAAAATGTCCCTTCTTGCCACATTTCCTGCATTCTACAACCTACAACGTTTGTGATAGCTCTTTGTCGGCAATCCCTTCTATTAGTCTGTCTCTAATATTTTCAGACTCATTCTGTCCGACGTTACACCCTCGAGATATGTCGTGCAGGTCTCTGATATATACATCAGCCGATTCAAAGTGGCACCACAGATTATATTTTGTTCTCTCATGGAGACCAATTTTCTTAGTGGCAAAGTTTTGGTCAAGCTTCACTCTCCATGACCATGGCGTCATTGTTTGCTGGATTTTCGTCAGCTACGTCAATGTACGCAAACGATTATAAATGCTATATGGGCTTCGCGTCCTTACTTAAACTATTCCTTCCTCTTTACCAAGCTTGGTTGCACTTCTGAAAAGATCAAACCGATCTTTCAACTCCAGCCATTTTGGCGGGCTCGAATAATCAAAGTTTTCCGGTGGGTTACACTTTGGCAAGACTGTGACAACGTCACGTGGTGTGGTGGGCGATATTACGCGACGTTGACCTTTATATGGAATTTAAGTCTGATATTTATCAGCACTACCCGCTGTCTATGTTTTGGCATCATCCCACTTCCGGCACCATGTTCTCTTCTGTGACAGGACATTTCTTAAACATAGCACTTCGTAGCAGCCAGCGACACCGCACATAGTCACTTGTTCGGCTGTCTATGTTGCGAAGCACGACTCACTAGACGAACTGCCTCATTTGGTCGCCAGGTGGCAGTATTACTCATGACAGTGACATTACAGAAACCCCTAATTAGAAAAGTGAGACATTAGGAAAGTATGTTTGAAGAAAATATACTTTCAACGTTTATTCACATCACACAGCAATACTTATTCTTCGAAGTAGTATGCATAGATTACACCAGTAATAGGTTATACACAATCAAGCCAAGTTTCTTATTTTTTGATGAGAGGTAAATAAAATATACCTAAACACATGAACTATTGTATATGTGAGGATATGTTTCAATGTCAACAGACAGTTGAGATGCCACAAAACATCCGCAATGGACTGAGTTCCACGTGTGGTCCGCGGAATGAAAAGAAAAGAAGAAAAACAAATCAAGTATTGATGAAAATAACAGAATAGGCATTTCCTTACAAACATAACTGTGGTGCCTATACAGAAAGCAGAAAATGACATACCATTGTAAACATTTCTGTAATTGTTATGCACATGAGTTCAGAAACGTAAAGTGTTCGATATCTGTATGACTTCTGTCTTACGCAACATTAAACCTGTCACCTACTCTGCCCGTTTACGCAACATTAAACCTGTCACCTACTGTTCCCGTTTACGTATGTGCGCTATAAGAAATCGGTTATTGCAGGATGTGGAGGCCTAGCTGCCAGACTGCAGGGACCAACGGGTTCATTTGGCATCGTCAAGAGCCAATACGAAGATGACATGAACTGTGGTTGGAGAATTGAGGTTGGTGCAGCCCAAGTAAGTAACTTACTTTATTGTTATTAAGTGTGTGTGTGTGTGTGTGTGTGTGTGTGTGTGTGTGTGTGTGTGTGTGTGTCTGTGTCTGTGTCTGTGTCTGTGTCTGTGTCTGTGTCTGTGTCTGTGTCTGTGTCTGTGTCTGTGTCTGTGTCTGTGTCTGTGTCTGTGTCTGTGTCTGTGTCTGTGTCTGTGTCTGTGTCTGTGTCTGTGTCTGTGTCTGTGTCTGTGTCTGTGTGTATGTGGGTGTGACTGTGTGTGTGTGTGTGTGTGTGTGTGTGTGTGTGTGTGTGTGTGTGTGTCTGTGTGTGTGTGTGTCTGTGTGTGTGTGTCCGTGTGTGTGTGTCTGTGTGTCCGTGTGTGTGTGTGTGTGTGTGTGTGTGTGTGTGTATGTGTATGTGTGTATGTCTGTGTGTGTGTGTGTGTATGTCTGTGTGTGTGTGTGTGTGTGTGTGTGTCTGTGTCCGTGTGTGTATGTGTGTGTGTGTGTGTGTGTGTGTGTGTGTGTGTGTGTGTGTGTGTGTGTGTGTGTATGTCTCTGTGTGTGTCTGTGTGTGTCTGTGTGTGTCTGTGTGTGTATGTGTGTGTCTGAGTGTGTGTCTGTGTCTGTGTGTGTGTGTGTGTGTGTGTGCGTGTGCGTGTGCGCGTGTGTGTGTCTGTGCGTGTGTGCGTGTGTGCGTGTGGGTGTGTGTGTATGGGAATATATATATATATATAAATATATATTCACATACACACATATATATATATATATATATATATATATATATATATATATATATATATATATATATGTAAGTGTGTGTGTGTGAGTGTGCGTGTGTGTATGTCAATATATATAATATATATTTATGTGTGTGTGTGTGTGTATATATATATATGTGTGTGTGTGTGTGTCTGTGTGTGTGTGTGTGTGTGTGTGTGTGTGTGTGTGTGTGTGTGTGTGTGTGTAAGACACTATTTCACATAATCCGCGATCAGATCGAGTGTTGGAAGTACGAACCGAGTAAGGAAGTCGAGATCGTGGTCACCTGCTGCCATTTTCACATATAAATGTATATAAGATATCTTAGTTCGCCAATAATTTTTGCTTGTTTTGTTTTCACGTTTTGTTCCAAATGTCCGACATACACCGATGACGTTTGCTGTTTGCTTTCCATTTTGTACTATTTATAACATGTCCTGATTAAGTGTCACCTTTGACGTCAAAACAAGGATTAACTCCATGGAAATATTCCCTGGTTGAACAACTTATACAAGACACCAATCACGTTCAATGGGTTTGAATTTACGCGGTAAAAGTCAAGTGCTGTCAGACAAAATATTGACCCACGTAAAAAGTGACCCGGAGTAAAACTTAAATCATAACAAATTACCACCGCATGAATCATAATGACCCATCTCTTATGACCTTTACGAGTTGTATATATTTGTATATTAATAACATTGATTGATAACAAATAGGAGAGTTTACGTAGTCATCGATGAATACGTCAGTAATGGTCGGACACTTTCTGACGTATATCAATATCCACATCTGCTTTGGATTTGGTGGAATTTGTCAAATTGAGCCACTGAGCATCTCTCGCGTCGACAACATGAGGATATATGATATAGGATTGTTTCAGTAGCCAGCGGTCTGACGAGCGGTAGTCTGTGGTCCCGATCCTCCGGCCGTCGGTGCTTCGGGGACAAACTATTACAGCTCTGGAAACTATGTTATCAAATATTTTGAGAGAAATATAATAGATACTACTTTATATACTACGCATTAGTTATTCTCCTATATTTGCAAGACGTAATTAGATTTTTATCCAAAATACCCTTCTAGACATGCCACATGATACGGATTACCCGTATCCGATACGGATTTTGGTGGTTTTTTTAAGTGATACGGCCGTACTCCGTTTTGATACGGATTTTAACAAAATGTATTGGGAACTTATTTTTATCCACATTATGCCTTGCATGTGTCACAAAATTGTACTGCATAATGGAATACTTGTTTGCTGTTAGTGACTAAGTAAATTGCTTCGAAACGAACGAACTAAACCACCGATTAGTTTATTGTAGGCGAATGTAGCGCGTAATAGATGGCGTGCTGGTAAATTGTAGTTCTGAAAACTGCGGCAGGTGGCTCAACTTGTGGGAACGGGGAACGTGGCAGGCGCATGACGATTATAAAACGCAATACAGGAAATAGAGCTCGACGCCGAGTTCAATGAAATCGCCTGCATTTCTGATTTCAAAATGTTGACGCTTGCCAGTGAAATTTCGATATACGCGCGAACTGATGAAATAAATTGTCAATATTTGATGCTACTGTCTGTTTTGCGGTGCGCAGTTTAATAATAAAAAACGTGCTGAAGTGAAGTAAAACTTCGGTAATCTTCCAGTTAACTGGCCCCAATAATCGAAAATACCGTCGAAAAACGGTTTTGAAAAGGCCTTAATATCTTAGGCCAGTTAACTGGAAGATCTGATTAATGATACGGATTCTTACCAAATTTTAGGTTAAAAATACGCATTGCCATCCCAAAAATGTGGCAAGTCTGCCCTGCTTAATGTTCTAACCAACGAGGTTAACAGTGTGCTATTCATATTAAGCTAATGTGCAAATTCAGCTATTGCCCATAGTTATAATTGTTTCTTTATAGTATATAAATTCAGTTATAAGAAAGTGTAATACACAAAATGCATAAAACGAAAAGGGCTGACGTCTTTACAACAAGTACACTAATGTTTATTATTCACGAAACCTAATGTATCGCATTCTATATTTTATATATTAAAGAATCCATCCAGGCTTATGAAATAAAATTAGAAAAAGAAGCAGAATGTGAAGCTGTCTGGTGTAACATAGTTACAGGAAACTCAACATTAACTGTTGGGTTAGTTTATCGTAGTCCAAACATAAGCATAGAAGATAATGAAAAAATGCACAACGCTATAAAAGAAGTGAGTAAACGGGACTGTATTATTATGGGGGATTTTAACCATGGGCATATAAAGTGGACATCTCTACAGAGTCCTGGGAGAGAGGATCAAGAGTTTTTAAATTTAGTACAAGATAGTTTCCTTTTTCAACATGTGTTAGAACCAACCAGGGACAAGAACGTGTTGGACATAGTTTTGAGCTCACAGAAGGAATTTGTTGATAATGTCAATATATGTGAGCCACTGGGATGTAGTGATCATAACCAGATACATTTTATCATCAAAGTAAAAGGAGAACGGAACAGAAAAATACGGTACAGGAAAAATTTTCACAAAGGAAGATATAAGGACATGAGGGAATATTTAGCGAAGATAGACTGGAATAACACACTGAAGAATAAGACAGCAACAGAATGCTGGAATATCTTAAAGAGGGAAATTGACTGCGTCGTTGACAAATTTGTCCCCTTGAAAAAACAAGGGAAAAGGTCAAAGAAGAAACACTTATCGAAGGAAGCCATTAGAAAAATCAAGTACAAGCAAATGATGTGGAAGACATATAGACATACTGGAAGCGAAGAAGACTATGCCATTTATAAAGAAGCACTTAATCAAGCTACAGCTGAAATTAGAAATTCGAAGAGAAGCTATGAACAAAAAATAGCTTTCAACATAAAACATGACAGCAAGAGTTTTTATGCGTATGTTCGAAGTAAACAGAAAGTTCAAGATAAGGTCGGGCCACTAGAAGGTAGTGATGGAAACATAATAACGGAGGGATTCTTAATGGCAGAAAACCTAAATGAATACTTTAGTTCGGTGTTTACCAGGGAAGATATTAGTACATTACCAGTACTGGAGACTAAGTTCGAAGGGAGAGAGTGTGACTATTTAGGACAACTAACTGTAACCCCAAAAATGGTAGCTATGAAAATAAGAGATATGAAGGATAATAAATCACCAGGAGTGGATGGGATTCCTCCCAAATTACTACTGGAAATTGTAGAACAAATTAGCATACCACTTGCAACAGTGTTCAATTTGGCATTAGAGGAAGGAGTGGTTCCGGTAGAATGGAAAGAAGCAAACATCATACCATTATTTAAAAAAGGATCAAGAAGCAAGTCAGAGAACTATAGACCAGTGAGTTTAACATCGGTGATTTGTAAACTATTAGAAAGACTAATTAAAGATCACTTGGTTGATTTTCTTGTTAAAAATAAATTGATAAACACATCTCAACATGGGTTTTTAAAAGCGAGGTCATGCTTAACAAATATGTTATGTTTTTTGGAAGATGTCACAAAGTGGGTAGATGAGGGATCACCAGTAGATATAATCTACTTGGATTTTAAAAAAGCCTTTGACAAAGTGCCACACCAAAGATTACTACTTAAACTAAAGGCCCATGGCATAGGAAATAGTATGATTAACTGGATAGAAAAATGGCTTATTGATAGAAGACAAAGAGTAGTAGTTGATGGGGAGGTTTCAAATTGGAAATCTGTTTTGAGTGGAGTACCGCAAGGATCAGTATTGGGACCTATTTTATTCTTAATATATATCAATGATTTGGATGATGACATAACAAGCAAGGTGTTGAAGTTTGCGGACGACACAAAAGTGTTTAGGAAAATAAAAAGCGATGCAGATAGACAGCATTTACAAGATGATCTAAATAAGTTGATAGAATGGTCTGAGAAATGGCAAATGCTGTTTAACTTTGGAAAGTGTAAGTGCCTCCACACAGGACATGGGAATGAAAATGCACAATATACAATGGGTGGTACTGTACTAAATACTACTGTAAAGGAAAAGGACTTAGGTTTAACCATTAGTGCTGACATGAAGGTATCAGAGCAGTGTGGAATTGCAGCAGCGAAGGCAAACCAAATTCTTGGATTAATTAGGCGAAATATAGTATACAAAGAAAAAGAACTAATAATACCGCTTTATAAAACAATAGTTAGGCCTCATTTAGAATATTGTATACAAGCATGGAGGCCATATCGCAAGAAGGATATTGATATGCTAGAAAGAGTACAAAGGAGAGCAACAAAAATGATACCAAAACTCAGGAATATTAGTTATGAAATGCGTCTAAAAGAATGTGGTCTAACAACACTAGAAACCAGAAGATTGAGAGGAGATCAGATTGAGGTTTTTAAAATATTGAATGGGTATGAAAATATTGACAGAAATATTTTTTTCACGGTCAAGGAAGAGAGAAGGACTAGAGGACATGGAGTTGCATTAGCAAAGAAGCAGTGTAGACTAGATATTAGAAAATTTTCATTTTCCCAAAGAATAGTAAACGAATGGAACAAATTATCAGCTGATTGTGTAGGTGCTAGAAGTGTTAATATGTTTAAAAATAAAATTGACATATACCTAAGACGGGCAGGGTATACTTAGATAGATAGGTTGGACTCTCGATAAGCCAAACGGCTTCCTTGTCCACCTGCCATCTAGAGTTGATTCTCTAGGTGGCAATCTTGTTAAATCTTGTTAAATCTCTGACAGACTGTGCAAACATTGTTTCTAAATATATATATTTACAGATACTTCGCGAACAATATTTCTCCAAGACCGGCAACTTTGAAATCAATACAACCCCCACCATTCAAATTGTTTGCTACACAAAATGTATAATGAATAACCCCAAGAATTTCCCCTCCAGTTATTGACTAATGTTGTTTTACAGGCCGTGAGATTGCATTTTACCAGTTTTGACACTGAGAGCAGGTATGACAAAGTCAGTGTTTACGATGGAAATGACGCTACAGCTCCACTTCTACACACGTTCAGTGGTACATCTGGTCCGAGTGACGTCTTCAGCAGTGGAAACACTGTCTTTGTGTCATTTGTCACTGATGATAGCACAACAAAGGACGGCTTCAATATCGTGTATTCGACGATTACTCCAGGTAAAACATAACGTCTTTGTGAATACATTGATGTAAAGCAGCCGAATTTGACAATTCCAGGACCATTAATGTTCAATAAAGCCACCACCTTTGATCATATACGACCTGATCCATTGGATGAATGAAAACTCTCATATATGTGTGTGTGTGTGTGTGTGTGTGCGTGCGTGCGTGCGTGCGTGCGTGCGTGCGTGCGTGCGTGTCGTCCTCACTTAAACTATTCCTTCCTCTTTATCAAGCTTGGTTTCACTTCTGAAAAGATCAAACTGATATTTCAACTGCAGCCATTTTGGCGGGCTCGAGTAATCAAAGTTTTCCGGCGGGTTACACTTTGGCATGACTGTGACAACGTCACGTGGTGTGGTGGGCGATATTACGCGATGTTGACCTTTATATGGAATTTAAGTCTGATATTTATCAGCACTACCCGCAGTCTATGTTTTGGCATCATCCCACTTCCGGCACCATGTTCTGTTCTCTTCTTCTTCTTCTTCCGAGTACCGCCTAGCTTCAACATGCTGAAGATACAGGCGGGCGAACAGAAAAAATCAGAAATATATATATATATATATATATATATATATATATATATATATGTATATATATTTATTTTTTCGTTTTGGGTGCATTGCAGTGTATCAGAGCCGTAATTTGTGCATTCTGTTCTGTGACAGGACATTTCTTAAACATAGCACTTCGTAGCAGCCAGCGACACCGCACATCGTCACTTGTTGGGCTGTCTATGTCGCGAAGCACGACTCACTAGACGAACTTCCTCATTTGGTCGCCAGGTGGCAGTACTACTCATGACAGTGATATTACAGAAACCCCTAATTAGAACAGTGAGACATTAGGAAAGTATGTTTGAAGAAAATATACTTTCAACGTTTATTCACATCACAAAGCTTTGCTTATTCTTCGAAGTATTATTATAAAAGTAGCTATTTTTGTTTTGGTACCGGACATGTCACGGGTGTGAAAAAGACATATTGTTTAATACTTATCAAAATATATAGCAACACATGTAAGTAATATTTTCAGCGTTTACATATGTATAGATTACACCAATAATTGGTTCTACACAATCAAGCTAAGTTTCTTATTTTTTGCTAAGTGTTCAATCAAATATACTTAAACATATGAAATATTATACATGTGAGGATATGTCTAAATGTCATCAAACAGTCGAGATGTAACAATACATCCGCAATGGACTGAGTTCCACATGTGGTCCGCGGAATGTAACTTCACACATCTGAGAAAAACAAAACAAATATTGATGAAAATTACAGAAGATGCATTTCTTTACAGACATAACTATGGAGCGTGTATAGAAAGCAGAAAATGACATACCATTGTAAACATTTCTATAATTGCTACGTTGACGAATCCCGAGACTTAGTATTCGATATTTGTAAGACTTCTGTCTTACGCAACATTAAACCTGTCACCTGCTGTTCCGTTTACGTATGTGCGCTATAAGAAATCGGTTATTGCAGGATGTCGAGGCCAAACTGCCAGACTGCAGGGACCAACGGGTTCACTTGGCATAGTCAAAAGCCAATATAAAGATAACATGAACTGTGCTTGGAGAATTGAGGTTGGTGCAGCCCAAGTAAGTAACTTACATTATTATTATTAAGTGTGTGTATGTGTGTGTGTGTGTGTGTGTGTGTGTGTGTGTGTGTGTGTTTGTGTGTGTTTGTGTGTGAGTGTGTGTTTGTGCGTGTGTGTTTGTGCGCGCGCGAGCGTGTGTGTGTGTTTGTGTGTGTGCTTTGTTTTCACTTTTTGTTACAAAGGTCAGACATACACCGATGACGTTTGGCGTTTGCTCTCCATTTTGTATCAATTGTTTCAGTAGCCAGCGTCCTGAGGAGTGGTAGTCTGTGGTCCCGATCCTCTGGCCGTCGGTGTTTTGGGAACAAACTACTATAGCTCTGGAAACTATTTTAACAAATATGATGAGAGAACTATGAATAATTTTACTTTATATATTACGTATTAGTTATTCTCATATAGTTGCAAGAAAAAAATAGATTTTTATCCAAACTACCCTTCTTAATGCTCTCAACTAACGAGGTTAAAATTGTGCTATTCACATTATGCTGATGAACAAATTCAACTGGTGCCAGCAGTAGATACTTCACGAACCATATTTCTGCGAGACCGACTACTATAAATTCAATACAACCCCACCATTCAAGTTGTTTGCTACACCAAATGTACAATGAATAACCCCAAGAATGTACCCTCCAATTATTGACTAATTTTGTTTTACAGGCAGTGAGACTGCACTTTACCAGTTTTGACACTGAGAGCGGTTATGACAAAGTCCTTGTCTACGATGGAAATGATGCTACAGCTCCACTTCTACACACGTTCAGTGGCACATCTCGTCCGAGTGACGTCTTCAGCAGTGGAAGCACCGTCTTTGTGTCATTTGTCACTGATAGTAGCACCACAGAGGACGGCTTCAACATCGTGTATTCGAAGATTACTCCTGGTAAATCACAACGTCTTTGTGAATACGTTGATGTAAAGCAGCGGTATTTGACTATTTCAGTACCATTAATGCAGTCTAGCCTCCACCCTTGTTCATATACGACCTGATCCATTGGATGAATGAAAACTCTCCTCTGTCAATGCTATCATTTTGTCTACCTCTGTCTCTATACTTTTATGTCTCCACCTGTCTCTGTTTCTGTCGCTGTCGTTGTATATATATATATATATATATATATATATATATATATATATATATATATATATATATATATATATATATATATATATATATATATATATATATACTCCTAAACGCAGCTTATGTCGACCGATTATGCATATAGGACCGGCTTATGTAGACCGCTGTTTTATGTAGAACAAAACTGGTCTACATAAAGATTCGACGTGTTAGTTCATAAGTAACACAATTGAATTGATCAGTTCCATTGCTTGTGCACACAGTTCACATGATAGTGAAGTATTGTGCGTAATGAACTTTTAAATGAACAACATCTTAAAAGTGATTTTGAGCATGTTTTCTCCAGCGCCGTGCATATTTTTGAGCATATTGTGTGCCGGGTTATGTGTACCGGGTCAAAGTTCTTATAAATCTACATTTATGGTATATATCGAACGAAGGGTTGGAGTTTCGTGTTCAGTGTATGATATGCAAAAGGCTATATTATTATGTGTAAATTAGTAAAACTTGCATTTTGTCTTTGTTGCGGACTGATAGATCCCTCGAATATTGGTGTTGCCGCTGGTATTCGGCAATTAATTTTACAGCATTCAATAAATTGTTAAATTTACTGCATAAACACGTATCACAACATAGCTAGATTCGGCGTCTACCGAACAGGAAGACGCCGAAGGACAGAGCTGGCTGCACCTATGTGGCTGCGCCTATGACAGCTCTGTAGCATTGCGATCTTTTCTGCAAGTTGCTCTTATCTGGCACAGCTATTGTTTGGCAGAGGTGACCGTGAGTACATCTAGTCTGCGTTCAACGGATGAGTTGAGATATATTTGCAACATCTTAGTAAGATTTTAATGTTTTTATCAACGAACTGAACCACTAATCGGTCAACCGTGACGCCAATTGTTGACAACGCCTATCAACTACCGGCCAGTCTGCAGGTCCACCGTCGTGCATCAGTGAGCGTCGCACTGCATGGCCGAGCCTGACCAAGCCCTCTACACATACAGTGCCTGCCGTTTATACCAGCTTGGCCAGTCGACAGTTCCCAATTCGTCACGCTTGCATCCTCGTACCTGGAACACCATACGTGAACTTGGCATCGCTGTAAGGCGACCAACCAAGCGTGGCTGCCGAGGCGGACGTCAACATCAACATCAACACGTTATATCCACTGTAATCGGCCATCGACCAACCGTGCGAGTGCGATCTTCACAACAACACCACGACAACTTAATTCAAGTCACACTAACAGCGAATCCGCGAATCTGCCCGACTACAACAGCGTCATTATGCATACTCAACGCAAGATCCGTTCGCAACAAAACAACTGACATTTTAGACCACATCCACGAACATGACCTAGACATTGTTGCAATTACTGAAACCTGGCTCACTAACAAAGACTCTGACCTCCCTGTAACCAGAGCTCTGACGCCACCCGGATACAATTTAATTCACCATCCCAGATGCAGCCGTCGTGGTGGTGGCATGCAATATTACACAAGGAATCTGTCAAAGCAACGTCTTTGAAAACATTCAGTAACATTCATTCTTTTGAAGCTATGAGTTTAAAGTTAACACTGTTCGGAAAATGTGTGATTCTGCTCGTGGTTTATCGCCCACCACCAAACAAAAAGAATAGTTCATCGGTTGTCGATTTCTTCAAAGAGTTCGCTGATATTCTGGACATATACGCGACACTGCCTGATGAACTGGTTATTGTTGGTGATTTTAATTTTCATTTCGACATTAACACTGACGTTCATGTGAGACGCTTTCGTGACATGTTGGATAGTCACGGCATGACACAGTATGTGGAAGTAGCAACACACCAAGAAGGTCACATTTTAGATTTAATTATTGCTCGCACTTATTCCTGCGTGGTGGACACTGTCGTGGCTGACCTCATTTCAGATCACTGTGCGGTACATTGCCGCATTGCAATGCGCAAACCTCCTTTTCGAAGGGAACTAAAGACCTACCGCAAGATGAAAGCAATCAATTTAACTTCTTTTTCAACAGACATTGAGAATTCTGACTTATACACAAGTCAGGAACGATCATTAGAAGAGAGTGTAACGCAATACAATGACGTTCTTGGTGACCTTCTTGAGAAGCATGCACCGCTGAAAACTAAATGGCTCACTATCCGCCCTGCTGCACCTTGGGTCAACGACGACATTCTGTCAGCGAGGAAGGAGAGACGAAGGATGGAGCGGCGATGGAGGTTGTCCAAGTTGACCGTCGACCGGGAAATCTTCATGAACCAAAGAGACATTGTTAAGAAGATGCTCTATGCTGCCAAGTCCGAGTTCTATGCCAACCGAATTAAGGACCAGGCTGGCAACCCAAAAGCACTCTTCCGGACCGTGGGTTCTCTGTTGCACACAAAACGTCTGCAGCATTGCCTAATGAACACCTGGGACAATTGCTTGACGAATTCAGCACCTACTTCATAGACAAAGTTGATATCATCAGACGCGACCTTGATCATGTTGACAATTGCGTATCTATGCGTCCCGATGAGCCCTGTGGTATATCCTCGTATATGTCATCTTTCATGCCCACAACAACCGACGAGATCACCAAATTGGTCAGCAAATCAGCCTGTAAATCGTGCAAGTTGGATCCGATTCCTACTCATCTGCTGAAGGCCAACTTATCCAGCCTTGCAGCGGTCATCGCTGATATTGTGAATATGTCGATTGCGACAGGAGTGTTCCCTTTCGCCTTTAAAATGGCACTCGTAACTCCGTTGCTGAAGAAAGCAACGCTTGATGCAAACGAAGTCAAGAACTATCGTCCAGTGTCAAACCTGTGTTTTGTGTCCAAAATCATAGAGAAGGTCGTTGCTGTCCGTTTCTCTAAACATTTGTCAGACAACGATCTATATGAGCAAATGCAATCTGCATATCGTCCAAACCACAGCACATAGACAGCACTACTGAGAGTACGCAATGATTTGCTCTGTATACTAGATGAGCGCAAGGCTGCCATACTAGTGCTCCTAGATCTATCAGCAGCATTCGATACGATCGATCACACAATCATGTTAACCCGTCTCAGAGATCGGTTTGGAATAACTCCAACATGTCTAGCGTGGTTTAAGTCGTATTTGGTGAACCGAAGTCAGCGTATTCAAATGCACGGCAGATTATCAGCAGAACGTCCAGTGGTGTTCGGTGTTCCGCAAGGTTCCGTTCTCGGCCCGCTCATGTTTATTTGCTACACTGCTCCACTCGGTGATATCGCACGTCGACACGGGATAAACGTCCACCTGTATGCTGATGACACCCAACTGTATCTCACTTTCAGTCCGCACTCAGACGAAGACACAATCCAGGCAGTCACGCGCATCCAAGATTGTGTCGCAGAATTACAAGATTGGATGAATATAAATAAACTGAAATTCAATGCTACAAAGACGGAAATTATTTTGATGTGCGCGCCACATATAAAGACCAAACTTTCTATGCCGGACATAGAACTTGGGAGGATCGTTGTGTCCACTGTTGCAAAGAACATAGGCGTGTACTTCGATGATGCACCAAGCATGCAGAAGCAAGTGCAGCACATTTGCCGTATATCCTATTTCCATCTCCATTGTATTGGAAAAATCCGAAACCTTCTCGATCGGAAAACAACGGAAATTATGATTCACTCTTACGCTACGTCTCGCCTTGACAACGGAAACTGCCTGCTATACGGCATTTCCGACCACCTTCTTACCAAACTCCAAAGAGTACAAAACGCTGCTGCCCGGCTCATAACCAAAACGAGGAAACACGAACACATCACTGCTGTTTTGATCGGTCTTCACTGGCTTCCGATCAAACAGCGGATCGAGTACAAATTGTTACTGTTGACGTTTCAAAGCCTTCACGGACTAGCTCCAGCATACGTAACATAACTACTAATTCGCTACCAACCGACCCGTGCGCTACGCTCCGCGGACGCCCATCTGCTGGAGGTTCCTCGTTGCAGACTGCGTACGCAGGGAGAAAAGGCATTTTCTAGTGCTGCTCCACGCCTCTGGAACAATCTGCCGCTTGCCATGCGTGCCACAGACTGCCTGAGTTCTTTTAAGAAACAACTGAAAACATTTCTATTTAAAATAGCATTTTCACTTTGAAAGAACAATTTTTTAATATCCGAACATTTTTAATATGTACTACTATTTATGAAATATTTTATTATTTATTTATTTATTTTTTAATTGTATTAGTATAATTAGTATTTTAGTATTATAAAGACTAATATTATTTATTTATATTGAACATGTTTGATCTATTTATTTTACAACTACGTCTCTATTTAAAATGTTTAGGTAATCTGTATATTCATGTAAATTGTAATGCGCCTCTGAATGGTTTTATTGCTGGAGATATGGCGTAGACAAATACTGTATTTATTATTATTATTATTACCGCATAAACGGGTAACTAAATATATGCAGCTTCGGGCGTTGCTCCGGTCTACATACATCGGCATCTATGCATTACGCGGTTTTATGTATACCGATTGTTTTGCATATACCTTATTTATTTAAATATTTTGATGAACTTTCATTATGTGATAAACATTAGTATTAGAAACAATGTTCCAGTTTTACATCTTTGGAAAATGTATTAAATAAAACAATGCGTTTGGTCTACATAAGCCGGTCCTCTAGGCACTGGTCGACATAGGCTGCCTTTAGGCTTATATATATATGTATATATATATATTATATATATATATATATATATATATATATATATATATATATATATATATATATATATATATTTCTCTGTCTCCGTTTCTGGCTCTTGCTCTGTCTCTGCATCTTTATCTGCATATGTATCTGTCTCCTTCCCGGTATATGTACCAATCTAAGTCTTTGTTTCCGTTTCCGTTTCCGTTTCCGTTTCCGTTTCCGTATTTGTATCTGTATGTGTATGTGTACGTGTACGTGTACGTGTACGTGTACGTGTACGTGTACGTGTACGTGTACGTGTACGTGTACGTGTATCTGTATCTGTATCTATCTCCGTCTTTGTCTCAGTCCCAGGTTCATTCTATATCTGTCTCTGTCTGTATATCTGTTTCTGTCTCTGTCTGTGCCTCTGCGTCTGCAAATGTGTCTGTGTCTGAATATGTGTCTGTATATGTGTCTGTGTGTGTACGTGTATATGTCTGTCTCTGTTTGTGTGTCTCTCTCTGTCACTCTCTGTCTGTCTCGGTGTCTCTATGTGTCTTTCTATCTCTCTCTGTTTCTGATTGTCTGTATCTGTCTCTTTCTGTATAAGTATATATATATATATATATATATATATATATATATATATATATATATATATATATATATATATATATATATATATAAATATAAATATATATATATATATATATGGCTCTGTCTCTGTATTTGCGTTTGTCTCTGTGTGTGTGTTTGTATATGTGACTGGTGGAAAACTGTCTTTGTGACATTTATCACTAATAGTAACAGCAAATGGGACGGTTTCAGTGGCTCCGCCTCCGCCCCCGCCCCACGCTATGCATGTATGGTTAGTATGAAAGGAAGTGGACCATTGCTATGACTTGTCGTAACAGAGGCACTGTTGTTGATGCTGACATGTCCAGAATGGAAGCGACCATTTCCTTTTTTTAAGCAACGATTCCGTCAGCGGTAAATCTGTGATCCAAGAATGTCAGTTCTGTTTATTTAAACAATCATTGTCTTTATTAAGCCTGAGACCAGACATCTCGACAATTTTCATGACAATCTCGAGGCGGCCGTCGTGCTCCTTCTGGTCTTTCCCAAATACAAGGACATCATCCATGTTACAGAACACGCCTCCTGCCCCTTCGAACAACTGAGACATCTTCCGCATGAAGATATTTGAGGTGCTGATGTGATGCAGTATCGCAGCGAACGGAGGCAATAGTGACCAAACAGAGGGATGAATGTTGTCAGTTCTTGATTGTCCTGGTATTTGACTGTAGTGTTATTTGATATACATCACTAGCGGCGTCGATAGAGGTGAATACTGTCGCACGAGTCAGCTTTGATGTAACGTCGTAAATTGTCAGCAGAATAAAAGTTTATCGCTTCACTTCTTCATTGAGTTTCCTTTCGTCGACGCAGATGCGGACCTTTCCCAATTTCGTCAGGACTGGCACCATTGGTGTACATCATGATGTTAATTGGCTTAGTGATGGCCGCAATAACTCCTAAAGCTTGCAGACGATCAAGTTCCTCCTTCACCTTGGGTTGCAGTGGTATTGGCACGCGCCTGGCTACGCTCAGAGCGTGCGGCTCAGCTCCACCCCTCACAGCACAGTTCTTACTGGTTCAGTCTTCTGATATCCAATGTCACCAAATGTCTCTCTTCAAACACGTCAACTTTGAGAATAAAGCCCATACGCTATTAGTCTGTCTCTGATATTTTCAGACTCATTCTGTTCGACGTTGCACCCTCGTGCAGGGCTCTGATATATACATCAGCCAATTCACCCGAAAACTAGCACCGCTGATTACTGTTTTCTTTCTCATGGATACACATTTTCTCAGGGGCAAAGTAATGGTCAAACGACTCTCTCCATGACCGTGGCGTAGTTGTTTGCTTGATTTTCGTCAGTTACTTCAGCGTATGCAAACTATTTTAAATGCTATGGGCTTCGCATCACATACCGTACACGACAGAGCTTACTAATGAACTATTCCTTCCTCTTTATCAAGCTTGGTTGCACTTCTGAAAAGATCAAACCGATCTTTCAACTCCAGCCATTTTGGCGGGCTCGAGTAATCAAAGTTTTCTGGCGGGTTCACGGGCGTCGATCGGTGGGGGACGGGGGGGGGGACGTCCCCCCCCCACTTTTCAGGGTGGGGGGACAGCATAGCAATTGTCCCCCCCACTTTTCAGGTCAGAAAAATTGCGAGGCATATAGCCTGACTGAACACTCCTCTATGTTAAAAGCTGCTACATAGGACTAGCTAGACAATAAACTCGCGATATGAATTTCAGCAAAGTTATTTATCGCAAATGAACACGAGGCAAACATATTTTATTTTGAGGCATGTTTTGCTGTTTGTGCGCCATAATCCGTGATAGTTATTTAAACAAACGTAATATTGTAATGTATTGAACGAAATATTAGACAACTCTTCAAAGTAGTCATTACAGGAGAGTTATCGAACAGCCCGTGGCATTTATACCAAAACTGCTTTGTTATTTAGCTGCACACTGATGATTTTTAATTTGTCGCGCATACGCAGAAAGGCCAATCGGAAAGTTTATAACTACCGGAAATATGTAAGCCGCTGCCTGGCTCTATCAACCTTGTGTTGATATTATTAATAGGCTCTAGCCATCAAATACATTTTAAATGATGAAATTTGTGTTGCACTTTCACCCCTCGCCTGCTTGATGCTTATCGCCTACGGCAGAAGCCAAAATGTTGGATTTGGAAGTTCAACACAGGCACAGCATGGGCGTCGATCAGTTGGGGACAAGGGGGACGCTGACCACCCCACGGCTTGAGGGGGTCAGCATAGAAAATGTCCTCATACTTTTTCAGTTCATAAAACAAATCTATAGGCATATATAGCGAGACTGATCACTCCCCTCTCTTAAAAACTCTACATCGATCTACTAGTAAAATTAATAATAAGGTATAAACTTCCCATTACCTAGTGGAAA
>OZ024858.1:43364323-43439323 GCA_964017155.1 Oasisia sp. SBJ-2009 | reverse complement strand
TTCCCTGGTTGAACAACTTATTCAAGACACCAGTCACGTTAAATGGCTTTGAATTTACGCTGTAAAAGTCAAGGGCTGTCAGACAGAATATTGACCCACATAAAAAGTGACCCTGGGTAAAATGTACATCATAAAAAAATTACCCCCGCATGTATAATAATGACCCACCTCTTATGATCTTTACGAGTTGTATATATTTGTATATTAATAACATTGATTGATAACAAATAAGAGAGTTTACATCGTCATCGCTGAATACGTCAGTAATGGTCGGACGCTTTCTGACGTATATCAATATCCACATCTGCTTTGGATTTGGTGGAATTTGTCAAATTGAGCCACTGAGCATCTCTCGCGTCGACAACATGAGGACATATTATATAGGATTGTTTCAGTAGCCAGCGGTCTGACCAGCGGTAGTATGTGGTCTCGATCCTCCGGCCGTCGGTGCTTCGGGAACAAACTATCACAGCTCTGGAAACAATTTTATCAAATATTCTGAGAGAACTATGATTAATACTACTTTATATACTTCGTATTAGTTAGTCTCATATATTTGCAAGAAATAATAATATTTTTAGCCAAAATAGCCTTCTTAATGATCTCAACTAACGAGTTTAAAATTGTGCTATTCACATTATGCTGATGTATAAATTCAACTGTTGCCACAAACTATAATAAAACCAAAATGGCAGAATTCTTTACAACAAATACACTAATGTTTATTTTTTACGAAAGGTAATATAACACATTCTCTGACAGACTGAGCAAACAAGATTTCTTAATATGTGTATACATATACTTCACGAACCATATTTCTCCAAGACCGACAACTATAAATTCAATACAACGCCCACCATTCAAGTCGTTTGCTACACCAAATGTAGAATGAATAACCCCAAGAATGTACCCTTCAATTAATGACTAATGTTGTTTTACAGGCAGTGAGACTGCACTTTACCAGTTTTGACACTGAGAGCCGTTATGACAAAGTCCGTGTCTACGATGGAAATGACGCTACAGCTCCACTTCTACACACGTTCAGTGGAACATCTCGTCCGAGTGACGTCTTCAGCAGTGGAAGCACCGTCTTTGTGTCATTTGTCACTGATCGTGGCACAACAAAGGACGGCTTCAGTATCGTGTATTCGAAGATTACTCCTGGTAAATCACGTCTTTGTGAATACGTTGATGTAAAGCAGCGGTATTTGACTATTTCAGTACCATTAATGCAGTCTAGCCTCCACCATTGTTCATATACGACCTGATCCATTGGATGAATGAAAACTCTCCTCTGTTAATGCTATCATTTTGTCTACCTGTCTCTATATTTTTCTGTCTCCACCTGTCTCTGTTTCTGTAGCTGTATCTCGCTCTATATCTCTGTCTCTGCATCTTTATATGCATATGTATCTGTCTCCTTCTCGGTATATGTAACATTCTGTACAATATGTACGTATACGTGTATCTGTATCTATCCCCGTCTTTTTCTGAGTCCCAGGCTCATTCTATATCTGTCTCTGTCTGTATCTCTGTCTCTGCCTCTGCGTATGTGTCTGTGTCTAAATATGTGTCTCTGTCTCTGTCTGTGTATATGTGTATATGTGTGTGTGTGTGTGTGTGTGTGTGTGTGTGTGTGTGTGTGTGTGTGTGTGTGTGTATGTCTGTCTGTCTGTCTGTCTGTCTGTCTGTCTGTCTGTCTCTGTGTCTGTCACTCTCTGTCTGTCTCTGTGTCTCTATGTGTCTTTCTATCTCTGTATATATATATATACATATATATATACATATATATGTATATATATATATATATATATATATATATATATATATATATATATATATACTGCTAAAGGCAGCTTATGTCGACCGATTATGCATATAGGACCGGCTTATGTAGACCGCTGTTTTATGTAGACCAAAACTGGTCTACATAAATATTCGACGTGTTAGTTCACAACAAACACAATTGAATTGATCAGTACCATTGCTTGTGCACACAGTTCATATGACAGTGAAGTACTGTGCGTAATAAATTTTTAAATGAACATCTTAAGTGATTTTGAGCATGTTTTCTCCAGCCATTTTGGCGGGCTCGAGTAATCAAAGTTTTCCGGCGGGTTACACTTTGGCATGACTGTGACAACGTCACGTGGTGTGGTGGGCGATATTACGCGACGTTGACCTTTATATGGAATTTAAGTCTGATATTTATCAGCACTACCCGCAGTCTATGTTTTGGCATCATCCCACTTCTGGCACCATGTTCTCTTCTGTGACAGGACATTTCTTAAACATAGCACTTCATAGCAGCCAGCGACACCGCACATCGTCACTTGTTTGGCTGTCTATGTTGCGTAGCACGACTCACTAGACGAACTGCCTCACTTGGTCGCCAGGTGGCAGCATTACTCATGACAATGACATTACATAAACCCCTAATTAGAAAAGTGATACATTAGGAAAGTGTGTTTGAGGAAAATATACTTTCAACGTTTATTCACATCACACAGCATTGCTTATTCTTCGAAGTATTATTATAAAAGTAGCTATTTTTGTTTTGGTACCGGATATTTCACGGGTGTGAAAAAAAACATATTTATGACTGGTCAAATATATAACAACACACGTAAGTAATATTATCAGCGTTTGCATATGCTTATAGATTACACCAATAATCAGTTCTACACAATCAAGCCAAGTTTCTTATTTCTTGGTGAGAGTTAAGTAAAACATACTTAAACACATGAAGTATTATACATGTGAGGATATGTTTAAATGTCAACAGACAGTTGAGATGTCACAGTACATTCGCAATGGACTGTGTTCCACCTTTTGTCCGCGGAATGCAACTTCACCCATTTAAGAAAAAAAAATCAAGTATTGATGGAAATTACAGAATAGGCATTTCCTTACAAACAGAACTGTGGTGCCTATATAGAAAACAGAAAATGAGATACCATTGTAAACATTTCTATAATTGCTACGGTCACGATAGTCCATTTGCCATTTTGTGAACCTATGAATTTTCTATAGTATAAGATTTTATGGTGGGTTTGTAATTGCATGGGGTCAATGATTAATTCCATTTGGGTTATCACTCCGATAACCTTGAGGATTTTTTATATGCAAATTAGTGCCTCCATTATCTAAAAATATATTTTATTCAATATTGTTGAAAGCATGCATGATTGTCACACAAATGGTGTCCATACCTATGTTTTCAGGGTCAGTGATTAGGATAAACACTATCTGGAACCATTAGCATATATATGTATTCCGAATATGCAAATTAGCCGCTGCCATTGTCGCAAAACCTGATTTCTTCAATATCTCTGACAGCATGCACTTTTCAGCATTTATTAATGAGACAAAGGTTGTATCTACAACCACATTTTCATGGTCAAGGATTATGATAAAGACAACTTAATAGTTATAACTATTATAGTATATAGCATATTTTTATTTTAAGCCAATGTCCATTGTTTAGTGGGCAACAAACGAAACAACACTGTCTCTAAACAAGCTGCTACACAGATTCGTACTCTGCTTGTTCGTCCCCATTCTTGTGTGCATCGTCCCTCATTGTGTATGGGTTGCAACACCCATCGGCTGCTGAGCATGCACAAAAGACAGTGCATGACACGTTATTTTTGTAGCAGTTACAACTTTCAGTGCTGCAAGCTTTCCCCTCTGATTTGCAGCCACAGTTTATGACATCAATGAGACCATGGGGAGCGGGAAGACCAGTGTCAACGCAGGGTGACGGAATACCACCCTTCACCTCCCACTAACTGTGTGATGTCCACCTTTGGAGGTCCTTGCTGCACATAGGCTTTCCCGTCTTCCTTGAGTAAATCCTGTAACGTGCCTCACTCATCGTGGTTCCTAGTGGCTGACCATACACGGCTGTGAAGAACCTTTGACCTGTTTCCATAAGGTCTGAATGTGTGGTATCCTCTTCACCGAGCACCTGGTACAACCCAGGAAAATCACCTGCCTGAAGAATATTCAGTGCACTGATTTTATTAAAGTGGTAGGACACAGTGTCGCATCCACTGAGAACATGTATACCCATTAGCTGCAAACACTTAGGACCCAGCTCGGTACAGGTTGCATTGATGTCCACAACCTCACCATTCCAGCGCTCCATCTGCACACTACAGTGCAATTGCATTTTCCAAACCCAATATACTAACATCACAAAGACATCAGTATCATCACTGAGGATTCTGATTACATTCTTACCAAATTCTGCAGCTGGTAGAATACTATCATAGTGACATCAGCCTCACCGTGTGTGAATACACCATCGTCTTGACTGTCCATTGTTACATTAGGACCGAGGTTGAATAAGGACAGCTCCCGTGAGAGTTCCCGCTTGTTGCGGTTGTTCTTGAGAATGTCATCCCGATTGGGTAGTGGACTGTTGGCAGTCAGGTTGTAATCTGTGGAACCCTCACCAACATGTCGCATTCTTTCGTGATCTTTAGCTGACAGATCATCGTACCTCTTGAATAATAGGACATGCTCTGTACCAGCACAGTAACATAATAGAAGGTGCTTGATATTTTCACTGAGGTCAGAGGCGTCTCCGCCGTGTGGCCAAACAATGTGACAAAGTATCTGTTACATATCCACTATGACAATGTCTGGAGCGGGAGCAGAGACTTGTTTCAATCCGAGACGATTGGCTAGGATAGATTTGTTCACCTTCCGTAAGCAGCCATACTCATCGATGAGCGGGGGAGGTATGTTGCACAACTCATATTGGAATATGGGTGCCAGCTGCAACTGTCGCTTTTGTCCACCCATAAGCAGACAAAGGAAGATTGTCTCCAAGTCAAATGCTGTCTCGTTTAAGCTGCTCCATCGTCTTCACTTGACTAGAAATCTTGGCACGAAATCCAGATGGAAGGGATTGCAGAATGAATGTGTCACCAATAAGTAAGACATCGCTGACACTGACCTCATTTGGAGCTACCTATCCATTGACAATATTGTAAAGTACATCACTGTCGTTTGAAATGGATGTGAATGTAAAATGGTAAATTTCCAGAATAATTTTAGAAATTCATAATGGTGGAGTGATATTATCGGTCAATGTCAATTAGTGCAGTTGGTTGGCATTCTTTTTCAATTGCATAGTTTAATTTTAATACAGATTATATGTTCACTTTTTCTTTTATTACTTTTGTTATTTCAGTATTATTTCTTATTTCTTTTGACTTCACTAGTCCCGCTGTCTAGTAAAATAAATGCCGAAGTTCTACCCTTGGTATAACTTCAACATTGTCCGAGTTGTGGTAGAAATTATAATTTTCAATACTGGTATTGTGTAGTAAAATATATGCATGTGCATATATTGCATTTATCTTTATCATAATCCTTGACCATGAAAATGTGGTTGTAGACAAAAATTTCTCATTATAATGCATACGTTTAGAGATTTTAAAAAAGCTATTTTTTCTTTGATAATGGTGGTGGCTAATTTGCATATTAGCAATATATATTTACATATTACAACATTCTAATGGCACCTATCGTAATCTTTCACCATGAAAACATAAGCACATACATAATATTTCTGACGTTATCGTGCATACTTTGAGAGATTTTGAAAAGAGTAGTTTTTTTAAATAATGGTGGTGGCTAATTTGCATATTAGCAATATATATTTACATATTACAACTTTCAAATCGTGCCTATCATAATCATTCACCATGAAAACATAAGAATAGACATAATGTCCGTGACATTATCATGCACACTTTCAGAGATTAGGAAAAGTAGTTTTTTAAATAATGGCGGTGGCAAATTTGCGTATTAGCAATATATATTTACATGCTGCAACTTTCTAATGGTGTCTATCGTAATCATTCACCATGAAAACATCAGCATAGCTATACTTTTTGTGACATTATCATGCATACTTTCGACAGTATTGAATAAAATAGATTTTTCGATAATGGCCATACTAATTTGCATATAACAAATGTCCCCAAAGTTGTCGGAGTGATAACCCAACTGGATTTCATCAGTGTGATGATATGTTATGAAAAATCCACCCAAAAACCTTATACTATAGAAAATTCATAGGTTCATCATTATAAGCATAGGAGCGGCAGATGGACTACGAGTTCAGAAACTTAAAGTGTTCGATATCTGTATGACTTCTCTCTTACGCAACATTAAACCTGTCACCTACTCTGCCCGTTTACGTATGTGCGCTATAAAATAATTGCTTACTGCAGGATGTGGAGGCCAAGCTGCCAGAATGCAGGGACCAACGGGTTCATTTGGCATCGTCAAGAGCCAATATGAAGATGACATGAACTGTGCTTGGAGAATTGAGGTTGGTGCAGCCCAAGTAAGTAACTTACTTTATTGTTATTAAGTGTGTGTGTGTGTGTGTGTGTGTGTGTGTGTGTGTGTGTCTGTGTGTGTCTGTGTGTCCGTGTGTGTGTGTGTGTGTGTGTGTGTGTGTGTGTGTGTGTGTCTGTGTGTGTGTGTGTCTGTGTGTGTGTGTGTGTGTGTGTGTGTGTATGTCTGTGTGTGTGTGTGTGTGTCTGTGTGTCCGTGTGTGTATGTGTGTGTGTGTGTGTGTGTGTGTGTGTGTGTGTGTGTGTGTGTGTGTGTGTGTGTGTGTATGTCTCTGTGTGTGTCTGTGTGTGTCTGTGTGTGTATGTGTGTGTCTGAGTGTGTGTCTGTGTCTGTGTGTGTGTCTGTGTGTCTGTGTCTGTGTCTGTGTCTGTGTCTGTGTCTGTGTCTGTGTCTGTGTGTGTGTGTGTGTATGTGTATGTGTGTGTCTGTGTGTGTCTGTGTCTGTGTGTGTGTGTGTGTGTGTGTGTGTCTGTGTGTCTGTGTGTGTCTGTGTCTGTGTGTGTCTGTGTGTGTCTGTGTGTGTCTGTGTGTGTCTGTGTGTGTATGTCTCTGTGTGTGTGTGTCTGTGTGTATGTGTGTGTCTGTGTGTGTGTGTGTGTGTGTGTGTGTATGTGTGTGTATGTGTGTGTCTGTGTGTGTGTGTTGTGTATGTAAGTGTGTGTGTCTGTGTGTGTTGTGTATGTGAGTGTGTGTGTGTCTGTGTGTGTGTCTGTGTGTGTGTCTGTGTGTGTGTGGTGTGTTGTGTTGTGTTGTGGTGTGGTGTGTGTGTGTGTGTTTGTGTGTGTGTGTGTGTGCGTGCGTGCGTGCGTGCGTGCGTGCGTGCGTGCGTGCGTGTGTGAAAGAAACTATTTCACACAATCCGCGATCATATCGAGTGTTGGACAAATTAATCAAGGAAGGAATTCGAGATCGTGGCACCTGCTGACACTTTCAAATATTAATGTTGTCTGTTTATAAGATATCTTAGTTCGACTATAATTTGTGTGTGTTTTGTTTTCACGTTTTGATCCAAAGATCTGACATACACCGATGACGTTTGCCGTTTGCGCTGCATTTTGTATAATTGACAACATGCCCACACTAGGTGTCATCTTTGACGACAAAGCAAGGATTAACCCCATAGAAATATTCCCTGGTTGAACAACTTATACAAGACAACAATCACGTTCAATGGCTTTGATTTTACGCTGTAAAAGTCAAGTAATATCAGACAGAATATTGACCCACGTAAAAAGTGACCCGGGGTAAAACTAACAAATTACCCCCGCATGAGCTTTAAGAACCCACCTCTTATGGTCTTTGTTTGTTGTATGAATTTGTTTATTGATAACATTGATTGATAACAAATAACAGAGTTTACGTCGTCATCGCTGAATACGTCAGTAACGGTCGGACGCTTTCAGGCTCAATATCCACATCTGCTTTGGATTTGGCGGAATTTGTCAAATTGAGCCACTGAGCATCTCTCGCGTCGACAACATGAGGACATATTATATAGGATTGTTTCAGTAGCCAGCGGTCTGACGAGCGGTACTCTGTGGTCCCGATCCTCCGGCCGTCGGTGCTTCGGGGACAAACTATCACAGCTCTGGAAACTATGTTATCAAATATTTTGAGAGAACTATGATAAATACTACTTTATATACTACGTATTAGTTATTCTCATGTATTTGCAAGAAATAATTATATTTTTAACCAAAATACCCTTCTTAATGCTCTCAACTAGCGAGGTTAAAATTGTGCAATACACATTATGCTGATGTATAAATTCAACTGTTTCCATAAGTTATAATTGTTCCTTTATTGTATATAAATTCAGTTATTAGAAAGTGTAGTACACAACATAAATGAAACGAAAAGGGCAGAGGTCTTTACAACAAATACACTAATGTTTATAGTTCACGAAACCTAATGTAACACATTCTCTGACAGACTGACAATGTTTCTTAATATATGTTTATAGATATAGATACTTCATGAACAGTATTTCTGCAAGACCGACAACTATTAAATTAATACAACCCCACCATTCAAGTTGTTTGCTATACAAAATGTACAATGAATAACCCCAAGAATGCTCACTCCAATTATTGACTAATGTTGTTTTTCAGATAGTGAGACTGCATTTTACTAGTTTTAACACTGAGAGCTGTTGTGACAAAGTCCGTGTCTATGACGGAAATGTCACTACAGTTCCACTTCTACACACGTTCAGTGGTACATCTCTTCCGAGTGATGTCTTCAGCAGTGGAAGCACCGTCTTTGTGTCATTTGTCACTGATGGTGGCACAACAAAGGACGGCTTCAACATCGTGTATTCGACGATTACTCCAGGTAAACCACGTCTTTGTGAATACATTGATGTAAAGCAGCGGTATTTGGCTATTTCAGTGCCATTAATACTTACTCAAGCCTCTACCATTGTTCATATACGACCTGATCCATTGTATGAATGAAAACTGTCCTCTGTCAATGCTATAGTTGTTTCTACCTCTGTCTCTATATCTATCTCTCTCCACCGTCTCTGTTTCTGTTTTTGTCGCTGTAGCTCTCTCCGTCTCTCCGCCTCTCTCTCTCTCCCCCTCTCCCCCTCTCCCCCTCTCCCTCTCTCCCTCTCTCCCTCTCTCACTCTCTCCCTCTCTCCCTCTCTCCCTCTCCCTCTCCCCTACTCCCCCTCTCCCCCTCTCCCTCTCTCCCTCTCTCCCTCTCTCCCTCTCTCCCTCTCTCACTCTCTCCCTCTCTCCCTCTCTCCCTCTCCCCTACTCCCCCTCTCCCCCTCTCCATCTCCTTCTCTCATTATCTATGTATCTGTATATGTCTTTTTCACTGTATCTGTACCTGTATCTATCTCTATTTCTGACTCTGTCTCAGTGTCTTTTTTGTATATGTCTCTTGTATATATACACATACGTGTACGTGTACGTGTACGTGTACGTGTACGTGTACGTGTACGTGTACGTGTACGTGTACGTGTACGTGTACGTGTCTGTATCTAGTTTGGCCGGCGCGTTTTTGGCAGTAACACTTTCACTGATTGTTTCGAACTTGTTATTGATGTATCAGGCGTTGAAGACTAGTAGAATAGTATACACACAACACAACAGTCGAACTGCAAATAGAAAAGCACACTATTAATAGTGATGCTACCTGGCGACTAGAGACTAAAATTGCACATTAATTCAAGGCGCCCACTCGACGAATGTACGGCGATTAGTTAATTTTACTTGGACAGAATACATTTAGAATTAACACATGTAAATATCAGTGTAATAAGGTTACACAGTAGTCGTTAAACTAACCGTTACACAGACTACTAAACAGTAACAACATAGTAACTTAAACTCATCAGTCGAACGAGAGAATTACATCATCAAATAACGCGCGCAAATACAAAAGCTGTCGTTGAATTATAAAACATTTTAGCAACATAAACGTGGTTTTAAATCTAATCCTAAAGTATTGTAACGCAATCACAAGTGACAATTACACAACATAGTACTAAATATACTTATACAAACTCAAATTTAGTGGCTACAGTGAAAGATTTATGAGAGAAATTATTGGCGCGATAAACAAGCATGGCTAATCATCAACAGTAAAAACATTCCTTAAAGGATTATGCAGCATCCGAAGTGCTAATCGACACGCGGCGTGAATCGAAATGTATACGATCAGCTTCAACATGGAAATTAATCAGCTTAAATGTATAAAAGTAAACTGCCGATTCAGTATCTGTATCTGTATATATATTTGTATCTGTATATGTATCTGTATCTGTATTTGTATCTGTATCTGTATCTGTATATTTAGAGGTTTAAACATACGTATACATCACATTCATCATGGAACATGCCATGTTGAACACTTAGTGAGGAAAATCACTGGTATACAATCTTCTGATAGTGTCATCCTTCTTCATCCTCCTGCAACAGTCATACATCATATTTATCTGCTATCATTCTGTAGTCAGGAAGGTTACTGCAATCAGAATTGTGGCATATGCAGAGAGCAGTGCAGGGGAAGTTGATCTTCTTGCACGAGCAGTGTCCCTTGCCAGATGTCTTGCAACCACATTTGATAAGTTTAAATACGGCAAATGGTGCTGGTATGTAGAGACACCGGACTGGGACATACTCGTCCCCGCAAACATCCATCCATTTTACTCTAGGGGCTGTACGCATGGATGAGGTGCTGTATAGCTTGTGTCCCTCATAGCCACACAGTTGGTGCATAAGATATGGGGCATCAGTGTTGCTCTGGTCGGAGGAAGTTTCTCACCCTCCAAATTCCTGGACCTGAACAGTTCCCAACGCAAAGCTGTTATGGTAATTGCACCCCTGGAGCTGTATATTGATCAAACAAACTTATCGATGGGCAACACTTCTTCGGGCAGCTCAGATGGATTACTCTCATACCAACAGACAAAGCATCCATCATACATGCTGTTGAGGAGGCAAATCCCATTCGGATTGGGACACAGACACCAACCGAGGCAATCATCCAGGCACCATGTAAACAAACACCAGTCCAGGCACCAGCATACTATGATACACAAAATGGCTGATGACCTAATTCAACCTCATGACCATGTTATCATCATTGACAGTATAGCTGTAGTTCAATGCCTTAAACAATTCCAGGCAGAAAGATCATCAATTTCAAGGATGCCTTTATCAAGAGAATTACAACGATGGTGAAACCGTACGGTGAGGAGCGTATCATATTTCACTGCTGTGACATCGCTCAATCACTGAAACAGAAGACGACGGCCAAACGAGCACATGAGAAGGAGGAGAAGGAGTTTGCGATTCATGATGAAATGGACATTGCTAAGATCACCCTCAAAGAGCTGCTCTCTGCCTCAAAGACAAAGGCGCTCTTTCCCAACATTCTTGGTAATGCCGTACTGGAGGAATGCAAAGGATCGAAGAAAAGGTGGTGGTCGTGAAAGGTACCACAGTTCAGATCAATCAACCCCACTCCTTGACTGAGTCGATGTACACTGAGTCGATGTTGATGCCATCGGCGACTCCTCTCTGAGAGGCATAGATGTGTGGTCGCCTGACACTGACGTACTGATCTTGCCGATGGACCTTGTGGCTCATGGACGACTTGGTGCATTCACCAAGCTCAATTTCCTTACTGATAAAGGCGACATGTATCGATCGATCACAATTCGTGAGCGTGTGAGTGTCATTGGGCGAGAGAAGTGTCAAGGTCTGATTAGTTTCCATAACTTCACAGGTGCAGATTGGGGAGGGAAATTTGTGGGCATCTCAAAGAAATATTTTCTAACTTTGACGCGTTCTGGCCTTGCTGAACTGTGAATATATATATATATATATATATATATATATATATATATATATATACACATACATTCCTTGTCCACGTGCCATCTAGAGTTGATTCTCTAGATGGTAATATTGTTAAATCTTGTTAAAATCTTCTATTATGTACTGGTTTCTTTTCCCAAAATCTCTCTTTATAGCGAATTTCTACCGACACTTATGACATTGCCTGTATGTTCAGCTGACTGCACCAAAGGCCAACACTACACAGATTCCACGAAGCAGCATTGTTCACCGTGTAAGCATGGCTTCTATCAGGACAAACCACGGCAGAACTCGTGCATCGAATGTCCTGATTCAATGACAACGATTTCTACTGAGAGCACAAGTGAAACTGACTGCAAATGTACGTATGTGCACCCGCGCATATACACTCTAACAAGTTTGCACAGTTGCATGAAATATGTTGAATCAGTATATTAGGATAAGTAGGTGTTGGGCAACAGGTGCAAAGTCTCAAACACGATTTTACAAAGACACTAACATTATGTTTTAGTTTTATTGTTTAAACGAATAAACAATGCAAATTTTAGTATTACCTACGTACCTAAGCCGACATTAAATATGAATTCGGAATACATCACAAACTGTTCTTTTATTACTTTATATCGTCTATGAAATTATTGTTTTCATTAAATGCCAGTGAATCCCAAGGCCTCCTGTAATTATAACACTCGCGTAGTTAATCTTTTGCCGTTTTCTACAGCATCGTGATTATGTGTTCATATTTTCTGTTTTCCTAGTAAATTGTGATTCTGGGTGGCAACTCAACGAAGCGATTGGACAATGCGAATTATGTTCACGCGGCTTCTACAGAGACATGGTTCAAACCTTCTACTGCCAAATGTGTCCTCGTCATCTGATTACACGTGGGAAGGGAGCAACGGAAGAGTCCGACTGTCGCCAAGGTACACTAGGCCTGCATGACACCTCTCTTGCAACCTGACAGAGTTGTCATAGTACATTTATATGTGAACGTTACTTGGTTTACATAGAAAGTTGATAAACGCTTTGATTTTATTGCAGCCAAAATTAATTGTAGATAGATATTGCAATATTTTATGTGGAAAAAACGTGTAACACAAAATAACTTAATTTGGTAACGTGTGTTTTGGTATTTCATATTTTGGTAGCACTAACTTAGCAGACATTGTGGTTATATATACGTGGATTGTGCTACAAATATCAGTAACTTCACCTCGATGTATCCATTCTCACAATCTACCGTAAATCCTGTATTACTAGCCGCGGCTACTATTACAGTAGTGTGTAGCCGAAATGAGGACGAAAACGCAAAAGTTGGGGTGCGGCTTTAAATACAGTAATTTGCCGACATAAATTGACATTTGGGACACAGAATTGTCAGTACGTGAAAAACTTACCGAAGAAACGAAGCCGGTTTTATAAATAATACATTGTATTACAATTGCCACTTGTGCAAAACAAATGATATAACACAGTTAATAAAATCCCATGTCCATAAAATGTTTAGATACAACGATCACAATGTGAAAACGTGTCATTGTTAAACTCCACAAAAGTCCCTTTCATCGTCGCCGTCAAAGAATGCCTTGGCTACGTTGGGGAATGGAACGGCACGGCGGCGCCATTTCACGTATCCATAACGTTGGCAACATCGGTGACCGTTGCCGTGAGTCCAGAAGATCAGCATTAAATATGATGACATAAGTCCTTTCACAGTTAATATAATCCTTTGTCATCACTATTGTAGTATTGTAGCTGTCAAAGAACTCTGTCGCGAATGGCATGACGGAGTCGTTCAGTACGCGTGTAGTGTATCCGTGTCTGAGTCGTTGCCGCTACCGCTGCCGCACGCGCCGGCAAATAAATATTATGTCATCGTCCTTTGTTGGCATCAATCCCACGCCGCCTGTTTTGTTCTGTCACTAGGTTTAATCTCAGTTCAAAGAACAATATTCACACGTTTACAAAAGCCAGGCTTCATGCTGATTGTCAAAATAACACCACACTCTAACCAGAGCTTCCACTGACGACCGAGTTAATTGCATTTGCTTTCTGGGTCAAGATACAATGTTAATTGTAACCCCGACTTCCCTGTGCCTGGGCAAACACAGGTGGCTGGTGACCCAATTAAGGGACGACTGTCTGAGTTACGTCCGTTCCCACGCTGGCTGCGACGCTAGTTATTACATTGTTACAAGCCGGCAAGGAAGCGTCTTTGAAGTAAACACAGGCGTGGTTGAGGACGGGTACCGTAGCTTACCCGTTATAGGCGCCAACATTATGCATGGTTCTACATAAAATCCTATAAAACCAAAACTTCTTAACGTATTTTAATAATTTTAGCACCATTGAATAGTTATAATATGTGGCTACATTTTATCCATTGGATGTATGGACATTCTGCCACCCAATTATATTCTGATAGCATGGTGGAATTCTGGTTATTTTTTTCCCGTTTTTCTACAAATCCACGTAGTAATATTCCGATTAAGATACATACTGTGTCGTAATTATATAAATGCATTACAATAATGAGTGTTTCAGTTATTCATTTATGATCATTATTAGCAAAGTTATAACTTTTATGAAACACATTAAATTGTTTCCAATTTGCGTGCGCTGCGGCAGTATGACGCACGTAATTAATGGTCTTGGCTCAAAGTCGGGGTGCGGCTTTAATTAAGGGGTTTGCCGATATCAAACAGCGTGGAAGAAATTCGGGATTTAAGTCAAAAGTCGGGGTGCGGCTTTAATTAGGGGTGCGGTTAGTAATACAGGATTTACGGTAGCCACAATTTAGGGAATATATATCTAGAGGGAGATCCACTCACTTTGAGAATTAATGTTGTGTATTCTAGTGTAAAATAAATTCCATTCCTGTTACTAAGTATGTTGGTGGTTCGTTACAGAATGAAAACGAGTCGAGAGACATACGTGAGATTTAAAACAAATTTGGAAGGGTTCTAGAATCATTTAGATTAGATCAAGAAACGCAGAGGATTTAATAAAATATATGATATGAAGATATCACTATCGATATGCCAATGGTTCTTTTCGGCATAAGCCATCTATTGATAATTTTGCGATTTTGTTGCGAATTAGTCGTCTTCCATTTCTTAGCTACTCTAGTTAAGCAGATGATTGAATGCACTGTAAATTTGCGATTTGTCGTCGTTCTCTGTTAGATAATATCAATGCTTTTCTTATGGGCATTTCTATAACATATTGCTGACCTTGATTTATTTGATTTATGTTGATTTAGATCTTCTGTGTTCTCAATTTCGGGTAATCGTTATTGTTAAAATGTTGCATTACAAGTCCGTTGTCATAATGAACTGACATATGAATTATTTATGTTTCGTACATATTACTACATAAAAAACAATAGTTTAAATGTGCGCATCCGCATATCCGCCTACCTCCTTCCCGACCTTGATATCGAACCATATTTTACACCATCCTTATTTCAAACCCACCTCATCCATCCAAACAAACTGTCATTTATCTGCAGTCATTAACGTGTGTGTGTCACCGGAAGTAACATGAAGACGAAGGCATGAACCGGTTGTATTGAGAACCTTTAAAGGAATTGTTTTCGGAATGTTATAGTACCATCCACCAGACTTCGGTTTTGTGGATGGTACCCGAAATTCATAAAATAATAATAATAGCATTGACTTCTTATGCGCCAGTATCCCCGAAGCCCAATATCAACAGCTTTATGCCTAAACATATGTGGTCCACATAATAAAAAGTGTATTGTTTACTGCGTATATATAGTTAAGCATCCACTTGGCAGCAACCTCGAAATGATTCGCGTAAACCCAAATATTTATGCGCTTTTTGCGCAGATAACAGTCAAATTATACGTACATAAATGAGCCAAAATGCCAGATAAAGTAGGCTACTTATACGAAATTGTCACATTTTGATACTATCCATCTCGTCTATGTCGTCTATGTATTAGCTTATAAAGAATCTCAAACGCAGAAAATGGACAATCTAAAAAGAAAACAACACATTATGCTGCCTACAGAAACACTTTCTAACGCTAGAGCTTGTTTTATGTCAAGTTTCTTTTGTGTTACAGGAAACTGCACCGCTGGACAAATGATTGATGGTAAGACTTGCAAGGCGTGTCCACTGGGTACATACCAGGACAATAAGTGGCAGACAGAGTGTAAACGTTGTGGAGACAAGATGACCACGTCTAAAGAAGGAGCTACGAGAAAGGATCATTGCTTCTGTAAGTGTTTCTTGTCTGTACGTCCTTATGTTTACGTTTGAGACAAAGAGAGGCAGTAGTCCCGTATGTTTGTTCATCACATCATTATCTCTCTATTGGGATTAAGTAATCCTCAAACATAATGATACATAATTAACTAACAGATGCAATGTTTCAAAGATTACATATGTGTTAATAGAACATGAACCTGGGCAATTTGTAATTTTACCAGCATGCTAAGAATATTCAATAAAGTACTAGTAAAAGAGATGTTATGTTTCCTGGCAATAGCTTAACCACAATGTAAAAACAGACAACAGCCACCGACTCCTGTAACAACGGGGAGAATAACTGCATTTCATATGTCAATGGAGGAACATGTACCCTCGTGGGTGATGGACCAGAGCACATTTGCGGCTGCAGAGAAGGGTGGACTGTGGACAGGGATGTGTCGTGTACCTGTACGACCAGTTACATGAAGCCCTGACAGCTATATCGAGGTTTTTCTCACCACCAACCGTGTAGCTATTAGTTTTCATTTACATCAAACATAGACAGTACTGCGAAAAAACAAGAATATAGCGTCATACTATATATGTTAGTGGTTCAATAGATCAACAAGTTATTTGCATGTTCGAACTCAAAAAAAGATAACTGAAGTTACAAAGACTTACAACCAATGAAATAATTTCAAATGCCACACTAGTTAGTCCTCATATTCAGGGGAATTATTCATTCCGTCGTCTGTTTTTATTTGAACACGTATGCAACTGATATGTTGATCTATATAATGCACATGGCGCCACATTCCTGTTTTCGAGCAGAAATGTTAATGGATGAGGTATATATGTCGAAAAAATACGAAATTTGTTCACTGAATAAACCAAATGCAGCTTAAGCATAATATGGCATCGCCCATTACTAAAATATATCCAAGTTTGTTTTTATTATTTAAAATACACCGTTGCCCCGTGCTCATATATTCATGGTCACATATACTCTAAATTATATACTATATTGTTTGTGCTATGGTTGTTGAAGCGTTTCATTCCCTTTTATTACATACATGCATGCATGCATGCATGCATGCATGCATGCATACATACATACATACATACATACATACATACATACATACATACATTCATGCAAACACACATACATAAACGCACACACACACTATATATATATATATATATATATATATATATATATATATATATATATATATATATATATATATATATTGTGTGTGCGTATGTGCTTGCTTGTTTATTCATTCATTCGTTCGTTCGTTCGTTCGTGCAATTAGTTATTTACATGTTTGTATTATTATTTTGTATTTATTTATTTATTGTATTTATTTACTTGTTGTTCATATGAAAACATTTATTTGCAGTCAACCAGCAAGCAGTTAGCGGTCCCACGAACTCTTTGTACGTCATCGGAGGTGGTGCAGGTGGCTCTGTACTGCTGCTTCTTGGCGTGATTCTAGTGGTCGTCTACTGCGTCATCAGGTACGACTATTAGTGGGTTGGGAAGGAAAGTAAACAGACGTACCCTGGTAAATAACAAAACATGCGGACGTTTCAAAGGTTCAAAATACTTTAATGTCCGTTTAAAACATAATATTAAAAACGGGAATTTGTCTTCAATTACACACAAAAATGCCAGTAATAAGATGGGTGACCCACGTACGTTTGAAAACACAAATTAAATGTTAATAATACTAATCAGCAAGAAAATTGGTAAAGTAAATAAATTACACATATAATATGTGCTCTAAATCATCATTAAATAAGCAAGTAAAAAGTCTTAAAAGATTGTTTGATAATACACAATACAATAGCATCTATAGACATACAGAAGTCTATGTGTTTGCGCACGTGCAAGCTACTTAACACATATGCAGATGGGTACCTTACATTCTAGTTATGGCTGACATCAGTGGACTAGCCAGCATTTTGTAATGGAGCGGGCCATCCGGGATCCAGACAAACTACGTACATGTATGTATGTATGTACGTACGTACGTACGTACGTACGTATGTATGTTTGTCGTCCTCAGTGGTTCGTTTGCGTCCCAAACTGGCACGGGACCGACATGATCGTGATTCTCCGATTCACGAGAGATATACAGTCCCCAATGTTGAGAGCCTGCTTCTATGACTAATAACTACATTGGGCATATATATATATATATATATATATATATATATATATATATATATATTGGGGACTGTATATCTCTCGTAAATCGGAGAATCACGATAATGTCGGTCCCGTCCCAGTTTGGGACGCAAACGAACCACTGATAACGACAAACACCCAGGCAGTGACCATCCTCAGTGCTGGCATATAAAGGTCGGCTTGGCAGACTAGTCAGTTAATGGAATTCTGCCGAATGCTGTACACAATTAGAAACCGTCAAAGACAGTAATAATGTGAACAATTACACAGTACTATGATATAGAAACACGAACTTGTAGACTTAAGTGTTGCTATTTCTCGTATTCCGCCCGCTACATCTCCCAAACTTGCAGACAAGGTACATGACATATATCAACACCTAATCACTTTCTCTGATGAAACAATAATTAAACATGTGTATCTTGAAGTGGATGACGAGATGCTGACGTTCAACTAGTAACTTCACAACGTGTAACGTTGCTGCATATTAAAAAACATCGACAGGACGTTCCAAGTGCACAGTGTAAAATGTACTACCTGATTATAAATTGCTTTTGGTAAAACGTATAATTTGACATTAGTCACACACCTATTATTTTGCATCATTCTGTTGATAAAAATAGCAGTCACTCGCATTGAGAATTATAAAATTGGTGTTGCCTTGTCACCTAGTAGGCTCCAATCAGCTGGGTGCTTATTGCATAGAGCACAAGTGCAGGACACAATTTGTAACTGAATCCTATTGGATGATAACATTTCGGCACTTGGTGATAAATGGGACCTACCGTAAATCCTGTATTACTAGCCGCACCCCTAATTAAAGCCGCACCCCGACTTTTGACCTAAATCCCGAATTTCTTCCGCGCTGTTTGATATCGGCAAAACCCTTAATTAAAGCCGCACCCCGACTTTGAGCCAAGACCATTAATTACGTGCGACATACTGCCGTAGCGCACGCAATTTGGAGACATTTTAATGTGTTTCATAAAAGTTATAACTTTGCTAATAATGATCATAAATGAATAACTGAAACTCATTATTGTAATGCATTTATAATTACGACACAGTATATATTTTAATCGGAATATTACTACGTTTATTTGGACAAAAACGGGAACAAAATTAACCAGAATTTCACCATGCTATCAGAATATAATTGGGTGGCAGAATGTCCATACATCCAAGGGATAAAATGTTGCCACATATTTAAACTATTCAATGTTGCTAAAATTATTAAAATATGTTAAGAAGTTTTGGTTTTATAGGTTTTTATGTAGAACCATGCATAATGCTGGCGCCTATTAAGGGTAGGCTACGGTACCCATCTTCGACAAACACAGGTGGCTGGTGGCCTAATTAGGGGGACGACCGTCTGTGTTACGTCCACTCCCACGCTGGCGGGGCGACGCTCCCATGCTGGCGGGGCGACGGCAATTTAATAACAATGTTGCTAGCCGGCAAGGAAGCGTCTTTGAAGTATACGCAGGCCTGGTCCGAGGCAGCGCCCAGGCACAAGTCTGGGTTACAACAACAGAAAGCAAATGCAATTAACTCGGTCGCCAGTGCCGGCTAGGAAGCCTGGTTAGAGTGTGGTGTTATTTTGACAATCGGCATGAAGCCTGGCTTTTGTAAACGTGTGAACAGTGTTCTTTGAACTGCGATTAAAACTAGTGACAGAACCAAACAGACGTCGTGGGATTGACGCCAACAAAGGACGATGACATAATATTTATTTGCCGGCGCGTGCGGCAGCGGTAACGGCAACGACTCAGACACGGATACACTACACGCGTACTGAACGACACCGTCATGCCATTCGCGACAGAGTTCTTTGACAGCGGTAATACTACAATAGTGATGACAAAGGATTATAGTAACTGTGAAGGGACTTCTTTCATCATATTTGATGATGATCGTCTGGTGCACGCGGACTCACGGCAATGGTCAACGATGTTGCCAACGTTATGGATACGTGAAATGGTGCCGCCGTGCCGTTCCCTTCCCCAACCTAGCCAAGCCCAAGGCATTCTTTGACGGCGACGATGAAAGGGACTTTTGTGGAGTTTAACTATGACATGTTTTCACATTCTGATCGTTGTATCTGAACATTTTATGGACATGGGATTTTATTAACTGTGTTATATCATTTGTTTTGCACAAGTGGCAATTGTAATACAATGTATTATTTATAAAACCGGCTTCGTTTCTTCGGTACGTTTTTCACGTTTATACTGACAATTCTGTGACCTAAATGTCAATTTATGTCGGCAAATTACTGTATTTAAAGCCGCACCCCAACTTTTGCGTTTTCGTCCTCATTTTGGCTACACACTACTGTAATAGTAGCCGCGACTAGTAATACAGGATTTACGGTACCTCAATATTTTCGCTATAAGTGTTTATTTGCCTACATTGGATAGGTAGGTCATACTAACCCTAACCCAAATGATAATAATTCTTCATTCCCAGGCATATTTATGTTTGACAAATATTTCTGTTTAGACACACATTGATACCAAAAATAGTGCTCATATTTGAGTCAGCGGCAACGGCAGCGGCCATGTGTTACTGCGCTGTGTACTTGGAATGAGCAACAGTTTGTTTTTGCCGACGGCACCGTCTTTTCGGCCTCAAACTGCGATGAAACGCGCTGTTTTCGAAAAATAAATATACATGGGATGATCTTAGATGATTGAATTTATGAAAGGAAATATATCAAATGTTGCAAAGATACATGTAAATTGAGTAGGGCCAGGTTCGACACTTGAGTGCCCAAATGCATTTGCCAAAGCCTTTGGACTGGGATGGGAATTCACACACAGGCATCCCAATATCTTTTGTATGTTGTCATTCTATTCACCAGGCTGCCAGTTATTGGTCTGTTCCTTACACTCCACTCGCCACAGCCCCCTCCCCCCTCTGGCTACGCCACTGGCTTACATTGAATTAATGTTCTTTGTACGGGTTTGTAGGAGAAGGACAACAACAGACTCTAGTGCGGAAAGTCATTCCCCACCGACATTTCAAAACCAAGCATACGAAACAACTGGTGACCAACAGTCCGGCGATGATTCAGATCATGAATACGAAGAACTACAGGAAGACACCATGGACAAAACGAGCTGCACTTAACCTGTCGACAACACGAGTGGATCAAACTGGCCGGTAAACCAGAACGGATACGAACGCCGGACACGTGCAGGAAGGGTTTTGCAATAAGCTACATTTGCTAGTTGATCTTGTCATTAAGTGTGGATCTGAAGAATATAAACACAGCGATATCGAAGAATAGAGCATCAGTGTTTCATGGGCGGCAAATACATAAAATGTACATACGCGTGGGTGTATGTTTTGTGTTAAATACGTCGTCCAGAATGTTATTCGAGGAGAGTGCGTGTAATATGTGTAGTGACTAAACTGTATTACTACATGTCGTAGATAGATAGTTTATTTTTGGAATCGAATAAATCACATATGCAATCAATCAGAATATTCAAAAATATAACAATTAATCAGTTATATAGTTTGCGATTCCGGGCAGGCACCGGGGCCGTTTAAGGCTGTTACCAGTTGATTTAGATAATAATAATTATTACGAAACCATTTCTCATAAACTGAACTGGTCGCTGCCAATAGTTTTTGTTTTATAAATGATCAGTTTTGTAAAACGTAACAGTAATATTCAATAATAAATGTTCAAATTAACTTGTACAGTAAATATTTGGTAATACCAAGATACCAACTACGGACAATGATAAGGATATAATAATTACATAATATATGAAGAGGTGTTTTATATTGAATAATCTTCAGGTAGTTCTTCATACCCATTTACAACAATTGCTTTTAGTGATGTTGCAAAACTGTTATGTTGCTTTTCGCTGGACGGTAATAGGAATTCTATTCCAGATCATTCGACCTTTAGATAAGAAAATGTTAGAAAATATTACTCTTAGAGCATTAAGAGAACATATATGTGAAGTTCGTCTAGTTTCGTGAACGTGTCTGTCATGGGAAAATGTAAAACTATGTGATAAATATTGGGGTAGACTCCTGTGAACATATTTATACATAACGTTTTCAACTTCAAATATATATACATTATTCAATATAATTAATTATAAGGACAAAAAGAGGGGTGAGAATGTTAAAAATAATTAGTTTTAGTATGGAACGGACTATTGTTTGTTATAATAAATAATTTTGTCACGTAAGCTTTAAATGTGGACCCCTACAAGATGATTCCATATGTCAAGTAGGGGTAAACTAAAGTGTAATAAATTATTTTCATCAATATGAAGACCAATTAATTGTACACACATCATACGCTAGATCTCTGTTTTCGACATTGTTAACATTAGTTATTCACTCTCAGTAAGAAGGGTACCTGCAAGATAACATGTATTTCGTTTTGGAAATGTTGACAGATCGTTTATATGCTCGAACCAGTCGGCTAGTACTTGAAGTTCCTTGTTCATATCTTCACATATATTTTTTAATTATTTTTCAGACTTATAAGTAGTAGTGTCATCAGCAGATACTATAGTTTTGCCCTGTTTTACACAAAAAGGAGGTAGTTAATGTATATTACAAACAGGAGCAGCCCAAATATAGATTCCCGCGGGACACCGTATGTGATGTTCCACTGAAGCGAATCACTATTATTAAATTTAACATACTGTTTCCGATTTGACAGGTAACTTTTAATCCATTTGAGAATAGTACTCCTTATTCCATAAAATTCAAGTTGATATAATAACATTTGGTGATCAATGTTATCGAATGCTTTACTAAAATCCACGAGATCGCTGAGGACCGAGTGTTTATTTTCCAGTTTTTGTAACATCACTAGTAAGCGCGGTTATGACATTTATTGTTGAATGTTTTTCATGAAAACAATATTGGATATTAGATAATATTATTTTTTTGGAATAAAGTGAAACGTCCTTTTATATACAACTTTTTAAAGTATTTAAAACATTGAAAATAATAATGATATCGGTCTATAATTGGAAATTTCATATTTAGCATTTGACTTATGAACAGGTATAAATTTCGCAATTTTTATATTATCTGGTACAGTTCCCTCAGACATTGACACGGTTATTAATTTGCTAATCAAATAACGTTATGATAAACATACTCAAATTGTCATAACTTGTACTTTTCTTGGGTAGAAATGACATTAGTATTTGACTATTCTCATTGACATCGGTTGGGGTCATGAACATACTATTACATTTGTAATTATGTTTAGGGCATTTCTGAAGATATTATGTAAATTGCTTTGAGGTATTGCAGTGGCGTGGTTTGGACCAACATTTGTAAAGAAATAACCATATGTATTATATATTTGATCAGTATCTTTAAATAAATCATTATTATGTTTGAAATGTAACGAAATGCCAGATTTATCGTTGTTTTTCCAAATCATGTTGTTTTTAGTAAATGCCTTGGTTTTTACAGTCATTCTTGATGATTTTAATTGATTAGCATAGTAGGCAGTCTTTGCAATTTATTTTACTGTATATATATTTGTATATTTAGCATAACGTCGCGTAGACCTACACGATACTTAATAACACTATTCGACTTGATATATATATATATATATATATATATTTAAAATTATCATTCATTTAAATCCAAGTACAGCAATTGCTGTCATTATGCATCAATGAAAAACTAATAAAAACAAAGACATTGCTCGCTTTACTTAACTCTGGAATAACTCTGTATCTAGATCGGCATATGGGCCCCTAAACGGGTATTAACAGCATTATATTGGCACTATGAGCACGAACTGCATTCACAACTTTTGATAGTGAAATTTATATTCGTATGCATTAGAAAATGAATGTTTGTTATTTTAGGTTTCGGTTATATGTACTAGGCAAACGCTTACTTGCTTATAGTTAAATCTGTATTTATCTTTGTTAAGATCACAGAATAATTACTGTATACTACTTATTTTATGTAGAACACTAGGTTATCTTGCTTCGTTGTATTATCCAAGTGGGTCTGAATATAATTAAATAATCAATTGAATATAATTAAACGAGAATGATTGCGCGTCTTGCACTAAACAATTATAACATATACATATATGTGTTAAGTACATCACCCAATATCGTGTTCCAGGAGAGTTTGTGTGTTTTGTCAGTTACATAAACTGTACTGCTAGACGTCGTTATTTTAGTTACACTATTCAACTCGAGGAGTATTATATGTGTTTCGTGGTGATCAAAGGTGGCACGATAGAGCACCGGACTCTCAGTGGAGAGAACGGACGGACGTTGACTCCAGTTACCGGCCACCATTTCGAACGTTACGCAATTGCGTTCACCTCATATTGCCAGCGTCTTTTGGAAGGTACACCAAAAGACGTTTATCCCGTCTATCTGGAGTCTATGCCAGGGGAGGTAAAGGATCGCACATAGGGGTGAATGCCTCATCTGTCGTAGATGACACTGATGGTCTCTGTCTCTAACCCATTGTGTCTTGTTCCCAGCTGTTGGAGTTGCTTCTCGATAGGTGTTATAGAGATGCCGAAGCAGGCAGTGTGCACAGAACATGTTTTGAACGTTATTTGTCCTACTTCAACGTGAATATACATTATATGTTACAGTGATGAAAATAACTTGCAACATAATGTTATCGTGACTGTTGGTAATAAAGCACACTTATTTTCCACTTAAAACATGTTACTTTTACATTTAGAAAGAAATGCTAGCAGGGAATGACTATAAGCATAACACCTCGTGTCAAATACAGATCTACCTAGGTGGACAGTTCCTGAGATACCTCATGTTTTCGGTGTATACGTGTAAAAGCAACAAACCGCCACGTCCCGTTAACACGTTTCAAAGCAATAACCCACCACGTCCCGTTATCACGTCTCAAAGCAACAAACCACCACGTCCCATTATCACGTCTCAAAGCAATACATCACCACGTCTTGTTATCATTTCTCAGAGCAACAAATCACCACGTCCCGTTATCACATCTAAGAGCAACAAATCACCACGTCCCGTTATCACGTCTCAGAGCAACAAACCACCACGTCCCGTTGTCACATCTCAAAGCAACAAATCACCACGTCCCGTTGTCACATCTCAAAGCAACAAATCACCACGTCCCGTTTTCACGACTCAGAGCAACAAATCACCACATCCTGTCATCACGTCTAAAAACAACAAATTACCACGTCCCATTATCACGTCTCAAAGCAACAACACTCCATATCCCGTTATCACATCTCAAAGCAACAAACCACCACGTCCACTTATCACGTCTCAAAGCAAAAAACCACCACGTCCCGTTATCACGTCTCTGAGCAACAACCCACCACGTCCCGTTATCACGTCTCAAAGCATCAACCCACCACGTCCCGTTATCACGTCTCAGAGCAACAACCCACCATGTCCCGTTATCACGTATCAAAACAACAAATCACCACATCCCGTTATCACGTCTCAAAGCGACAAATCACCACGTCCCGTTATCACCACGTTCAGTTTTTACGTCTCAAAGTAACAAACCCCTCGTGCCATTATCACGTTTAAAAGCAACAAACCACCACATCCCGTTATCACATCTCAAAGCTACAAATCACCCCGTCCCGTTGTCACGTCTCAAAGCATCAACCCACCACGTCCCGTTATCACGTATCAAAGCTTCAACCCACCACGTCCCGTTACCACGATTCAGAGCAACAAATCACCCCGTCCCGTTATCATGTCTCAAAGCATCAACCCACCCCGTCCCGTTATCACGTCTCAAAGCATCAACCCACCACGTCCCGTTATCACGTACCAAAGCATCAACCCACCACGTGCCGTTACCACGTATCAGAGCAACAACTCACCACGTCCCATTATCACGTGTCAAAACAACAAATCACCACGTCCCGTTATCACGTCTCAAAGCAACAAACCACCACGTCCCGTTCTCACGTCTCAAAGCAACAAATCACCACGTCCCGTTATCACGTCTCAAAGCAACAAACCACCACGTCCCGTTATCACGTCTCAAAGCAACAAACCACCACGTCCCGTTATCACGTCTCAAAGCATCAACCCACAACGTCCCGTTATCACGTATCAAAACAACAACCCACCACGTCCCGTTATCACGTCTCAAAGCAACAAAACAACACGTCCCGTTATCACGTCTTAGAGCAACAAAATACCACGTCCCGTTATCACGTCTGAAAGCAACAAACTACCACGTCCCGTTGTCACGTCTCAAAGTAACAAACCGCCACTTCCCGTTATCATGTCTCAAAGCAACAAACCACCACGTCCCGTTAACACGTCTCAAAGCAACAAACCACCACGTCCCGTTATCACGTCTCAAAGCTACAATTCTCCCCGTCCCGTTATCACGTATCAAAGCATCAACCCACCACGTCCCGTTGTCACGTATCAAAGCAGCAACCCACCACGTCCCGTTACCACGTATCAGAGCAACAAATGACCACGTCCCGTTATCACGTATCAAAACAACAACCCACCAAGTCCCGTTATCACGTCTCAACGCAACAAATCACCACGTCCCGTTTTCACGTCTCAAAGCAACAAATCACCACGTCCCGTTATCACGTCTCATAGCAACAAACCATCACGTCTCAAAGCAACACATCAGCACGTCTTGTTATCACGTCTCAAAGCAACATATCACCACGTTCCGTTATCACGTCTAAGAGCAACAAATCACCACGTCCCGTTGTCACATCTCACTGGCAGTGCTGGGATGTAACGAATTACATTTACTTCGTTACATTACTTAAGTAGTTTATTTTGGAATCTACTTGTAACGAAGTACATTTTTGGGGAATTACTTTTACTTGTAACGAAGTACTTTTTGGTTTACTTTCTTACTTTTTTACTTCTAAATTTTGCGTTACTATAATCTACCACCAATTTTAAAATTGGTGGTAGATTATATATATTACGTATTAGTTATTCTCATATAGTTGCAAGAAAAAATTAGATTTTTATCCAAACTACCCTTCTTAATGCTCTCAACTAACGAGGTTAAAATTGTGCTATTCACATTATGCTGATGAACAAATTCAACTGGTGCCAGCAGTAGATACTTCAAGAACCATATTTCTGCGAGACCGACTACTATAAATTCAATACAACCCCACCATTCAAGTTGTTTGCTACACCAAATGTACAATGAATAACCCCAAGAATGTACCCTCCAATTATTGACTAATTTTGTTTTACAGGCAGTGAGACTGCACTTTACCAGTTTTGACACTGAGAGCGGTTATGACAAAGTCCTTGTCTACGATGGAAATGATGCTACAGCTCCACTTCTACACACGTTCAGTGGTTCATCTCGTCCGATTGACGTCTTCAGCAGTGGAAACACTGTCTTTGTATCATTTGTCACTGATAGTAGCACCAGAGAGGACGGCTTCAACATCGTGTATTCGAAGATTACTCCTGGTAAATCACAACGTCTTTGTGAATACGTTGATGTAAAGCAGCAGTATTTGACTATTTCAGTACCATTAATGCAGTCTAGCCTCCACCCTTGTTCATATACGACCTGATCCATTGGATGAATGAAAACTCTCCTCTGTCAATGCTATCATTTTGTCTACCTCTGTCTCTATACTTTTATGTCTCCACCTGTCTCTGTTTCTGTTTCTGTTTCTGTCGCTGTCGCTGTCGCTGTCGCTGTCGTTGTATATATATTGTATATATATATATATATATATATATATATATATATATATATATATATATATATATATATATATATATATATACATATATATATATATATATATATATATATATATATATATATACACACACACATATATATATATATATATATATATATATATATATATATATATATATATATATATATATATATACTCCTAAACGCAGCTTATGTCGACCGATTATGCATATAGGATCGGCTTATGTAGACCGCTGTTTTATGTAGTCCAAAACTGGTCTACATAAAGATACGACGTGTTAGTTCACAACTAACACAATTGAATTGATCAGTTCCATTGCTTGTGCACACAGTTCACATGACAGTGAAGTATTGTGCGTAATGAACTTTTAAATGAACAACATCTTAAAAGTGATTTTGAGCATGTTTTCTCCAGCGCCGTGCATATTTTTGAGCATATTGTGTGCCGGGTTATGTGTACCGGGTCAAAGTTCTTATAAATCTACATTTATGGTATAAATCGATCGAAGGGTTGGAGTTTCGTGTTCAGTGTATGATATGCAAAAGGCTATATTATTACGTGTAAATTAGTAAAACTTGCATTTTGTCTTTGTTGCGGACTGATAGATCCCTCGAATATTGGTGTTGCCGCTGGTATTCGGCAATTAATTTTACAGCATTCAATAAATTGTTAAATTTACTGCATAAACATGTATCACAACATAGCTAGATTCGGCGTCTACCGCATAAACGGGTAACTAAATATATGCAGCTTCGGGCGTTGCTCCGGTCTACATAAACTAATGCTTTGGAATGAAATGTAAAGATCTACATTTTATATTTCGTTATGAGTAAGTTTAATGTAATATAATGGCACGTTCTTTATTTCTTGTTTGTGATCCGCAAGGGAACATAATCGATTGGTGGGGTTATCATGTAAATGTAATGATTTGGCAAATACAGCATAGTGGTTGACTATTTCACTTTCATTGAATCACTCTTGTTATTATTACATTTATTATCAGAGAATATAACGCTGTGTTGTCTACGTGTAATGATACGTTGCAGCAATTGAATTGTTCGCTGAACACACATGTTACATACTATGTATTCAACTACATTATGTTTGACAAATCATACCTTACCTTTGGCGTGACAGAGCGATTTCGGTGTCCGTAGCAATTCTTCACGAGTTCCCAAAATATGATTTATGTTGCTTCAGGGTCTGGCGCAAGGAGCGTCACTGCGACAGAACAGCCGCTGATCTCTCTGGCAAGTTCTGCAATACCTTTATCGATTCACACTTTAATATATGCCACATCTGTTCGAAATTTTAATATTGTATACAACAGTAGAATCGTCAATAATGCATCAGGTCATATGAACAATAAGAATATATGTTGCACACATTATTATGCGATGCTAAGCTTGTTATACAAATAATATCAATAACAACATATATATATATATATATATATATATATATATATATATATATATATATATATATATATATATATATATATATATATATATATATATATATATAATTCGTATATAAAATGCAAGAATGAAAACGGGCGGGCGGGCGGGCGGGCGGGCGGGCGGGCGGGCGGGCGGGCCGGCGGGCGTGCGTATGAGTCTGCCTGACTATGACAATTTGTCTATATGACCGTCCCATTTGTGTTTTGCCGTGTACTTCTGTATATGGAAGTATTTCTGCATCCAGGATGAAGATCCTCATCTGTGGCACCCAGACTTTGTCAAGATGCCATTCTCGAAGAAAGCCCAATGCTCAGTGACAGTTACTGCAAAGGTACATTGCAGCTGATTCCTAAACGCGATATCTACACCACATGAAGTCCTTTCGTGGCAAGATGTGCATTTTAAAGTAATGTGTGCACCCCATAGCGAAATCTTTACTCGATGGTAAACGTCAAAACGTATATGTTTGCATGTTTGCCTTTTCGTCTCTTAGATTGCAATCACAATTGCCTTGAAAACATTTCAACATTTATTGCCAAAGCGCATATATACAAACACACACAACCCTGCGTTGGCCTTGGGTAACTTCAGATAGTTAGTTAGGAGCTTGGCGTGGGTGTGAGTTCTCGTGTGTAAGCACACATATATACAACTGTCCACGCACGCACGCACGCACGCACGCACGCACGCACGCACGCATGCATGCATGCATGCCTGCATGCACACACACTCAGATAAATGAAGAAGAGTGGATAATGTTTTGTAGATGTTCCTATTTCGCAGTCGGACTGAGGCAAGGTCAAAATGGAATCTGATTTGCGAGGCCCTGGATAATCCGATACTTGACATTGGTGACTTGCAGGTAAAAGTCGCCTTTGTTATACACCTTCCTCTACGCATCGTACGTCCATTTGAGAAATAAATATCACAGAAGGATTGAATACGTGTGGTATTGTTAGGTTCCTCAATCAGTCAGGGCTGTTGAACTTTGAAGGCAAAATGTAGATCGTGGTATAAATTTGTTGCACACGCATGACGTATCGAACGTGTCAACGGTTGCAACGTGCTGCTGTGACATGCTGTACGATGCAATGAGCTACACAGGTACGACCAAGATTCACGCTATTTTTATTCCACCATCGGTAACACGCTGTCAGAACATTTGCAGACCAAAGATATGGAGTGGAACATGTAGATTTCAGAGAACTCACATACGATAGAGGTTACATTGCATGTGTAACTGTATTGTCTTCTGTTTATCTCTGGTACAACGTATTAACCATGGAATCGTTGTGAAATAACCACCGCGCAACATTGCAATTTAATCCTAAACTTCCAGAAAGCCATATCGAGCTACAATGACAACCTCAAGGAAGCGGTTGCTCTTCAGAAAGTCTGCAATGTATGTATGATGCAATAACTTACTTTCGTAAAGTAGGATTAGCATTTGACACTCACCAGGGACACTTATGTTACTGTTATTTCATGTTTTCTAACATTACACGTATTACATTACACCAAACGTTAAATTCGGACACTAATTTGGTTTAACTGCAATTAGTCTTGTCTCTTAGTTAAATAATTTAATGTGAAGACAACAGTCTTGGTATTGTGTTAATTAAAGTACGACATTGTTTAAAACCATGACATATCACCTAAAAAAATTATTATGGTATATGACATTAGTACAATGTTCAGATCGGTGCTCAATTTGGAAATAAGAAACAATTACACTTTGTATTTATAAGGACATGGACACCAGCAAGAAGGAAGAATTCTTTGGCACTGTTCTCCCAAAGATGGTTCAGCTGGCGCTCGCCCTTCCCGTATTATGCCCAAAGGTAATTTTGCATTAACGAAACTACACAAGTGTTTCTTTATCGAAACAGAACGTGGATTTGGATGAAGCATGACAGCGTTTTAAGACATTTTAAGCTGACTTCTTGCATCTTTACATGGGCCGAGGTATGACACCGATGGATTATCTGCAATTCGCAATTCCCTGGTAGTAGGCAGTTTAGTGACATTCATCTTGCCAGTTGATTTCTGAACAAAACGATTTTAACATGAACCTGTGAATTTGTTCAGCTATATTTATTACCACCTGCCGGTAGTTGCTAATGATGAGACGCAGTTCTGATGACACTGGTTGAATTTTATTTCGGATTTGTCTTCATACGATGGCAACATGTCATGTGTTGTTTTAATGGAGTTGATCGCTAAGCGTTCTCTTTCAGCCAATCCCTCTGATGAAGAGTGGCACTACCCATAGCATCACCATGACACAGCAACAGACGGCTTGTCTCCTCGCTAACGCTTTCTTCTGTACGTTTGAAGAAGGCACTGACCAGTCCAGTGACTACGAAATCAACTTCACGAGGTCTTTACTCCACAACTACTGCTTTCTACCTACACAAGTAACTAACGATTATGCATCGACATCTTTATTACATAATAAGTATACTATATCACACGTATGAATAAACGTGTATTAGATCAAACAGACGTACTAGGGCAAAGCGATGACGTATGATATGCATTAGCCAAGTGAATTTCACATGTATTAATTTGTAGATTATATCAAGAAAAGCCTACCTCAATTGCATCGGATAAGCTGAAGTGTCTTCTTCAGTACTTCAGGAGTATCACAGAACAGAGTAAGTGGATCTGCTTTGTGTCACGGCTGCACTAGCAATGACAACGGATGTAAGACACAGGATTGTGTACATAGATTGAGCACATTTCTGTACACTAAAATAGCGTGTCTTCCTGTGTTTGTTTGTTTGTTTGTTTGTTTGTTTGTTTGCCGGGTAACATATACACAAAGGGCAAATCCAGTTGCCATTTTACTTACTGTTGTATGTTATTCAATATATATATACATATATATATATATATATATATATATATATATATATGTATATATATATATATATATATATATATATATGTATATATATATACATATATGTATATATATGTGTGTGTGTGTTGTGCTTATAGTGCCACGAGGCAAGCTCACATACAGTCGAAGGGTGCTGAATCAGAACAAGATTCCTGACTGGGGAAATGTTGACAACCATTTCACACGACTAAACGTCTCTTCATGTGGAACCATAGAAGACGACGGGGCCAGCATGCTGCAGGTGTTTGTGTGTGTGTGTGTGTGTGTGTGTGTGTGTGTGTGTGTGTGTGTGTGTGTGTGTGTGTGTGTGTGTGTGTGTGTGTGTGTGTATGAACGTATGTCTATAAGTGACACTGACTGTGTGTGTATGTGTGTATGTGCGCGCGTGTGTGTGTGCGTGTGTGCGTGTGTGCGTGTGTGCGTGTGTGCGGGTGTGCGTGTGTGTTTATAAGTATGTGTGTGTCTTTGGTCTTTTGTATGTGACACTGTGATTGTATGTATGTATGTATGTATGTATGTATGTATGTATGTATGTATGTATGTATATATTTCAGTGTGTGAGTGTGTGTGTTGATGAAAGTGTGTGTTTGTGTGTGACAATGACTCTGTGTGTATTTGTGTGTAAGAGTGTTTGTTAGAGTGTGTGCATTGGTGTGAATATGCATTACAAATACAAACAACTCTTGTAGACTATTTCTACATACTCACCAAAACATGTATTATTTCAGGATCACAAAGACACTAAGATGTAAAATACGTACCGTATGTAATGCGGGTCATTTTATTTTAATGCTTGGGATCTTTTCCAGTAAGTACATTGCGTAAGGTATCATCTGTTCGTGCACATTGGCTTTGCAAATACGTGCATTGTGTAAGATGTTCTCATTCTTCTCCTTGCAGATTACCTTTGCCAACAAGAACCTCGGTCGGGGATTGTTCTTGTCACAGTACTGTAGCCAGCAAGGAATTAGATGTCTCATTTGTCCAGAGTTCATTGTGTCGCTGCGTTTCACAGAGTGTCTCCAGTCAAACGAGGCAATCATGGTAACAGGTGAAATTGACCGGCATCTGAGGTTTTGTTTGAATGGCTATGTACGTAATGTCTGCCCTGTATTTATGCACCTATCCGTCTCTCATTTAGTGAGGAAAATATTTTTTTTTGTGGTAAAGTGTCGTCATTCTGTTGACCAAATGAAACAAAGGTACCACTACAACGGATATCCAGTAATTATGTGTTGCTTTTGGGTGTTGTTGATTTGAATTTTTATTTCTATGTTAGTAATAGTATGTCCCAAGTGTAGAGTGGAACTTGTACGTTTATCAGATATACAGGAAAATGGCGAGAAGTTGCATACGTAGGTCACAGTGAACCTATGTCCTTTTTAGGTTGTCAACGCTTCAGTCGGTACAAGGGTTACGGAACTACATTCCAGTGGGCAGGCCATTACGCTGACGTTACCCAAAGGTATGGGAGTCGTGTGTTGTAACATACAATGTCCTGGCTGAGGCAGAGATGATTTCTTCTTTATGTATCAATCCGCCTTTACAAGTTTAAGTGACGATTGTTATACACGGTCTCACAGTTTATTTGACTTTTGTGAACAAATACATTGGACCAGCTAATTGATACAGTAGAGCGAATTGCCAAAATACAAAATAATACTCCGTCGGATCGCTGTTGCGTACATTTCATGAATGCTTCTTTCAAGCATTCCTCGCCACTCACAGCGAACCAGTCCGACTTTGAGGAGTAACTATCTTTTAAATAGGAAACTGTGATTGTGACTATTCATTTGTTTATTGTTGCTGATAAATCGTGTTTGATGCGAGTGTAATACTGTTCCTCAATTTATAACGGTCACCTTAGTTTTGTCAGTTTTGCTGCCCCTTTCACAGGTTCCAGTTATCTGCAATGGCTGCTTCTTTCGCCTCTATTTGCCTCGTTTTCAGAGTGTTCTCGCATGGTCTCATTCTTATCATATTTACATTTATTTTAAGATGTTATGCAATTTTCCTTGTTTTTTCCTTTTTATATAATGTCCTTTCTGTTCACGGCACGATTCTCCGTACAACTTTCTCAAGAGCCGCATTTCCGGTGGTGATGCCACGTGTTAATTCGTGTGTTGTAGAAACAGATTGCATTATTATAATAAACCACAGTTCCGGTGTTGACGGCGTGTGTTAGTTCATGTGTCTGTAGAGACAGTTGGCATTGTTATAATAAACTACACTTCCGGTGGTGACGGCATGTGTTAACTCATGTGTTGCAGAGACAGCTGGGGTCGAATGTGCTCCAGGGTTGTGGCAATCGATGCTCTTCCGCTGAGGAATTGCAGTTTGAAGACGCAATGCGAGGAGTCGAACCTATGCCGAGAACTTGCCAAGGTAAAGTGCTGGGCAATGACCGTGCGAGCAGACTTTGTTTGATTGACGTTAAAAAAATCACGCAAGAAACATACATTGTGGCAAGTCATGTTGCGGGTTTTTCAGTTAAATATTATAAATATTTAATTGTGTGTACGGTGTTCTCAACGTAATATGTGTCTGTGTTTTATGTATGTAAACACGATTGTTTATTGTTTATTAGTGTTCACTTCACTATATTAGATGAAATATTTCTCTGTTAATTGGTATATGTTTTACCTCTTAAGAAACTTCATTTATGTTCTCTATATTTCTGCTGTCTCTCACACCCTTCTTTAGCGGACTGAATACAGCGGTTGTGACACGTGACTTACATCATGCGACACAAGCTGGAGCATGACCGGCGGGAGAACTGGCACAGGAGAAAAACATGTAAGAGGCCATCAACATACAGAGCCGTCATGTGAAATGACCGTGAAATTCAGTCCGCTGAAGAAATCTATGAGAGACAGCCGAAATATATGGGAAAAAGACATATTTCTTGAGAGGTAAAGCATTTACTAATTAACAATAAACCAGTAAACCGGATCATTACACTCGAGTATTTCGCTGTTGCTTTTTCCACGATTTAGTGACATATGTCTTGAAGTAACGTTGTTATTTGTCGGAATATCTTAACGCACTGTCTTTCTTATTAATTCACCCTGCCCAACTCGTTTATCCCTCATTCCCTCACTCAAAAATATTATGTTTCGTGAATTACGGCAATTGTGCATATAACAACATGTACGATGGTTTCGTGTCTGAGACCAGAGGGTTTTACCAAGCAATAGTACAACATATATATTTAGTAGTCATCAGTAATTAACACGATGAAGCCTCATTGAATACGTTATGGTCCATAGGCCTATGTAGGGTTCTACGGTCCACGTGACAAGCGGGATGCCATTGCCACGGGAAACTGGGGGTGTGAAAATTTGTGTGGAGATGCCAGGTTGAAAGGTAAATAAAGTTTAGGAAATTGTATTGTAAATATTAAGCGGTTTGTTTTTGTGTTATGGATAGCTACATCGTGTGTACCGTTGCTAGTATTACATATGACTAACCAGAACGCGCGAAATGGCAGATAATCATAATTAAAAGGGAATGCACGTTTAACACATCATAGTATTACAATTGGTAAAAATATTGTTAGCCCAGCAGTAATCAGTCAGATATGCTAGCAAATCGTGGAATTATGTTTGAGTACCTGTACGCTTGTGTGTGTGTGTGTGTGTGTGTGTGTGTGTGCGTGCGTGTGTGCGTGCGTGCGTGTGTGTGTGTATGTATATATATATATATATATGTGTGTGTGTGTGTGTGCGTGCGTGCGTGCGTGCGTGCGTGCGTGCGTGCGTTCGTGTGTGTACGTTATTCATGAACTTCCCCGTTCCAGCGCTCATCCAACTGATGGCTGCTGCCGTGGTCGGACGTGACGTGTTCTACCTCACGTACGCAGACGATGCTCTCACCCGTGACATCTACCACATCCACAAGTTGGTGACACAGCGCCACTTAACTGTTGGTATGTGTCTCTTTCACGTGTAACGCGAGAGGCTGTACTCTAGTCAAGTTGACATGGTTTCCGTTACATCCACTTCCTGGCATGCTTTGGGAAGTCGGATTTGTGACACCATTCGTTGGTGTGGAAGTCACTTATATGTGTTAAATATAGCATGATATTGTGACGTCATATTGTGATTGTTTAATGTTTGACATCATGGCATAAAAAGACGCAACTTGTGTCATCTTCTCTCTCTCTCTCTCTCTCTCTCTCTCTCTCTCTCTCTCTCTCTCTCTCTCTCTCTCTATCTCTCTGTCTGTCTCTCTGTATTTCTGTCTGTGTCTGTGTCTGTGTCTGTGTCTGTGTCTGTGTCTGTGTCTGTGTCTGTGTCTGTGTCTGTGTCTGTGTCTGTGTCTGTGTCTGTGTCTGTGTCTGTGTCTGTGTCTGTGTCTGTGTCTGTGTCTGTGTCTGTGTCTCTGTCTCTGTCTCTGTCTCTGTCTCTGCCTCTCTCTATCCCTCTCTCTCTCTCTGCTGTCCATCGCGTCCGATGATGACATCAGTGTAGTGTTGGGTTATTAAACGTAGTATAAGTGTTAGCGTGCTCTCTGGTCAATTGCAGGGAAAGTGTGGTCACTCATCCGTGACTACAGTCGTGCCAGAGGCGCAGATCGGAAGAATCTGTATGACTTCATCAGGGAAAAGACGACATCGGCATGATGACCCGCTGTCACCTGGAGCAAACAGGATAACGTTGTGAGAGTCGTAGTTCAAAACATGTTTGAACTGCTAATTGCCCGAGACGTCTGTGCTTCCACGTGTTTATCTAAGTACACTACAAGAACTCTGACGAATTAACAGCACAGACGACTTTCGACCAAACGCGCACATCCAATCCAGCGTCCAAATGAGATGCCGACCTGGGAACAGCCGGTAGCACCTCCATTTTGGCGTTGTTCGTCAACACTTAGTTGAAAGTCATCCAGTGTTTGGTATCATCAGTACGCCGTTCGATACGATGCACAGTTGTAGAAAGTGAAACAACTTTCAAGCCAAAATGACATAGCAGTTGTAAGTCATCCGCGTAATGGTGATACGACAGATTATGGTTGAGAATGACGTCGCCATTGGGCTGCACTTATCGAGAAAAGAGCAGCGGACGTAACACTGATCCTTCGACTATACCAGCATGCACAATCGTTTCGCTTGAAGGTACACTACTAACAACAACATTGCCTGTGGATTCACACCAGTCGTGTATCTGTTTTCATATTGGGGCCGTTATTTGCGCCGTTCTCACGGCTGACGCAGTAGCGTCTGGCGAAGTCAGTGGCTATAATTTTATACTTCGACTCTGCTCATTTCCACGGTTTGCGGATGCGATCAGCCAGGGGTATATTGCGCAGCGCCGTGACCCCTGGCTTGCGAGGTTGAGTGTAGCAGGTTTTGGTTTATTTAACTGCGAAAGTATTCCACCACAACAAAACCGGACAAAAATCGCCACGACGTATGCGTGGGTGGTTGGTGCAATCCCGCTACGTATTAACGGACAAATCTAAATTGGTGTCGTGATGTCAAATATTCAGTCGTACATAACGTTAATGTGTATCAACGATATTGCGATATCTCTCCACATCGAGGATGCTAACTATGTCTTCGACCCAAACTGGATCAGTAAGAATGAGCTAAGCGGGACCACTGGTCCAACACAAACTAATTGTCGTTCACAATACGCACCATCCAAAAATAAGCAAGAAATGGGAACGCGTGATAATTTTGACTTTTCTTCAAACATATACTATACTTCTATTATTCTTGGGGTTATTTTGAGTGAAGGAGATGCCCATAGAACTAATACATACCGGAAGGAAAGAAACATCGATACGAAAACATAACGATTAACTCATAACAAGTTCACACGTTGGGATGGCCTCGTCCACTAACTTAGTAAAACAAACGTTATAGTATCAGGTCAACCCCAACCAGCATCGGAATATATGTGGTGGAATGTTCAATAAAAAGACCAGTTAGCGTAATTTTGCAATAAAATGTGCTTAACGTGTTTAAAGGCTACTGTAACCATTTACTCGCCCGAAATTCGTGGTGACATCCAATCAAACCCGGGTTACACAAAGTCATTCTTACAGACCACAACCTACATCACGATCGTTACTTCGAATACGAGACTATACGACGCATTTGTCAGCCACTGGACTCTGTTTAATCCACTGCCGAGAGAAGAAAAAATAATATGGCCACGCAGCGATTATTACTTCGGCTCTGTACAATTAGTTATACGCAGAGATGGATTGAACTGGTGGACTATGTAAGGTAAACAAAGCTCAACTATCATAACGTTATCAAGCAAACGAGATAATTAACAGTCCAGACTCAATTTCTATTAACCCAGTGTCGTTGATATTATCACAACTGATCAATTATCGATCACAAAGGAACTGCCCTGTAAGGGAAGTCGCCGCACCAAGTCTCGCCACGCTACATAATTATACATCCAAGCGGCAACATAATGATTGGTTTTCGCAGTAGGTCTACAGTACCAACATAACATACCTCGTACTTATTAAGTTGTTATTAGTTGTTAATCCACAAAGCAATTACATAATTCAGCTGCAATTATATTTGCCTGATCTGTAAGTACAAAGTGTATAAATGCTGCTGAGCATTTCATTATAATAACAGTGTTTCGTTTTAGCTGTTAATACGAATATAGGACCATGTCATTCACCTCACCTTGTCTCAGTTCACTCATTTATGTAAACGCCAATGCAACTGATGGTAGTATACTATGCAAACTCAAGCTATATCGTATTAATTAATAAACTTCGGAATCTTGAGTAACCAACGCCTGGGGGGGGCAACTTCTGCATTCCGTGCTAATGTAACGTTTTACGGAATAATATTAATTTTGTGTTTTCGCTGATTTAAAATAACCTAGGTTTTTTATGCTATAACGCTACCGTGGGGTGGTGTATATATGTATTCACGTTGGTCGCTGACATGTTGCAACAAGGTGTTAGTAGGAATTTACACGACGATCTGTTGGCGACAGTCTTGTCAACGTCGCGGCGGAGGAAGTAACTGTGGTCTGACACCAGTAATCGTCGGTAATGCCGACGTTGTGTTGCCGGTATGTGCCTAGACACGACGTAGCAGTTCTCTCAAGCCGAGGACTGCTAATTACCAGTCTTCGTGTAATCACAACTTTTGATCAACGCGACTGTTTTCAAGACCGGTCAGCCGTGAACGTTTCTTTCAAATTTAACAAAGACATTACGGTTTTGTATTTCTGTTGTCATGCCTGCTACGCCAACTGTGCCCGGTAGTGTGTTTCGTGTAACCAGTGGCATACATGCGGTTCAGAAGAACACAGCGAAAAACGATTGGTCTTCGTGAAAACAATTGCGAATACGTCGGTAAGTTATTTCGATAGTACATAATGTCAATCGGCACCGGGCGTACAAGTTACATTGGTAGTACTAATTCATTGTGCCGTGATAAAAGTCATTGCCATTACGTCGGCTCACTAGCAGTCATTGTGCACGGTTATTCTCTGTCCGCTTAATTTACTGGGCAGCAAACGGTGATTGTTTAGCTGTGGAGGTAAAACTTCGCCTTCGTAGAAGAGAAGAGGGCACTCCACGGAGTAATGCCTGAAAGCATAGCCTTAGACACAGCCACAGCATAATCTTAACTGTACCTAGCACTGATATATATATATATATATATATATATATATATATATATATATATATATATATATACACACACACCCAAACACATACCACACACATACCACACACATACCACACACATACCACACACATACCACACCACACCACACCACACCACACCACACCACACCACACCACACCACACCACACCACACCACACCACACCACACCACACCACACCACACCACACCACACCACACCACACCACACCACACCACACCACACCACACCACACCACACCACACCACACCACACCACACCACACCACACCACACCACACCACACACACACACACACACACACACACACACACACACAGGAGTTGGTATTAGCGAATATCTCTATCCCTATCTTAGCGTCAGCGAAAAAATTACTGGTCTATTTCTAGCATTCAATTCAATGCTGGTAATTGTTGAAACTTGATGCTTGCCATTATGTAGAAGGTGTTTACTGCAGCTAAGTGCATTATTGTCCTGTGTAGCACAACACACACACATACACACACACACACACACACACACACACACACACACACGCACGCACTCACGCACGCACGCACGCACGCACACAGGAGTTGGTATTAGCGAATATCGCTATCCCTATCTTAGCGTCAGCGACAACTGGTCTATTTCTAGCATTCAATTAAATGCTGGTAATTGTTGAAACTTGAGCCAATGAGATAACATCCAGAAAGCCGACAACAGGACGTCCATAATGGTGGTAATAATGCCAGCAAATGCGTTGAAGAATTCTTAGACTAAGCAATTGCAGCTTTTACACACATGATTATCTGGCATGTGAATAAATCCATTTATTCACAGCCTTTTCCACCTTTGTTTGCTAAAGCGACAAGTGTTCATTACTCTGATATGCGCTTTTTGCTAGCAGCCCATTTTAATACAAATCGCTGTCGTAGGAACCCAACCAAGTAATTACGGCGTAATAGGTTCAATGTTTAGTCTCTAAGCGTTTACTATAATTGCAAACGATACATATTACCTATGCAACGCATGTATATAACAGCACATCGCGTGATATCACATATTGTTTTAATAATTATGAATATTATGAATGTTATGAATATTATGAATGTCTAAGTTAAATGTGGGTTTATTAGCATTTACCCTTCACTCATTCTACCCCTGGCACATCCATGTAAAAAACTCCTCTTTTAAAGTCAATCAATGAAATCACACACGACGATTGGTCGGCATCCCTTTATGTGATGTACTTTTGGGTGATTTCAGCAACACTCTGCTTGTGTTACAAACACTGCTTAGGACGTAAATGTGTCATTATATTGGGACTCCCAGTAGTCGTGTATCCGTCTTCAAATTGGGACCGGTATTCGTGCTGTTCCCACAGCTGACGCTGTAGCGACTGGCGAAGTCAATTGCTATAATACCGTAGGTCACTCCCGATGTTTTTTGATGTCGTTCAGCCAAAGGTATAGTAGCGCAGCGCAACTACCACTGGCATGCGAGGTTGGTGTCATATATAACAATTGCAATATGTGGCTCTGATTGGCCTGTTGAATCAGAGCCACATATTACATCGCATGAAATTGCGACGCGGTGTTCATGGTGTCCGCACCAGTCCCAGTCGTCTTCCTTCCATCACCTGCATATCCGGACCAGTCCTTGCACAATCGGTTTGAACCCAATCCCGGGTGTCCAATGTCCACTGTCCACTGTCCACTCGATTTGCATTTTTAACAAACATTTCTTTCATGTGGCAAACATGTACAATCATGTTTCTAGGAGGAAATAGTGTTACGTGTTTAATATTATGTCGAGTTTTGATCGAAGTGTCTCTGTTTGTAGTATACGCAACCAAAACTGGCGATGACAACACGGGGTCGACGGACGGCCTTCCTGCTTCTCGCTTTATTGCTCGGCGGGTCGCTGATGTCGGTAGGTTGTGTTTCTTTGTTAATATTACTGCAGATAAACTAAACCTGACAAAGCAGTGGTGACTGTCGTCGTCATTTCAGTCCCTTTCTCGCGCAATAATATCCGATCTCAGAGGATTCCTTCGCCACTATTTTTGTTATGTTCCCAAGTAGGGCAAAGTACTGTTCTAGTAATAATACAAAGCATTGGTTTTGTGAAGACAAATGGTGTTTTTTGCTCGTGGGACGGCTGGATCCTCATGGGTAAGTAAGGAGTAAAGTACATAGATATTAATATCCTTTAAGAAATGACTGCATAATACAGTTATTTGTTGAAAGAAACAATTACATATCAAAACTTCCTTAATTAAACATAACTATCTTTTGTTTCCGGAAAAAAACATCGTCAGTTAGTAGCATGAATAATCTTGGACACGGCTGCACGTAAATGTATAGTTGCCTTCAGAATCTTTAGGATATGCGCTTCTATTATTCCAAAATCAAAATATTAATCTATAGATTGCGTCATTCACAGAATAACACACAAGCAACACTGATCCCAGGACGATATCTGGGCATTAAAACTAGATCATGTTTTGGAATGCGGATTTGCAGTTTTTTTTTTCATTTTATACGTATCATGTTTCTATTTCCAGGGGTTGGCTGCCGGGGACAACGCACCAGGTATGTTCTTGTCATATGACGGGGCTTCGTCGCTTATTAAGAGGCACCCTTGGGCGTCGATGGGTGCAGGACGGAGGGGAAGTGGAGCCCCACCGTTTAGCGTGGGAAAAGAGAAGAGTCTGTACATATATACACACACGCACGCTCGCACGCATGCACGCACGCACGCACGCACGCACGTTCTTAACGTAGTGGTGAGTCTCGTCGTAATTTCTGTCCCTTTCTCGCGCAAAAACATCCGATCTCAGTGGTTTCCTTTGCCACTACATCGATATGAACCCACACCTCGCTCCCGTAGAGTACAGTGGTAATACAAACCCCTTTGTAGATCATCACTTTAGTATCTTTCCTGAGTTTGTGATTATCGAACACTTGTTTTCGCAGTTTCCTGAAAGATGTGCTGGCACAACATGTACGCTGTTGAATTTCTGCTTTAATGGTGGCATTCTGTGATAGATAATTCTCTAAGTACGTGAAATGTTCAACAACTTCTATCGTTGTTCCAGATATTTTAATAACATGCGGTCCTTCAATGTTGCCTGGAGCGGGTTAATTTGTATATGATCTTGGTTTTTCTTATATTGATGGAGAGTAATAGACTCCGATATGCTTCTGTGAGGAGGTCAAGGCTTGTCTGAAGCTCTTCTGCTGCATGGGCAAGAACGGCACCGTCGTCAGCATAGTGAAGGTCTGCAACTGCTGTCTTTGTCACTTTTGTTTTGACCTTGTGACGACTCAGGTTGCAAAGTCTCTCATCGAGCGAGTAGTCAATTTCAACCCCACACGAAAGGCGGTCACGTTCTTGACATTTCTCTTGAATGTGTCTGGCCACAAGGATCATGTCCGCGGTTCCTCGAGATGTCCAGAAGCCACACTGGCTTTCAGGTTGTCTGATTTCTGACAGCGGGGGCAAGCGGCTAAGAAGAACACGAGCGAGTATTTTCCCAGCTATGGAAAGAAGGGCAATGCCTCGGTAGTTCCCAGTCTGATTTAGTTCCTTTTTTTGTAGATGGTAATGATATTGGCATTTCTGAGATCTAACGGGATTTGCTTGTCTTGTCAGATCTTGCATATGTGTTCATATAATGTGCTTGCTAGATTCTCGCCATCAAACTTTCGCTGGGATGCCGTCCGGTAAGCAAGCTTTACGGTTTTTTATTTGTATTGTAGCACGTTGGACCTCATCCGGGGTTGGCAGGATACGTAGCGATGGTCTTTCCGGATGCTGAGGAATGAACTGAATGGTGTCTTCTGTCACCACAGTTTCTCGGTTCAAGAGCAGCTCGAAGTGCATCCTCCATCGTTGTTGAATGACAATGGCATCCTTCAGAAGTGTCCCATCTTGGGACTGGAGAGGAGTGTGGTTATTTAATCCCGACTCATAGGCAGCCTTTGTTGTTTGGAAGAAATGGTGCATGTCATATTGATTACCAAAACCCTGAATAATGTTGGCTGTTTTTAATATCTCTGATGTTTTTTGAGTCTCAACATTGACGCGTTGCTATTCTTTCTGCTTCTGCTGAGAAGTAATGTCATCTTGCCAAATGCAAAAGGTGTTTCTTTTGCAATCAAGAAGGTCTTGAATCTCCACATGATTCTCATCAAACCAGTCCTGGTGCTTACGTGCGATGTGCCCGAATGTCGTGGTACATGCTTTGTGGATGGAGAATGTAATTGCATCCAACTGCTGGTCAACATCTGCTTCAGCAGAAGGATGAGCAACAAGACAAGAGTAGAGATATTCTTGGAGTTTGGCTCGTGTGCTTGGATCTTGGATGTATTTGATGTTGTATTTCTTCTTGTTCGTTTTTTGAGGTTTACGATACACGGGAGCAAGGTGAATGAATGTTCATGATCGATCGCACTAGGCTGTTGAAATTCACCTGTTCCGTGCATTGCACGTGTAATGCGGACATCGTTTTAATCACAGTCACGAATAATAACATAATCCAGGAGGTGTTAGTATTTAGAACATGGGTGCATTCATGTCGTCTTGTATATGTTTTTCTATCGGTATAGGGTGTTAGTAATTAGTAGATCATTATGCACACTTGCTTAACAAGATAATGCGTTTCCAACCCCTACCTTGCCGATGATCTTATCCAATAACCAGGCCACGCGACCTACTCTTGCATTACATTCCCCAAGTAAGATTAGCTTGTCTTCCCTGGGAAGAGCGGTTAGGACGTGATCGAGTTGGGAGTATAAATGGTTCTTGATATCCTCCTCGGCATCAAGTGTTGAGACGTAGGCGCTAGTGAAGTAGCTAGTCGATTTTTGTTTACACGCAACCGCAGGGTCACAAGGCGTTCGTTGATCACAACAGGTGTGTCATCTTTCCACTGTTCTGCCGTTGTGGCTGGATAGCTGTTAGTCGGACTCCTCACCTCAAACCTGTGCGCCATGGGAGACCCTACAATGTGTACGAGTCTCCGGACGCCATAGCTCTGTGGAATCTCACTCATACACATCCGCACAGACTTTATTTGTAAAACAATTCGCTTCTTCTCCAAGGTAACGACGTCGACAATCTCCCGATCCGCTGCTGCACCGAACTGAGATGGGACCCGTTCGATCGGATGACTGGTTGCCTCGTCGCTTTCGTCACTTATGTCTAGTACGCCGACGACATTGTTGTTGTAGCAACGGGGGTCTCAGTGGTTCAGCATAACGTTAGCCATGTCAATGTAAGAGAACGAATAACAACCTCGAAAAACATCCGTCTGATACACGTTCACAGGTGGACACTTGGGTCACGTGGGCGTGCCGAAAATGAACCAATCACAAAGAAGTGTGCCGAAAATGAACCAATCACAAATGAGTGTGCCGACACGTGGGTGTGCTGAACATATCTCTGTAGAAAATAACGCGGACGTAGTAGTAGTACGCCAAAAAACATCACGGACGTCAGAGTAGTACCATACATGTTGCTTCGCGCCACTCTCGCCATTATCGCCTCTTGAGTATTTTTTAAACTAGCAAATAAGACACACGTATTTATTTGTATTAGCTGAAGACATATTCGTTAGATGGCTCCACTAGTTCTTTGACTTGGTTTCTAGTTTGTCAACTAGCCGCTATGGGGCGCTACATGACCCCTAACCCCACTTGACCCCGTTTAAAAAATAAAACGCACGAATTTAGACAGTACTTGTTCGTGACCTGTCCGCTAGGGGTGTCACCAGTTTACCATATTGCTTCGCGCCACACTCACCAGGATCGCCTCTTGACCTTTTCAGTATTTTAAAAGTAGTTAAAAATAAGACATACGTATTTATGGGGTGTTGGCTGAAGACATATCCGTTAGATGGCTCCACTTGTTCTTTGACCTAGTTTGTAGTTCGCTACCTAGTCGCTATGGGACGTTACGTGACCCCTAACCTCATTTGACACTCTTTTAAAAATAAGACGTACACATTTGGACAGTACTAGTTCGTGATCTGACCGCAAGGTGCACCACCAGTTCATCAACTATCCGCTAGGGGGCGCCACTTGACCATTGTCCTTGGCACATGACCCTGAACTCTGACCTTGATCTGTAGTTTCTAGTTCGTAAACTAGCCGCTATGGGGCGCTACTTAACCCGTAACCCGCATTTGACACCATTTTAAAAGACGCACACATTTGGACAGTACTAGTTCGTGACCTGTCCGCTAGGGGCGGCACCAGTTAACCTACTATCCGCAACTTCACATTTGACTTTGGGACGTGACCTTGACCCCTGACCTTCACTTTTGACCTACCCAAGGGAGCCACGATAGGACCCTACATTTTTACTTAAAACATATATTATATATATATATATATATATATATATATATATATATATATAATATATATATATATATATATATATATATATATATGTATATATATACATATATATATATATATATATATATATATATATATATATATATATATATATATATATATATATATATATATATATATAATATATGTATGATTTATATGAATTACACAGCGTTTCTCTGTATACCACCAGCGAACGAAACGCCAGTAGATTTAGATAGTTTATGGACACGTATTAAGGGTAAGAAAACGGCAACGGTTTTGTGTTATGCACATAAAAGAGATTACATAAGCAAATCATTTGCATCTACAATCAATTTTTTCACATTAATGGTTTCCTCAGAAAGTGGTATTAAAATATGAAAATCTAGCTAAATCACAGACACCATGACAGGACCCATCTTGGCCCTTGCTACCAATCACAACCCAGCTTCTATCTGCACTTTGGAAAAGTAATATGTCATAAACTCGTCTGCTGGTTCAGCTGTCATAACAGAGCCAAGCGGATCGTTAAAATTGCCTTACGTTGGTTTACAACGACATCACGACAGCATTATTCTACGCTGTTTCTCATACGCTTGTAGCAACAGTACAGTGAAAGGTAGTATCAGTAAGCTGTTTGTTACCGTTTGAATTGACCAGAACTGAAATAGTGGTCCAGTGGATTCGTTGGGACAGTCACAGACACAGTGGTGATGCCAGGCGACCGGGTTGGATTGACCTAACCATGAAAAGGACCACCAGCACCCGCCAAACCTCTCCTCACCTCTCCTACATACACATACATACACTACGTTATAAAATAAAATCACTTGCATTCCTCTAACTAAGAAAATCCTCAAAACAAACGCGCAGTTGTCGACGGCAACTTCGTTGGCCGCTGCCCGATACCGTAAAATCTCTATAATAAGTTAGCTTGACATAAAACGCCGTTAGACGGCATGTTTTTGCGCGCGAATATTTATAAACTTTACTTACTTTGATATTTATATAGCTCCACATCCATAATTGGTTCTGGCGCTTCACAACATGGTGGTAGAAAAAGAAGGTTTTGGTGCATTTAAAAATAATAATATTAATATGCTATTGTTTAGTTATTAGTTTAAAAAACATCGTTTATGTAATATAAGCTTGCATACTTGCAATACACGCGGGATATTTATAGAAATATACTTAAAATAAACAATGTGACATCATCGAACAACACGAAATTTCCATAATTCTTTTACTATTGATAGACAATGTTAGTTAATTATGCAGACACATGCATTTTTAATATTTAGTTTTAAATCTTACCTGTGGGTAGCATTCTTCTTATTGGATATATTTTAATAACGTTATGTGTTCTAAAAGTTTTTCCGATAAACCGCTGACATTAAAAATACGATTGTTGTTTAAAAGTGTTACAATTTATCAACTCTATCAGGCCCATATCACAAATGCGTTGCCTTTTTTGCCCTTTAATGCAAAATGTATACTGTAGTGTACCCTCGTCCATCTGAAGTGTGTGTCTGTTTTGTAGGATGTTCTGGAAGGCCAGTCACACTAACAGAACCGAGTGGCACGATTGCCATCAATGCGCTCGAGTACAGAAATGACATGACTTGCGAGTGGATTATTCAACCAAACGAAAATGGGGTAAGCTTGTTGTGATAGTAGACTGCAATAATAGTGGTACGTCACTCAGATTCATTGTGTTTGTCTTTTTGTTGCTAAACAAAGGGCCATACTACCATTGGCAAGTCATCTAATAGATGCAAGTATATTTAGATGGTATGTAGCGTAAAGACCCAGCCATAGTGTCACAGTTTGGCCGCGCCGTTGTGCCCAGTGCCTGGTCCCCACGTTCTGGAAATAAATATGCAAATTTAGGCCGGGTGCCGCCACGTTGTGCCATGTTGTCGCCACGTGCTAGCAATGCTGTCACCTTGTTGCCGCCGCGCACTAGCCTCGCTGTCGCGTTGTGCGTTGTGCCACGTTGTGCCTCGCTATACCTCGCTACTACCACGTATCACAGCGTACCACAAACTACCATAACGTACCATAATGAAGCAGATACGTAGCACAACTTAATACACGCGTTCTGTTCACATTCTGTCACGATTTTGCTACGTTGTAGCCACGTTGTATTACGTTGTACAAGGTTGTAGCCACGTTTTAGTACGATGTGGGGAAAAGACAACGAATTTTGAACAACTCCAAAACAAAAATTACCAGTTCACGTTTTGTCACGTTTGATCATGTTTTAGCCACGTTGTTCCACTTTTGCGCACGTTGTAGCCACGTTCTGTCACGTTTCGAAACGCAGCTAAACGTGGCAGCCCAAACGTGACACTATGAAGTGGTCTATATCTGCTTCGACTTAACTACATTTAAACCTACAGATGGCGCCACTAAGTGTCACTCTCCTAGCCTCACACGTATGCATTTGGCAGACACAGTTGCTCGCAATAAGTTATTAATTTTCGCCTCCTAAACACAATATTGAACATAACGTTCCACATTATACGAGCTAAATGTTATAATGTTATGCTTCATGTGTTGTCGTTATGTTTTATTAAATAACAACGTACAGCAACCATACACGAATAAATAATGACTACCCGGATCAGTGATAGATGATTCTACGTTTTGTTTGCATGCAGATCATCCAATTGGAGTTCCTAGATTTTTACACAGAAGAATGCTGTGATAAGGTCGAAGTGTACGACGGATCCAGTAGCTCGGCAACACTGGTCGGCACATTCAGTGGATACAATTCGCCTGGTGACATCTTTTTTGACAGCCCGCTGTTCATACGTTTCCATACTGACGTTTCAATGACGATGGGTGGTTTCAACATTACATACTCCATCTCAGAACATAAGACAGGTAGTGTATAGATGATGACAATGCAATATATGAGTAATGCACATGGCACCTGTTTTATAGAGCGCTATGGCCTTGGTATTGAGCTTCGGACTCTTGACAACGATAATCCGGATTCGAATCCTGTGCTGCTGTGTTAAACAAATTGAGCACGTTTTTCCCCTCTGCATTTCTCCAATTCACTCAGCGGTATAAACGAGTATCTGGCTATGGACAGTGGTGACAATGTGTACGAGCAGCCCGTCGCCCATTAATTGTAGCATGTGACTGGATGCTTCCCAGAAAAGTTATTTTATTGAACAGGTCTGCCGGGGAAGTAAAGTGTAACACCGCTTTGAGCAGTCCTAAGGACTGGATACTGCGCTATATAAAACCTTATTTTTTGTCATACACTGTGAGCATTAATTTTTCACTCACTAAATGAAATGCAATTATACGAGTGCGATTGCACGTCCCTGGCCCTAGGTCACTATGCCGTATTAGCATTATAATCAAAACATTTCCCATTGTATCCCTTGTTACATGTTTTGCTTAGCAGTGTTTTATGTGACCATTGGAAACAACGAACACAGCAATTTTCGCCAACAGTTAGGAGGTTTTCGCAGCATCTACATTGATACTGATTTGATAGAGATCATTGTGTAACTGGAGAATGTGATTCAGATTTGTGGAAAACAACACATCATCCATGTTCCTCTCAACGCCACGTTGCTAACCAAGCGTAATGTTGCGTTTTCGTCCATGTTGCCTGTTGTACACGGATTAAGGGCAGTTACAAATCTCCTGAGTCATTCTGTTGCTATGTTCTTTCCACGGTCCATAGTCGCCTCTTTCCCCACGCAGTCCTTACACAGCCAACCACATCCGACTTCTCATCATCATTCCTGAATAAATATGAACGAAGTTGATATTAGTATAATAAAATATGTCACAGTAATCTAACTTCCCGATTGCATAAATAACTGTATTGAGAGTTGAACTGCGACTGATGTTAGATGCGTATTTCCAAAATATTCCAGGCCAGAATAATAATTGTACCTCGACATCCACCTGACACGTGTTGTCGATTATTACAGGGTGCTACGGAGATCCTGCCATACTCGTAGGGTCAGAGGGATGGTTTGGATTTAACAGGACTGGTGATGAAGAAAATGTGACGTGCTCGTGGAAGATTGTAGTCGATTCAACTAAGGTAGTATATATATATATATATATATATATATATATATATATATATATATATATATATATATATATATATATATATATATATATATATATATATATATATATATATATATATATATTATATATACATATTCTTACGCACGCATACATTAACACACGCACACGCGCACATACAAATGGGCGCACGCCGACGCAACTGATGCATATAACATTTGTGTGCTGTACAATTGGTTGAACTTGTATAAATATTCACGAAAACTACTCAAGTCTGCATTCTCGCGGGAAAAAGGCATTATACGTTTATCTCAGTGTAGTTACCCGTGACGATCGCAATTTAAAACTTGGAATGGAAGCTAACTTCAATATCCAATTATTGCACTGTTTACTATGTTTGTCCAAATTCGGTAATAGTATTTTGCAGACCAAACACATTGACATCTTGCAATTTAACAACGTTTTAAATTGACCAAGTGTGTCTTTGTGTGGATCGTTTGCAGCAAGTGAGACTGCACTTTGACAGCATAACGCTGAATACGAGTTATGGATGTGACCACGTCTACCTAAATATCTACGAAGGATATGACACAACACCGTCAATGGTGGTGCCATTCTGCAACACATTTCCAACTGATTTCATCAGCAGCGGAAACACGGTCTTTGTGTCCGTTGTCGCTGCTAGCTCTAAGATGCAGTCCTTCTTCGTTATCCAGTATTCAGCCACTGATGATGTTGGAGGTATGTGTGTGAATGTGTGTGTATAAATTATATATATATATATATATATATATATATATATATATATATATATATATATATATATATATATATAAATTACACACATATATATATATATATATATATAAATTATATATATATATATATATGAGTGTGTGTATGTGCGTGTGTAGATATAGGTAGGTATGTAGTGTGTAGGTACGTATATATGTAGGCGTGAATGTGTGTATGTCATGAATTCAAAGATGAATTCAATTATATTTGTAATAAGATTAATCATAATGCCGGTAGAACTGGCAGAACATTTATTTCCTATTCATTGTTAGTTGGTGTTAAGACACTGAACGTTCATAGCGTATGCACGTGTAATAAAAAAATATAGGTATATTTCAGGGAAGATAATTGTATACTGAAGATAATTATGTTACTTTCAATACGAGCAATTATTGAACACATTAAATTTACCATTACTATTATCACAAAATTGAAATTTTATATGTGGTACTTTGTAACAAAAAATACCCTTCATACAAATATTAGCATGCCAGCATATATTTGAACAACCGTGCAAGGCGGCGACCATGTTATATATAATATATATCCTGTGTTCCACTGCGTAACCGTCCGCATAACATATCATGTTATGCGGGCGGTTACACAGTGGAACACAGTGTAAAAACTGTATAGCTTAGTTTGCATGTGTACAAGTAAATGTTTGTATTGTAGCTTGCCACGGCAGAACAGCCATATTGAGGGAATTGCAAGGAACATTTGGCGTCACCGAAATGGAATTTAAAGATAATATGAAATGTCATTGGGTAATACCATTGAATACGTCGAAGGTAGGAAAATGACGTCAATCAGCTAAAGAAAAGGACAACATTATTGCCTGTACCGATATATCGCTTCTGAATGCGACTGTTGCAATTGCACTGATATAAGGAAAACACTGAACGCGAGAAGCAGGAAAATATTTGTATTTATAACTAAGCAGCTGAGCAGCTGTGTGTTAACGATATTGCATTATGTTCATCCATACAATAATCACATGACATGTATATGATTATAATGTTTGCTTTCGTGTGTTGATATCGTGGTTTTTTTGTTGAAAAACCAAATAAAAACTGACGGAATATTCTACTTGCAGGTCATCAAGATGGAGGTTCTAAAACTTCACACATATGGAATGTGCCAAAACATCAAATTTTACGATGGATCCAATCGCTCAACAGCACTATTTGAAATGATAGGGGGATACGATTTGATTGGTGACATCTTTTCTGACAGTTCGCTCTTCATATATTACTACAGTTGCGACTGGCAGGAGAGGAAAGAATGGTTCAAGATTAGGTACACCATATCGGAGTATAATCAAGGTAAAGTGTAGAAACCGACATTGTGAAATTGTGTTTTGCTGGGAGATGTATATATTAGTAATTCCCATCAACAGTTATGCGTTTTGGCAGTGCATTTTATTGGAGATTCTGAATGTACATTTACTTTAAGCGAGCTTCAAGATGGTGTATAAACACTAAGGAAAGCGTCAAGATCGTAGTAAATGTATCATTTCCCCGAGCTTACCAAGTCATAAACACAGACGGAGCAGAGGACTTTTCATTGGCCGCGGTTCAGATCCTCCAATAGTAAAGTCGTTCTGATAGCAGCGAATGTATCCTGGACGTCTAATTGGTGCTTCATTTGGCGATGGATGATGACTTGACGAGGTTAAAGTTTGTCTATGAATATATTACAAATGTATATTATCAATTTTGAGTTAACTACCTGCCCAGTGTGTTATATTCATGCCTGTCGCCAGGTATGCAGTGCTTATTAATTGTCCTTGCTGTACTTACAGAATGTCGTACGATTCCCGTAAACCTAGGCGGATCAATGGGCGTGTTTGGTACAACTCAAGAAAATATGGCAGGATGTAGTTGGAAGATTCAAGTTCCAACTTCAAATGTACAGTGCAAACACAAGACTTCTATGCTCGACACAACATCATTTCCATTGTTTGTATATTGTATTTCACACTGAGCATATAGCATAGCTAGGACATAGATCAATTTGTATATGTATAGCTTTATGTGACATCAAGTGTTGGTTTGATTAATGGTGCTGTACAAAATGCATTAAAACCAATCGGTCGGAACTATCTTTTATAAAATAAAATGCTTTTTCCGACCCCTAATCCCAACACAGACATATATATATACACTCATACATAAGATATACATACATACATACACACACACGCACATACACACATACATACATTTCAAACACACATTTGAAATCACCTACAATATATATATATATATATACACATGTCACATACACATATACACTTATACACATATACACATATATACATATACACATTATACACATATACACATATACACATATTCACATATTCACATATTCACATACACACATATACATGCACACACATATATATACATATATGTATGTGTATATATATATATATATATATATATATATATATATATATATATATAATTTTGTTTTACAGACAATGAGGCTGAATTTTCTTACCCACACGTTCGAAAACAGTTCTGAATGTAACAATCAAATCATTGACGTATACGACGGACCAGACAACAGTGCGCCCCTGTTGTATTCGTACTGCGACGGCTTCTTACCGGGTGACGTCATATCAAGTGGCAACACGGTGTTTGTGTCTTATGCGCCTCGTGACCCTACAGCACATGACAAGTTCAGGATCAGATATAGAGCAACGGATCCACTTCCAGGTACAATAAACAATTGTGATAATCAATGTTATATTTGAATTATCCTGCTTATGTATATTACTGGTGGAATTACTGAATTGCATATATAAACAACGAATTATTTACGTTGGTTGGTATACAATATTTAACGTAGAACAAATCAAAAGAAACCTATTTTATGCAGTAGACTGTAAAGTTAAGCAATAAACCAACAGTACTAAACTCCTAGCATCGGCGCCGTATTACAGTGGTAAATCTGACACTGAGTACAGTGGTTCTTTTCCACTGATGACTCCAGCATTCTCACTCTGGCTACAATTCAATTGTAAATGTGTAGTGTTCAGTCGTGACAATTATCGTATCGAGTGGTGTAATTACCCGGAAGACACAACGAAGTGGAATGTGTATTCCAACAAAAACAAAATATTATATAGTGGGGCGGCATAGCTAACCTAGTGTTCATTTTGTGATACAAGCACAAAATGTGGTACAAGCATAGCTTAATATATTTAGAAGAAATCTGGATATTGGGTCACTGCAAATTGGCATCCTGAATACCATGGCAGCCATTTTCCAAAATGGCTGCCAGCGGCTATTAGCATAGAACATTTATGCTCCCCCAAGCTGTTGTTTCCATTTTTTTAAGGCCAATAAACATTATTTACATACACGGTATAGTTCAAAATAGGTTTATTACAATGTAATGTAATATTAAATGAAAGACAATGCAACGACATGGCGAGATTGTCTCTCCATATTATAGTGATAACTTGATTAAACCATAGCCTTTGCCAGTACACTTAAAAAGCTTACGTATTAGCATAGACCATGTAACAATGTACACTGGATGTACTTAAACATTAACTATGCTATTTAAGGTATTTCAGAATACCAATGTCATTGTTAAATGCTATTTGAATCATTCTATTAACACATCTTGATCACGTGACAACTTGACAACTTCCCATGGATCATGGCGTGGCACTTTAATGTTGGAGTATATGAGAGTCAGCTGGCACATTCTCCCTCACAGAAGCAGAGGCCTGTGCACTGAAGTGCAGCCTTCTTGCATCTGCATCGCTTTCTGCAACCACTCTTGCAGCCACAATTGATCAGCTCGTGGCATGATTTTGATGCTTGTGGCAATGTAGTCCAGTGGGGCTCATATATTCCTTCTGTCTTCACCCACCCCCAGTCAGTTGGTGATGGTAACACAGGGTCTGGTAGCAGTTTCGTCCCCCAGATGTGACCACTCTGGTAGACTGCTCTCTTGACATGCTCCTCTAGAGTAGCTCGGGTAGGCGGGATTTGTTGTACCGTCTGTTTTCGGGGAAAGAGCTTCCTTCTCGCATGGTTCACCTTGGTGCAGGTGCTGATTTTGTCAAACAGAAGTATGACAAACCTCTCGATTATGTTCATTGAATCATCGGGGATCTCCTCTGGCCCATCTGCAAGCATCAATAGTGCATCTGTCAGTTCCGGCAGTGACTTCCATGTTGACCATACTGTCTTCTTTCCATGTACAGCAAAGCTGGATACAGTGTCGCAGCCTGACAAAGCATGGAACATTGGTAGGGCACAGGACATCTGTGGTCCAAGGCTGGCAGCTATTTGGTGGGCTGCCAGGTAGCGAAAGCTCTTGCCAGTTCCGAATGCTAGCCACAGTTCACATCCAGCCGGTAGATGATTTATGGCAAACACAGCCAAGACCACAACATCGGTGTCAACAGTGAAAATGTGTATCTGGTGGTGGCCATGCTGTGCAGCGTGTGTTACATGCAGTAGCATACGACTATCAGCTTCTTCATGGCTGCCTGGCGGCAGGGTGTGGAAATCCTGCAACAGGTGTGCGCTGAGCACCCCCTTCCCATCGGTGAGGACAACTTCCTTGTATTCCTTACAGAATGCCTGAGGAGGAGGATCTTGGACAAGAAACTGAATAGTCCTGCCTTGTTGCTCTCAACCCGCAGAACGTTCTGCCAGTTTCCTCGTACTGCAACCTTCCCAACCACACGTCTCCTTACACCCTTTCCGCGCTTGGCTCGTGCTGTGCCTTTCAGGGAGCCATCCTTTTAATTATCTCAAACAAGGTCCACCCGTGACACACTGCGCAGCTGAGAAGAAATAAATCGGATGAATACCTGCTGGGCATATTCATCACATGTTGGCAGCTGCTGGCTTCATCATCTGAATGATGGCAGCTCCATCAAGAACTATACAGGTAGCATCAGGGGTCTTAGTCTGAGATGGAGACAGGTCCTCAAGGCATGTCAGGATGTCACTCTTGGTACCAAGTCGTAATCGTCCTCCATCGGAGAGCGCTGGTGGCCATGCCACGTTTGACAGCTAATGCAAAGTCGTGAGAACAGCTCGACATCACATTTCATTGATTTCATCTGCTGCTCCTCTTTACCTGCCGTCTTTGTCTTTAAGCCAACAAACAGTTTCAACCGATTGCGATGAATTGTGTCGTCAATGGGCTTTGTTCTCTCCACAATACATTCCTTTGTGAATGTTTGGTACTGTTGTTGACCAATCTTATGTGCCTTCCTGACAGCCTCGACTGCCGATGGATCCGCAATCTCTTTGCTGTCAAGGACAAGTAGGTCTTCGCTCGCGTCTTCGAATGGGTTGCCCAATTCTTCCATTACGTTGACGAGTGAGCAGAAGTCTTTCCTAAATGCATTTTGCACGCCTGCTGTCTGGTCATGGTAGAGCACCTCATCGCGTCTTCCCATGAGCTGGTGTGCATCTTCAAAGTCCTTAATCAGCGCAGCAACCTCAGGGCGAGCTATCATCCACCGCTGGAGGGCACTAGGATTGTCTGTAAGACCTACCGCCCCTCCATCACTTTTGATGCAAGCATTATTCTGCTCATGTGCTTGATCGATGGGGATTGCCGAGAAGATCCGGTTGGTCTTTTGAATCGTGAAATTGCCAGCATTGAATTATATGGCAACACATGGGTGTTTCGTTGGTAGTTCAGTAATATCACGGAGATGAATTGGGATCCAGCGTGCATAGTTAGTGTGGTCCAGAGCAAAGAACCAGGGGACAAGTTTTGTCAGAGCATCAAGATACATGCTGAAGGAGGATTGCCGCTGGGACAAAGACCAGTAAACACAGCTCCAAAGACATTACTGTTGCCCAATACCGGAGTTGAGGGCAGCTCTCTTCTCTCTTTGAGCACCATTCATCAAACCCCAAAGGCCCATCTTCTGTATCTATGTCACGGTTATGGTAAGCCCGATACTGCAGGATGTACAATGCAGCCGCTGTTACTTGGCGGTCATGTCTGGTGCGATCAACATGTGCTGCACCCAAGAAGGAATCGGCAGTGCCAGTTGTTGTGATATCGGCTTGTACCAGTGCTTCAACCCAGCCACTGCCTTGCAACCAATCACCCAGGGTCCTCAGGGCGGCCATCTCTATGTGCAGGCCGCCAAACATCACAACAAACTTGTCTTCTCCATACATCTCGGGCCACTTCCACTGGATCTGCTTGGCAATGGCGTACATTCGAAGTTGCTATATGACAAGTTATTACTTAGCAGACTTAGATGGATCGTGAAATAAAAAATTTAGCAAGGGATCAAAGCAAAGGAATACTTACGATCCGCGAATAGAACTGTATGCAAATTGGTTTGTGAAGTATTTACCAGATGCCGCTACTACTACTACTACTGCTGCTGCTGCTGCTGCTGCTGCTGCTGCTGTTGCTGCTGCTGCTGCTACTGCTACTGCTACTGCTACTGCTACTGCTACTGCTACTGCTACTACTACTACTACTACTACTACTACTACTACTAATACCAATAAGCACACTACTGCTACTTCTACTTTAACTTATGTATTTAACCTATTAATCAAATTAATTTATTTAGCTTATTTGTGTATATTTATATTTATATTTATATAAAAAACAATGTTTGCTCTAGTGTCCACCATCTCACAAAATAATACTACGAAAACAGTTTTTTAACTAATTAATGGCACTATTTAATTGAATTATAATTATAATGAAATGACAAATTACTTTGTAATGTTCCATAGAATTGTGAGTGAGTAATAATTTGTGTCTCAGGGTTATTAGGATCTCAATTATATCCATTATTGCATGTGACTTCATTGATTTAGAAAGTTTTGACCAACCGCTGGCGGCCATTTTGATAAATGGCTGCCACGGCCACCAGGGGGCGAATTTGCTATGGCCCAATATCCACTTTTGTTCCCAAGATATCTATCAACACCTCTGCCAAATTTGGTGCTTGTATCACAAAATGAACAATTGGTTTGATATGTTGAGCTATTCCGCCCCACTAATACCGGTATTTTACTAATGATTTGCCTAATTATTCGAAATTATTAAATGGTCGCTGTATTAGTCTGCTTTATGAAGTCAGTATCTAAATTATAAAACATTGTTTCTCGCTTTGTATGTATGTATGTGTTTATATTTGTGTGTCTGTCTATCTATCTGTCTGTCTTTCCGTCTGTTTGTTTGTTTATCTGTTTGTGTGTATATTTTGTCAAACTTTCTCCGTGGGTTTGGAGAACTCGAATGGTCAAGATATCCAACTATTTCAAAAGGGATACGTCGTTTTGCATCAGCGGAATTTCATGTTTTATTTAAAAATAATTATTATATAATCTTAAAAAATAATTATGTCATCTACATCTCTGTAGCAGGAATTGTACAATACCTAATCTCAACATCTCCCCATCACAGTCTACCTCCTCTAAATGGATTATGGACAGTTCGTTACGGAGAATACCCTTGCATTAATGATGTGTTTTCACTAAAGACCTACGATTATAACCACACGTATTCTACACTTCTCAGTATTAGTTAATTGAAAACAGTTATTATATCACCAATGTAAGTGTTATATCGGCATTAATTTGACATGAAACATTGATTAACAAGATTTAACAAGATTGCCACCTAGAGAACCAACTCAAGATGGCACGTGGACAAGGAAGCCCTTTGGCTTATCGAGAGTCCAACCTATCTATCTAAATGTACCCCGCCCTTCTTAGGTACATGTCAATTTTATTTTTGAACATATTAACACTACTAGCACTTACACAATCAGCCGATAATCTGTTCCATTCATTTACTGTTCTTTGTGAAAATGAAAATTTTCTAATATCTAATCTACATTGCTTCTTTGCTAATGTAACTCCATGTCCTCTAGTCCTTCTCTCTTCCTTGACTGAGAAAAAAATATTTCTGTCAATATTTTCATACCCATTCAATATTTTAAAAACTTCTATCTGATCTCCTCGCAGTCTCCTGGTTTCTAGTGTTGTTAATCCACATTATTTTAGACGCATTTCATAACTAATATTCCTGAGTTTTTGTATCATTTTGGTTGCTCTTCTTTGTACTCTTTCTAGTATATCAATATCCTTCTTGCGATATGGCCTCCATGCCTGTATGCAATATTCTAAATGAGGCCTAACTATTGTTTTGTACAGTGGTATTATTAGTTCTTTTTCCTTGTACACTATATTTCGCCTAATAAATCCAAGAATTTGGTTTCCCTTCGCTGCTGCAATTGCACACTGTTCCGATACCTTCATATCAGCACTAATAGTTAACCCTAAGTCCTTTTCCTTTACGGTAGTATTTAGTACAGTATCACCCATTGTATATTGTGCATCTTCATTCCCATGTCCTGTGTGGAAGCACTTACACTTCCCATAATTAAACAGCATTTGCCACTTCTCAGACCATTCGGTCAACTTATTTAGATCATCTTGTAATTGCTGTCTATCTGTATCACTTTTTATTTTTCTGAACACTTTTGTATCATCCGCAAACTTCAACACCTTGCTTGTTATATCATCATCCAAATCATTGATATATATTAAGAACAAAATAGGTCCCAATACTGATCCCTGCGGTACTCCACTCAAAACCGATTTCCAGTTTGAAACCTCCCCATCAACTACTACTCTTTGTCTTCTATCAATAAGCCATTTTTCTATCCAGTTAATCATAACATTGCCTATGCCATGGGCCTTCAGTTTAAGTAGTAATCTTTGATGTGGCACTTTGTCAAAAGCTTTTTTAAAATCTAAGTATATTATATCTACTGGTGATCCCTCATCTACCCACTTTGTGACATCTTCCAAAAAACATAAGATATTTGTTAAGCATGACCTCGCTTTTAGAAACCCATGTTGAGATGGGTTAATCAAGTTATTTTTAACAAGAAAATCAACCAAGTGCTCTTTAATTAGTTTTTCTAATAGTTTACAAATCACCGATGTTAAACTCACTGGTCTATAGTTCTCTGACTTGCATCCCCACAAATCTACAAATCCAACTCCTTCTTCTTCGCACATCTGCTCTACTAGAACGTTGATTGCCATCCTCTTGCAGTTTCTATAGGCTACACCCCTTCCTCCCATCACTGGCAAAATTCCTGAGAGAATAATCTGCTCAACTCTTGTCTTCTTCAGCTTCCCTACCAACTGTCTGTATCTTTGCACTATTCTAGTTGTCCCCTCCTTGTCTGCATTGTTCGTCCCTACATGTACTAATATAGATCCTCCCTGGCCATGCCCCAACACGTTCCCTACTCTTTCTGTCACATTCTCTATCCGAGAGCCCGGAAGACAAACAACAACATCTTCGCCTTTGTTTAAAGTCTTGTCTGTCTTTCTCAAAATTGAGTCGCCAATAAACACCCTTTCTGTTCTCGATGCCCCCTCAATCACTGCCTCAGAGTAGCTCCTCCGTGTTGCATCTCCCTGGTCGTTGACTTTTCTTCCTCCCGCCTTCTCTGTTGTTCCTTTTTTCCCTGCGTCTTTTCGTCCTGTCATCATCCCTGTTATTGACTTCCCTTTCGGCACATTTACTCTCAGTTCCTTTCTTCCATTCATCTTTCCTCCGGTCACATGAACTTCTCTCCTCTCCTGTCCCATTGTCCCCCCCCCCTCATCTACTGTCACTTTCTCCCCTGTCACCTTCCTGCATGCCGTGCTTTCTCTTGTTCTTTCTCCATTTGATTTCCTTGCACTCACCCTCCCTCCTCTCAATCTCATGTCCTCATCCCTCTTGTGACTGCATTGCTCATTCCGTCCTCTTCCATCCGTCTCTTTGGTTATTTTCATCTCCAGCCCCTTCACAATATCGGTTAGTCTAGCTAACTCTACTGTAAGACATTCCACTTTACAACACCCTGTGCACTGGAAAGTAAAGTCTTCCTCCATTGTTTCTGCCCATGACTTTGTGCATCCGGATAGAGCAAAATCGACAAAGCTGTGACAAAAGTCACATACTAAGTGCCTCCTTGCCTTCACTTGCCGCTTGCAAGGGGCCATATTATGATATCACAGGAACTCTAAATTTACTCAGTCTGTATACCAATTAGTCTTTAGAAAGACTGTTTAATGTGGACAGTAACTGCAGCTCACTTTATGTTATACACAACTGACAAATTTAGTCTTTACTGGCACCGTTCCCTAGCGGACACGTTGGACATTACCAACATAAACAAACTAAGGTTTCTACTAAAAAGCTTGCTTATTTTTTAATAACAATGCTACCTGATCAAAGTATTATCTTATTTATGTAGCTGTTATGTTTGCTACTTTATATGTTACATATTCTATCAAATAATCAGATTTGCTAAATCTTGTAAACAACCTTGTCGAAGGCTAGATTACCCTATTATCACCCACTATGCTAATCTGCTCGTAAATACTTTTAACTAAAAATCATTAGTATGATATGTGTTGCAGGATGCGGGGGCGAGCCGGCTGTATTGGGAGGATCTAGCGGAGGAATTGGTATCATCGAATCATTATTTATGAACTCCATGGAATGTGCGTGGAATATTTCAGTTGATAAAAATAAGGTAAATAATCTGCGAAACATATTAATTATAACACCACTAATAAAAACACATCGTTCCCGTTGAACAGTGATCGTACACATAAAACCATCCATAGGATAATATCAACTGTTTTATTAATATTATCAATAATATCACCTTTGGTGTTTTATAATATTATGTGCACAGTCTTGTGAAATAGAAACATCATCATGCAATGGTACACAACGCAGTCAGAGAAAATATGAACGTAACTGATGCTGAACTGCTCTCTTTGAAACTCTGACCTATTTACCTACCCAGATAGCTCGGAAATTTGCTCATGCTTGTTCTGTATGAGGCGGCAACGGCTAATGTCAATCCGACAGCTACATTGATTGCGTACAGTCGCTAGCCACGTGGTGTCAATACACTAGGAAACATAACATATTACTCCTATACCAATGAAAACTTGTCCAACAGAAAACAATGTTTACTGACCTGTTTCACTTACACAACTATTCCTGGAATGTTTGAAACACATAGTGGTTTATAAGCTGAACTTACGTGTTCAGGGTATGGTTTTTCGTACCAATCTGCCTACATACACGGCGGAGAAGCAGGTAATGTTGTCACCATCGTTGTCCATATAATTCTGAACCACTTAGACAACTAAACAGCATATGCTATAATATTTTTCATACAGGACGTTCCGTTGTATCCACCTCCGTGTTAAATAAGGTGAAATTAATTTATATAAATCCATTTTGTAAGTAAATCAAAATTTCCTTTCTTAGAGTTTGTTAACTAACTCAAAGGTTGTGCGAGCTCGCCGATTGCGAACACACAGAAAAAACAAAACCTGACCAGCAACAGCATTAATAATTATCCCATTAATTACTACGACGGTTCGGTTATTCTCAATGTGTTACATGTTGATATTGACATATGTGCATACACGTCTACAATTGGACGTTTTCTACATTGGAGGGATAATTAGTGAAATTCTGTATATGATCACTAGCCAGTTGCCATCACACCGCACTGATAAATAATTACGAATACGGTGTTGCCCATATTAAGAGCGGTCGTATTTTCTAAAACCTACTGTGATAATAACCGCTTCCATATTTCACTATATATGGTTCTAGATATTTCTTAGCAGCAAGCATTGAGAAGAGAGTCAGCCACAATTATTTCCGACACTAATCATAATGAATTTCAAACCGTGGCATCTGCCACGTTGGAGACTAAATAACGTTTAGCATTCATTCATATTATCTTCTAGAATACAATGTCAGACACTATGGTAGCAATGTCATTCATCAATGGTGTATCAGTAGTTTATTAAAAAACACGCACACATCACAATGATATACATTCTCAGGTATCCTGACATATTTTAAACACATATGTCTCAGCATAATAGTGTAAATATTTGTTTATGCAATGTATATAATGACTATTTGTTTATGCTTTTATCAACTCTATTATTATATTTTTTATATAACAGCCGCCAAGTCTGCTCTGCCTAAAACACCTATCACAGTTAAGATAATATTAAATATATTAACATTGAACAAAAATATGTTTAACTACCCAGGTAGATTAGGAAAAGAGAAAACAATGTTTTACTATGTCGCAAATTAAATTGGTTGATTTATTATACCTCTTGTTATGCCCAGAATATGTATGTTAATTCGCGAGCGTCTTCTCATTGGCAGCAAGCGCCATTCATAATACAGAGTCTGGTAAATGGCGAGGCATTATTGTCAATACTCCGCTAGTAATGCGTCGGTGTTGTCATGCATTTTGCATAAAGGAAACAACAAGCTAAACACCCGTATTGGTTTTTTTACAGCAAATATGGCTGAATTTCCACATATACCGTTACGAATCGTTTCATCTAGAAATTGGTGGCTGCGTCACCGTATTTGACGGAAATGATACAACGGCACCACAAGTGATGAAATGGTGTGGAAATGGCCGTCCTCGGGACGTCACAAGCAGTGGCAGCACAGTATTTGTGACATTCCGTACTGACGGTTCGGCACAGGGTATAAACATCGAATTCGGCTACAGCGAGATAACCGAACTTGATGGTAAGACACATGGACTGAATCGCTCCCTCATTAAATCGCCAATTGCTCTCCCACGACGAACAGTCCCTCAGACAAAGGCATTCGCCTTTCTAGTTGGTACCGGTGCTCAGAGTGTTGACGTCAGACTCATGAGCTATTTGTGACCCGACGAAATGTTGGCAACTTGGTGAAGACGCTAAGTCGGCTTTTATAAGAGATGACAACTATGTACCATATACATGTATACCGTTGAGCCTATATTTGTATACATTTTTTGAAACCAGTTTAAAAAACCCGGTATCCCATACCGAGGATACTACTAAACCGTCTGATGAATATTCCATAGCCATGTAAACTTCATAACAAAAGTGAATGAAAATACGATATTCAACACATCCTAGCCATTCTTTGCATTCGAATAATGCAATGACTCAGCATAATGCCGTAAAACCATTGGCGTACCGAATGTCAACAAAGTATGAAGTCACTCATACATGCACACGAACGCACGCACGCACGCACGCACGCACGCACGCACACACATACACACACACACATATATATATATATATATATATATATATATATATATATATATATATATATATATATATGTATATATATATATATATATATATATATATATATATATATATATATATATATATATATATATATATATATTTGCGCCAGCTGAACGCAATATATTAAGTGTGGCACAGGGAGTGGGCAAGTAAAATATTGTCTACATAACTAACAACACAAACACAAAAATGCAACACAAAATAAAATAAAATAACTGTTTTGTAAAATCAAGACACGATGACGAATGCTGGTTCATTCTAGTTTTACCGGCTAACCGGCTTGAGGCGGAAATCAGCCACATTGTGTACTACTACTAGATCAACCCGCCAGATGGCACCTTTCGCATTATTACTTCACATAGGATACATTATTATTATATGTGTTATTCTTATTCACATATAGAAAAACTAGATCATGTATACTTTAACTTAATGTCATTACTCGTTATCGGGTGTTTTTTTCACAAGAATGAGGGAATCTTTCTTATTCGTGTTAAAACGAGCCGGCACAAAATGAACACCATTAATGTGTCTCTTTATTGCAGGATGCTTTGGGAAACAGTCGGAGTTGCGAGGACCAAAAGGAGCGTTTGGAGTCAACACTACCTTACAAAAAGACCACATGACATGCACTTGGAAAATTCAAGTTGAAAAAAACGAGGTATTATGTTGTGGTAATTCACTTCACGGGCCAGTCTCCATAATTTTCTGACAGTTCGATTTTTATGTTACATCCATGTTGTAGAATATCCCATTTTATAGTTGAAGTAAGTGGCGGATTAACCCATAGGCAGAGTGCATAAAGTACACGAAGGCCTAGTGCCCACAAAAATACCAGACCATATTTATGTAGAATGAATATTTATGAATCCCTGCTAGCATAACACAATTCCGCAGTATTGTCCAATCCGGACCCACCTCGAGGTTCCTGTTATAACTATAATTGTTGCGTAAATAGTACATCGAAATATTGCATTGTCATTAGTCAGCACCATCCCAGGTATATTTGTATTAGGAGTTTATTGAGTCTAAGAAAATCTTTGAGACCCAAAGTGCTATATCGTCTACATCAACACACACTGCTGTGCTGCTACATCGCTTACGGCAATACCGCACGGCCTCAGCGGCACAGAATGCCGCGACTGGCTGTTTTTGGCTTCAAAATTAAGCTAGGATCCAACATTTTCGTAAAAGACATATGCCTGGGATATGACTAGGTGAAGGAAATAATCCAAGGCCGTATCAAATAATTCTAACGACAAAATCTAGGTGGTCCGTATTCGAAAAAACTGCCCATCATTTGCTTAATCTTACTTGCAACATTCATTTCATTGGTAAGCTCGGGGTATTCCTGATATAGGCTATATGCGATGTCGTTTTTAACATACGATATAAAAGAATTGTTGCATAACGTATAAAACAGGAGGAGTGTTTGATCATTATATATCGTGGCTCATCACATCAGGAATCACATGAGCCTGTCTGCCTACGTTCTACGTATCCGCGGTTCAACCTGAAACGTCGTCATCATGTTCATATTCAGGGTAATTGTGTAAATATAAATCGTGAAATGTTAGCTTGAATAATTCGGTATAGGTTTACCTATGGTTTACGAATGACACAGTTTGTCAGAGACGTCATTTCGGTTGCTGGATTCGCTTCGACAGGATTCTTCCCTCAATATATACATTCCCTAAGGCATGACATGCAAGCACAATTTTCTATTTTCTCTTAAAGCCTAGAACAGTCACACTATGTGTTCCATTTATAAGCATTTTTTCATATTCCTAAAACAAATCAAAAAATTTAGGAAAATCGAACCAAGGAATTTCTAGCGTATCTTTGTGTATCCTTGACCAACAGGTAAAATTGTACGTAAAACACTATGATAATATTACATTAAATAAATAGTTATATATATATATATATATATATATATATATATATATATATGTATATATATATATATATATATATATATACATATATATATATATATATATATATATATATATATATATATATGTGTGTGTGTGTGTGTGTGTGTGTGTGTGTGTGTGTGTGTGTGTGTGTGTGTGTGTGTGTGTGTGTGTGTGTGTGTGTGTGTGTGTGTGTGTGTGTGTGTGTGTGTGTGTGTGTAAAGACGACATTTTACTTATAGTGCACTGAAGGAACTCATCCTAGTTCGTAGACAGATGTCTCGTTGGCGGAGATGGGACTAACAATGCTTTTATGTTAAGACACAGATGTACAACATACGACGGTTATAAATATACATTAATCAGTAGAATCTCTCTTCTGAAATCGAAACTGGTTGCCAGTCGTGTCCAGATACGGTGTCAATATTTCCAGCAGAATCATTTCAATTTTTGAAGCAACTGTGACAAGCGCTATATAGGTATGTACTTATTTACATAGGTCGTGTCGCATACTCATATTAGCGTCAGTGGGACATTGTTTAACACGATACGTAATGTGTTTCCACATGACAGTTATGGCAATAGGATTGCGAGCACCATTAACAGTTGAAACATTGGGTATGACTTTCCTGTACGATTATCAAACAATGACTGCATATGTCTTTATATATTTGACACTGTTTCAACATGTCGTTAATTATGATTTGCAAGGACGAGTAGAATGATTTTGATAATACCACCTTGTTACGCATAAATTAACTAATGTCACAATCGAGTCATCTCACCCAAGATGCGCCTGTTTGTTTTGCCTACTATAAATATTATATTATGTTGCAGTATGTGCTTCTGCTCTACGTCAATGTTAACCTCTATTGGAACTATCGTTGCTCCTACGTCAGGATATACGATGGAGAAAACACCAACGCTCAATTGTTGTACACATTCTACGGTTATGACCATCCAAGAAAGGTTGTTAGCACCGGAAACGCATTGTTTGTGTATTTTTATGTGGGCAGTTGCGTTTCGTTTTCCGGTTTCAGAGTCGAGTACAACTCCATTGAAGGTAAGATTAATTGATGACGATGTTAGGTAATATTGGATATGACGTTCCTGTACACTTTAGGTACGTTTTACCAAACAAAGACTGCATATAACTTTTCATTGGTGACACTGTTTCAACAGATATTTAATGTCCATTGTTTGCGAAGTGCGGTTCTGCCTAACTGCACTGATCCATTCTCTTCCACATCGGCGTCTCAGGTGAAAGGCATTGATCAGTTGGAGCGAGATCTCATCTAAATATTGCATTGGTCACAAATAATAGTAATAACCATGTTGTCTGACTCCGACTATGACGAAGCGGCATGCATATTAAATATTACATTTGTAATGACATCACTCGTGGCGTGATTTTCATCCTCAGCCGTACACGTGGAATCAATTATCTTATTGTTCAATACAGTCATGCCGTGTTACGCTTAACGCATCCGCATGCACTTTCCGCATAACACCCATGGCCCGTTATCATAAAGCTGCATAACTTTCCGAGTAATTAATTATGCGGTCTACTGGTCGCAGGAAACAGCAACTATTCAGGGTAGCTTAAATTATAGCCAGTTTCGTGTGACCAAATCGACGCATTCGCGTAATCAAATCGACGTAGAATTGACCTAGTTAGGTCGCGGTGGGAAACCCTGTATTTGTGGTGTCTGTATACACCCTTTCTCACTTTGGCTGCCGCCTATGCCGTTAGTATAACAAATGACAAGCTATATTGAATGTAAAAGATGTGTAACCATTAAATACAATAAGTTGAGTGTGGACGTGTCGGGAGCATTAACAAAGTTTGGGAGCATCACGTAAATATTTCAATTAGCGTAAAATTACGCCTACTAAATACATCATGCAATCTAAGTGCATCTATGGAGCGCGAACGGAACATTACTATTAGGCTTTCGACGAGTTATCGCCCGCTACGACGTCGTAAGCAGATTCTATGAAACATGCCCCTGGTATGGCTTCAGTAATTACATGTATTCTGCGGTGTTTCAGCTAACTGCACTGCGGGCCAATATTTGGACGTGAATCAGATCGTGTGCAGGTCTTGTGAGCGTGGAACGTATCAGTCCAAGCAGCAGCAGACTAGTTGTGTTGACTGTCCGTCTGGTCAAACAACCCTTGGTGAAGCCTCCACTGCGGTGTCTGACTGCGTTGGTGAGTGCGCGATCTAACAGCACTGCAAAGGTGCATAAGTTATTAAGCAAATGGCATGGACATACCGTGTGCAATTTATATAGTCTTGCATATCAAAATAATTATACATTGTGATTATTAGCGACAAACATTGGATATATAGATATATACGTTTATTCCATTTTGCGTGTCCATCGTACATCCCCCGTGACCTGCACATAGATAGTTCCATGAAACCTGTAACCACAATATATACACAGTTGTCAGTTAATAGAACATACGAGTGCTGGGAACAACTAGGACTAGATTGTATATTACAGTAACGCGACATGTAAAGTGAATAATTTCATGGTTTAACTGTTGATGCTCTGTAAAACGTATAGAGGGTTTATGACGATATATCGGTGCACAACATATTGTAGGTGGCTATTGTCCGCCATATACTGGGTGATAGCAGCACAGATAATAACAATAATACATTTCCTTCTCTAGCAGCCATGGCGGCTGAAAAGTACAATGACACATTATGACAGATAAGAGAATTAATTAATGTATATTAGTAAAACTATATTTGAAAGCATAACTATATATGAAATTGTTACAACTTAGAATATCTAGTAAAATCGCTTGGTTCTACAGTGAGTAACACCGTAAGCGCGAGGGTTACGGATTGCATAATTACATGTCCTGGGGAGGCAGGAGATGGTGCAGCTTGTGATTGAGTTGCTGCATGCTCGCGAACAGCGATCTGCAGAGCGCTTCTCTCCGGTCTGCCAGCGTTGGTAGTCTTGGAGTGGCCATGGCGTTACTATAACTCATTTCGCGAAATATAATGCTCATGACCGTTTTCTTAATGTTTCTAAGCTGGTTTGCTTGCTTTTTGTTAGGCTCCTATGACACACCGGGCAGGCGTACTCGATCACGGAGCGGATGGCTGTGGTATATATCTTAACGAGGTGAAGGGGTTCTATTTCAGCACGCGTAAGCAGGATAATAACATACAGGCGTCGTGAAGCGTTTGCTGTAATTTCGTCAATATGGAGTTGCCTCGTTAGATCGTGTGAAATGGTGACATCTAATAGGCGAGTGCAGTTTACTTGTTTGATTTGTCTCTCGTTTATCGATATCGGCGATATGTGTCTTTTTTTTCTTGAAAGTGCCATTTTGTTGATGGTGGTCCATTGTGCCACGTCGTCTGCCGCTGATGGAAGCGAGCTGTCGGCGCGCGAAAGTGAACATATTTCCCATATTGTGCAGTCGTCTACGTATTTCACGTGATCACAGGTTGTGCGTAGGTCATTGATATGATGTACAAAACCAATGGGACCGAATAGAGTTCCTTGTGGCACGCCTGCGTTAATGGTAGTGAACTTCGGCTTTGTACTGCCGACCTTCATTCGCTGTTGGCATTGGCATAGGAACGATGTTAGCCTTTTGGTTATAACATTTGGCAGACTAAGTGGCGCACATTAATTTTAGTCAGCAGAATATGGTGATCTACTCTGTCAAACGCTTTGCTGATGTCAACAAGTAGTATGCGTACCATGGTATCGGTAGAATCGAGCGCAGATTTCCAACTCGATAAATGCGTGCACAGTAGACGTTTCCTTGAATGACTCGAATTGCTGGGGGTCAACTCGGTTGCCGGCTATGGCCGTTATCCAGGCGCAAATGAATTGGTCAAAGCACTTAGACAATACTGGCGTCAGTGATATTGGCCCCAGGTCTTTGTGAATGAGCTTCAGTGATTGCGCTTTGGGTAGTGGTCTTTATGTAGGCGTATTTCCATAGTAGTGGTACAGTCCCTTCCCTTGGGCGGCTGTTGAAGATCGCGCACACGGGAGGAGCAAGTATGGTGGCGTAGTCATGTAGGATCATGTTTGGTATTTCTTCCGGGCCGGCTGCTTTTATATGTTAATCCGTGATAGAGAATTAACTACATCTGCGACACTGATGATGTAGGAATCTAGGACGCATATATACGATCCTAGCTGGAGGAAGGTATCGTCCGGTGACAGTGGGGTGAATTCAGACGTCACGGATTGCAAGAAATCACACACGTTATCGGCAAGAAAGTCTAAATTTTCCGCGCAATGCGAGTTAGCTATAGACTCTCGCAATTTCCTTTGACCCCAGCAATATGTTTGCTGTTATTCCACGCCTAGATTTTTCGCTCGTAGTATCTCGTATCTCCGTTGCAGCGACTTTTGTCACGGTTGACTTTGTTTCTATATTGACTGTACAATGTACGATTTCTAGCCAGAAGCGCTCTTTGATGCCGACGAATTAAATGGCGAAAGTTATCATCTGATTTGGCGTTCAGGAAGATGCAAGTCAAGTAATGTTTTTGTGTGTGTAGTGGAATTGAAGACATTTTGCTCTTCGTAGCTTGGGAGAAGGAGTAGTGTTCCACATGAGGTGTGTTTGAGCGCAACCGCAAAGCGGACCCGATCACGTGATTTGTGGCTGCGGGATGGTGTGCTGGAAACCACTGGTGCTGTATAGTTCGACCATGTGGATGTGATGCAGACAACCACCTTGATCAAAGAGGCCGATGGGTGCACTGATGACACGGCGTTGGTAGAAGTTAGGTAGGTTAGAAGTAGATGTTGTCCGGCATTGCACTACCTCTTGTTGATAGTTCAACAATTTGTTTTAGATTATGATTTCATTTCAGGTGTGAAATTGTCATCTTATTGAAGTCAGTTAATCAACTTTTGATAGCATGTGATTGTTTTTACTTGAATACTCATGGTACACACAAATAGTGACAGTGGCAGTGGCCGCAGCTGTAGCGTTGCAACATCATTAAAACAACAACAACAACATTTTGTTTTCCAGCCAATTGTAGTGATGGTCAAGGATACAACTTGCAAAGTCGCAACTGCGAGCCCTGTCGGCAGGGATTCTACAGATCACAGGGTATTGAAGATGTGTGTGTGTCTTGCCCAGAGGGTAAAACAACGACCCAGTCAGGAAGTGTCACTGAGCACCACTGCACAATCGGTATGTGTTCTCTGATTCACATCGTAGTCCTGGTTCTAGTAGTGTGCGGTAAACAAAATAGCAATAATAAATACAATACACTACATTAGCCAATACCCATAGTAGGTATGATATAAGGTGATGAATATAATGTAAAATGTGTTATGTCTATTTTCATTGGATGCAATTCGTTTCAAAGGCACCGATCAGAAATATACACAACTTAAGAGTGATCACGAATGGTGTATTATGGAGTATCGATTGGTGAAACAGCAAGTTAATAATGCAAAATAGTAAACTGGGATATACGCAAACTTATCATTAATTACGGTATCATATCCAAAGCGTAAACATACGTAAATTATCGACTTTACCGTTTGCTTGTTTCTTGAATGCGCTTGTAGTTACGATTACTACAGTTGGCATACATGGGGAGACAATCTGAAAGTTCTGATTGTGATTCTGACTGAGCAGCTAACTGCACAGCGGGTCAGCACTTCGTCGACAGCTCCAGGCAAATCTGCAGAGACTGCCAGCGTGGCTACTATCAGAACAAACCATTGCAGTACGACTGTAAAGTGTGTCCGGATTCCAAGACAACCGCATCGGTCCGCAGCAGGAGTGTTGATGACTGCAAACGTATGTGTGTCTTTCATCTACGATCACAATGTCGCGCTTTATGTACATGGGACAAACAAAAAACACTGTTGTTTATCAGAGTGGCGATGTTTCGAAATGGTAAAAAAGTACAATTTCTAATTTTAAATCGCTCTCACACCTCGGGACATTTTGCTATGAAACATTTTATTATAAATTGTTAACGGAGATCATTTGAAAACGTAAACAAAAATGGTTGTTGTTCTTCTTAACATACAATAACGGCCGATTTTAGTAATGAAATTTATATGATATCATTTGGTTAAAACCATACAAGACGTTTAGTTTAATAAGACAACTTTTGCGTAATGAACGTAATATATCAGTTGATACAATCGTGTTCTAAGAAGGTGTAATTCAGTCGTCGGTAAGCCAGGTGAGCAACGGTTGTTTCTGTTTGCGACAGGAGAGTGTGAATCCGGATGGGAGTTGGATGAAACAACTGGAAATTGCGTATTGTGTCGTCGTGGGTTCTACAAAGACAAGGCGCAACACTTCTATTGCCAGCCCTGTCCTAGTCACCTGGGCACGCCTGGCACGGGGTCGACCGTGTCGTCTGACTGCAGTCAAGGTATCGTTATCATATAAAACAAACTCCGACTATATGACAAATGATACACACGTGAAGTCAGAATACGGAAGTGGACCTGGGCAGGGCACGCCAGTAAAATACGAGATAACTGATGGACGTTGCGTGTCACCACCTGGAAACCTATGAAAGTAAAGTACATAGAGGAAGAACTCGAATACTGGAAGGGTACCATCTGGCAGAGGATAACGCAAGATTTGGCATATTTGGAAACCGCATGCTGAGGCCTTCGCTAAACCACGGGACACTATGGTTGCACAATGATAATGATGATGATGATGATGCTGATAATGATGATGGTGATGATGATAACTATGTCTTCGAATGTATTTTTATAGACTTTTCCTTGTTGACGTGTTTGCATCACATGCATTTTTGTATATTACCGTCTCTACCAAAACCTCTGCAAGTCTGGTTTAACTACCTTAAACTGTTCGTTCACTATTAAGCTACAGAGCAGTTCCACCCATGTTCCATATTAAATATAATACTTTCTGGACATATTTCCTCTCCCAGCAACAACTGCGATGAATATCATCCTGAATTGATCAGCGTGTTTCCTTTACTGGCAACAACCTTGCTTACTTTCAGCCTAATTGCTTATAGTTTTGATCTTGCTTACTAACTTCACAAAAATGTGTCTCCGTTGACAAGACACATTACTTTAATTTTCAGAAAAAAAAGTATACACGAGAGCATTAGTCTTACCTTTGTTGTTTTGCCGTCATCATTATGCTAATGATATCTGCAGAAATGTGTATGACTAGGTGAATAATGGTTTGAGTTTGGCTTCTTGTTATTAGTTTCCATTGTGAAAACATAATTGGCCCAAGTTTTCAATCACATGTTTAACAAAGGTTATATCACTATTGGCCCAATACTGATTGTTGTCTATTGTCATCGTTCATGTACAATTGTCAACATATAATTGGTTCATTAATAGCTGCCGTTGGTTGGTCATCATGGGATCGAAATTGCAAAACATGATGATGTTGTTTTTGTCATTCGTTTTTATCATTGAATTGCCACAGACAAAAATAGTTGCCCTATAATTACTATCATTTGTTTGCGATATAAAATTATCTCTGAGTTAGTATTACTAGTGTTGGGTGCATTCACAATTGTGTTTCCAATTGATAACATAACACGTAAGAATATATAACACATGAATCATTGATTGCTGGGTTGCAATGGTGGAAACACATCGGCTAACAAAGTACGTTGTCTTTATACTAGGAAACTGCACCGCTGGATATATGATCGTGGGAAAGACATGCAGAGAGTGTCCGGTTGGCACTTACCAGGACAAGCGTTGGCAAACAGAGTGCATCCCTTGCGGCAACCAGATGGTCACTGAAAGGAAGGGCGCGACGTCTAGCGAAGAATGCACATGTGAGTGTCGTGTAGCATTATTACATTATGATGTCAACTTGCGTTTTTATGTATCCGTAACTTCGGGACACACTGACGTTTTTTCGACCGACCCGATCCCGATCAGTCGGTCAGTGAATTCACACGTCCGATCGTAACTAGCACCAGTTGGTGTCAATTGGATTCACTGGACGGTTTTCACGTTGGTGTGATCGTAACGTAAATAATGCACTGCAGTTGGGGTGAATCAACCTTATTTGGTTTGGTGTGGTCGGGATATAGTAAATAAGTAACTTCTTTTTAGCGCTATATATACACTCTTCAAGACAGCTCAATGGGATATATACGTTACTCGCTGACAAATATAGTCTCGATTTCTCTAGGAAGCATAATAATAATCGCCCAGTTTGTATATGATTTGTTTTATGTTTATTGTCATTAATGGTGTTCGTTATTACATGAGTGATTTTCGATTCGGCTGCATTGAACAATCATCTTTAGTTGGCTACCGCTAGATGGCGACACGATTGTCCGCCTGCGTAGATATGTAGTCACTCTAGTGTGGATGTGTAGTCACTGTAGCGTGGATGTGTAGTCACTCTAGTGTGGATGTGTAGTCACTCTAGTGTGGATGTGTAATCACTCTAGTGTGGATGTGTAGTCACTCTAGTGTGGATGTGTAGTCACTCTAGTGTGGATGTGGTCGAATCGGCACAGACCTTTGTGTCGATTGGAGCCGTCCGTCGAGTATCAGATGCATATCACACTGACTATAATATTATGTCTGCGCAGAAAATCTACTGCCATCTAATCTAAATTTTACGGACAGTAAGAACAAACAGCCTGTATATAACGAGTAGAATATCCCTGTTTTGAACCACCACTCTGACGAACCAATTCTCGAATGTTCCCCTTTTTCCCGCAGCCACTGACTCTTGCACGAACGGACACAACGACTGTACCGGTGCAGACGACGG
>OZ024858.1:43331823-43359323 GCA_964017155.1 Oasisia sp. SBJ-2009 | reverse complement strand
ACAACCTCTGGTTTGCCAAGTCAGTCGTCGGAATATGTTTATGAGTGCTGCCGTGAGCAGTACTCGAAAGCGCTGTCGTACTCTTTTCCTGGTGTTGAACTTGTTGCTTTCTTAGTGTAGGTGGACTGTCATCGAGCTGTTGGCGTAGACTTCCTTCAGGATTTCGATATATACATTTTCTGTCCCCTGTACTTGAAGTACATAAACTGCTTAAGTTTGCACTGAGTCGAAAACTTTCTCGTAGTCGATGAATGCGATGCAGAGTTAGATATTATTTTCTCTGGACTTCTCCTTTAGTTGGTTTACGACGTGGAGTTGGTCTGTCTTTGATTTCCGCTTCTGAATCCAGCTTTTCGTCGGGTGTTTTCTCTAGCTTTTTCCTACTTTGGTGAGTACTTTATAGATGTTTGATAGTAGACATATTTGTTTGTAATTATTGAAGTCTTTCTTATTTCATTTGTTAATGATCATCATCTTAGCGGTCTTCCAGACTGTGGATATTCGTCTTTCTGATAGGTAACATTATGTTCAGCTTACCAATTGTCTTCGACATAGTATCTGCTCCTTCTTTCAATGTTTCGATGTTCATATGGTAGCTGTCTGTTGCTGTGCCATTCTTCATATCTCGTAGTGCCGCTTCCACCTCTCATGATGTTATCTGTGGTATCTCTTTTGGGTGGATTATGGTACACTGATCACTGTCGTATTGCTCGGATTAACATTAATCTATTCGTTCTATCACGGATTTCTCCACCTGCTTGTCCAGTAGTGTGATCAGTGTGTCTTGGCCTAGCTTCTGCGTTCTTCGGACTGTTTTCAGCTGTCTGATGCCATGACCGTTTCTCGTGTGATCTTTTAGTTGTATTTCGTGATGTCCTCTCTGGCTTTTTTCTTTGCTTAATGTCACCGTTTTCGCCATTTCTCGTCATTTCATAATCAGGACTCGTGTTGGTGATGATATTCTCGATTTATGTGGCTCTGTTGGATCATGTTTGTGGTGGTTTCGCTCAGTGTATCGATGTCGTGTAGGTTCTGCAGTGTCTCGAGTCGGTTTGTTAATTCGAGTTGGAATTCGATCTTTTTTGATCGCATCCCTGTGGCATCTACTCTTGATGGCCTCTTGGTCATCACTTTTTCCTTTCCATTCCTACGTCTAATTTTACGTTGCTCTTATCCAGTCTGTATTCAATTCCAATGTTGGATTTATTGATGACTGTTATTATTGTGATAATGTTTAGCCTGCTTATTAGGATATAGTCAATTTCAGTACACCGATTGGGCTTACTGCTTTCTTCTGGAACATGGTACTCGTGATGGTACTTTCGTTTCTCAATTCTAGCCAAATGTGCCCGTTGCCATTTCAATAGGGTTTGTTCTTTTCCCTATTTGAGGTTTGAAGTCTCTCATCACTATCGTGTCTCTAAAGTCCCATCGACGTTGCTATAGAAGCTAGTTATGTCTTCTTCTGAGTATTATGTTGTTGGTGCATATACTAGCACTATTTTTAGGTTGTACCGCTTTGTTATGCACAGCACAAGTTCTGCTAATCTGGGGCTGATGATGTTTACCCTGACTAATTATAGTGTTTCCATTTCCTGTTTATGAGAAACCCCTACTCATGCTTGGCCTTTGTTTTCCTTAGAATGGTATAGTAGGTGGTCGCTTTTTTAAGGTAAAAAAACATTCCTCTGGTCTTCTCATTTCGGAAATCCCGATTACATCCCATACCAACCTGGTGTCCCTAAGTTCTTCTTCGGGTGCATCTCGTAGGGTTCTGACATTGTAGGTCGCTATTTTTAGTAGTCCACTTACCCTGTTTCCTTGGCTCATTTTGACTAGAAATTCTTAGTAACCCCAGCACTTAGTCTTAGTTGACCATAGCCGCTTCCTTGATCATGGACTCTTTCGGTGCCGCTGGCGACTGGGGGGCCATGACTTTGTAATGCTTTGTATTCTGGTGTTGTTGGCCTACCCTTCCACGCTGTCCAGTGCGGGTATCAGTGCCAAACCACCGACTTGCCGGCACCGGGATTCAAACCCCGGTCCCTCTAGTGGGCAGTCGAGCACATATTTATGACTTAATGATATTTGTGGACGACGTGTGTTTTGTTTTATTGTGTATCCACAGGTTATTGGCTGTTTTGTTTTACTGGGTTGGTGTTATTGAAGGATGTGGTTATTGGCACGGGTGTTTGAGTAATGCACAGTATTTGATTATGACATGACAGAAATGTCGCAGTTTAGTTAACAGGGAATGATTGATTTCGAGTAATGTTATTCGTTGAATCCAACGTTGTTTATCCCAATTTCTGTCTTCGCCGTATTTGATGGTTGGACCAATCCAGGAATTTGTGGACAATTTTGTTGACATATTAGTCACACTTTAAATGAAATATCAAAGTATGTCATAGCGTTATCTATCAGAATAACTAAGAACTATAAACAGTAACTAGTGGATATAAGGTTTTACCTCCCGATATGGCTATTATTGTTTTTGTAATGTACCGAATGTTTAAATGTAATGCACATGATTAACTGTATGTAGTACTCCTGTTAAAATGGCATGATAGTGTTTATCTATTGGCTAATACACCATTGTGATTGTGTTGTGTCAGGCGCTGTAATTACAATGAAAGAAAGGCGAAAGTCTTTTCAAGGCGTTAATTGATGTTGATATATGCTGGTTTATCATAAACGAGCACATGATGTTAGCAAATGTTGTAATCAAGGTAAAATAGTAAGTTAGCATTATAATGCAATGAATTTATCAGCATGTAATAATGGATTTATAGTGTGCTGTCAGGGAGACAACCGATTGAACAACTTTCATTATGTTTACTGTTTTGTATACAGTATTGTCTTGATTTTAACGACAGTCATTATAGCAGCTTAACGAAAACACAGCAACAGCAAGAAAATGAAGTATTCGTTATGTATATCCCATAACAGGACATTCCTTCTAGAGGTATACAGCTACAGACGGAAAACTAGATGTAAACTATGTATCGTTTTGTTTTTGGTGGTGGTGTTGTCAACTCACTTGTTGATATGTTTAACTACATATAATTTGTTGTTTTAATGTGTTTCCATAAGTTATATTGTATGAAACAGGCTTGAGTTTATTGAAAGTTGTGGTTATTTGCACGGGTGTTGGGGTAATGCACAGTATTTGAATACGACATGACAGAATATGTTGAAGTGTAGATAACAAGGAATGACCTTGAGTTATTATCCCGATCATTAATACGCCAGAATGACATTGCCTAGGCGGGTTTGGTGGTAATTTAATTTGCTGAATCCAACATATTTTTCCCTTAGCCATATTTGGTTGTGGGCTCAGTCGTGTTCGAAGACGTTTCGCAATTCCATGAATTTCTTGTCAACCTCCGATACAGGCTATCGAGGATTAATATACATTATAATATCTTTGACATATTATTGACATTTTGGCGAAAAATGTAAGTACTGAGAACGTTGTCTGCTAGTATGATTAAGAGTTGTAAGCAGTCATTAGTTGATACGGTGTTTTCCTTTAGATATGACTATTATTATACTATTAATGTACTGCATTTTTATACGTAAAGACCGTGATTGAACATATGTAATATAACTGCTAATACGGCATGATGGTGTATATATAATGGCTGAGACGCCCTTCATGTGATTGTGTTGTATCAAAATCGACGAAATTAATAGGAAATAATGGTTAATATTTTCAAGGCGTTATATGTGCATTTATGCTGACATAATATTATGATGAACTAGCACATTGTGCTAGACAAATGTTGTAATCTAGCTGTAATGTTATTATGGCATAACTATGAAACGAATATGTCAGCATGTACAATGCTGTATCATGGAGATCATTCATTGGACAATTGTAACTATCTATGCAGTTTATTGTACATCATTGACTTGTTTGGGTCTAAATTAATTATTAGTCAACTTATCGAAAACACACAACAAGCAAATGAGGTATTCGTTATGAATATCCATTTCGTCATGTGTACAGTTAGACAAAGAACAAATATGGAAAATATGTCATTTTATTTTGGTAATGGTGCTATTAATTCAGGAGCAACTATACGTCTGACCTATTGATATTTAAGAAATTGTGTTTTATGTGTTTGTTTGTTATTTTTATTGGCTGTTTTGTGAAACTGGCTTGGTTTTATTGAAAGTTGAGGTTATTGGCACGGGTGTTAGTGGTATGCATAGTATTTGAATATGACGTGACAGAAATGTCGAAATTTCATTAACTAGGAATGACCTTGGATAATCATCCAGACCTCGTTTGTGCCAGAGTCACATTTTCGAGGAAGGGATGATGGCAGGTTTATTCGCCGAATCCTTCGTATTTTGTTTAACTTTCTGTCGTCATCTCATGTAAAAGTATTTGAATAAAAAATAGATATGCGTTGGTATCCGTCCTTCAACTTTATCGCAACGGCCCCGTGCAGCAGCAAAACAGCAATATCAACAACATTAATAACAACAACCACAACAATAATAATAACAAGAATAATAATAACAACAGTAATAATAACAACATTAACAATAACAACAGTAGTAATAACAACATCAATAATAACAATAACACTAATAACAACAGCAACATTAACAGTAATAATAACAACAGTCATAATAACAACAGTAATAATAACAACTGCAATATTAACAACAACAACAATAACAGCAGTAACCATAACGACTGTAATACTAACAACAACAATAATAATAACAACAACAACAATAACAACAGTAACAAATAACAACAGTAATAATAATAACATTAATACTAACAACTGTAATAATAACAACAGTAATAATACAATAGTAATAATACAGCAGTAATAATAACAACAGTAATGCTAACAACAGTAACAAGAACAACTGCAATAATAACAACAACAGCAGTAACTATAACAACAGCAAAATAACAACATCAATAATAACAACAGTAATACTAACAACGGTAACAATAACAACAGCAATAATAACAACAGCAATAATAACAACAGTAATACTAACAACTGTAATAATAACAACAATAATAATACCTGTAATAATAACAACATATATAATAACAACAATAACAGTAATAATAATGACACCTGTAATAACAGCAAAAGCAATACTAACAACAGTAATAATAACAACAGTAATACTAATATCAGTATTAATAAAAATTACAATAATAACAACAACAGAAACAGCAACAATAACACCAATTATAGTAACAACCGTTGTAAAAATAACAACAACACAACAATATAATATATATTGCATAAGTAGTAATGTGAGTACGATTACCTAGGCAAGGACTGTCACAGCTGCTGCTGCTGTTGTTGTTATTGCTGTTGTTATTATTAATGTTGTTATTATTATTTTTGATATTATTGATGTTGTTATTAGTATTGTTGTTACTACTAATGTTTTTATTATTATTGTTATTTTTGCAGTTAATATTATTAATGTTGTTAGTATTGTTGTTGTTATTTTTACAACGGTTGTTATTATAATTGGCGTTAATATTGTTGTTGTTGTTGTAATTATTGTTGTTTTTATTATTACTGTTGTTAGTAATACTGTTGTTATTATTACTGTTGAATTATTACTGTTGTTATTATTACTGTTGTTAGTATTGCTATTGTTATTACTACTGGTGTCATTATTTTAATTGTTATTGCTATTTATTATAGATGTTGTTATTATTACAGTTTTTAGTATTACTGTTGTTATTGTTGTTGTTGTTATTGTTAATTTTATTTCCCCGCACTTTAGTAACTGTTTCGCATGAAGAAATAATTGAGGTATGTGGATATAAATAAAATGGGACAGGTATGTCAAATATACCATCTTTGGAATTTTCTGACTTTCACTTACTCCATTTTTAAAGATGGCTGTCGTCAATACAAATATCATAAAATATCAAAAAATATCTTACATTAAGCAGTAATGTTGATTATACTGGATAGCTATGTGCATAGCGATATACAACAGTTCTCACTTAGTCAGGTCGCCAAAGCTGATTTTTGGGCCTAACCCTGCACCGACTGATATCGTTTTTTTCTCGCTGGATTCTACATCCTTAGGACCTCTATAATGAATATCAAGCGGATATCAAGCGGATATCCTTGAGCAATTCGAGATATCCAAGATGGCCGCCAAGATGGCCGCCGGCGCCAAAAGAAACATTTCTTTCGAACCAGTAGACATAGAATCGCATGTGATACCACTTTTTTAGGTTAACTTATTATGAACAATCTGTTTTTGGGGTTATTTTTGCAATTTGAGGTAAACAAAAGGTCAAAGGTCACGATCAATGTAATTGAGACAACTGAGGTTCAGAGGGAAGGTTAGCAATTTGTCTGAACTGAGTTGTGCAAGTGCATGTATGGTTGGCCTCATAATGATCGAGAGCGTGTCATGTTCATTCTCTATTAAATAATTATGTAGTTTACAGAGTATATTAAATCTAATAAGCAGGAACGTAGTTAATACAAATATGCAAAACATAATTCTGAATAAAATGTTGACGGAAATGTATCAATAAATATGACTGCATTTTTACATAATGATATATTCATGAAATATCAAGATAGATAAGTCAAATCGTATATGTGGAGAAAACGTATTTTTTTTAAATCCGAGTACGGGTGCGCGGCCGAGCGGCTGCGCGGCTGCGAGGCTGCGCGTCTCGCGTCGCTGCTGTATACGCCATGTTTGAAGTAGGTAATCTTTCTCATTGAAAGTACTAGTTCACTCGTATTCTTGAAATTGTCATCACTAACTATTGTAATCATTGTGATCAACGTAGGCTATTCGATAAAATAATGCGTGCCGAATTGAAATCGGTGTATGATATTTGTAATAAATCGACAAACTTGTCGAACATTCTTACATCACTCAGACGCTACGGTGTTTATCTCAATTCGGCATAGCAAAACTGTACTAGTCTCTATCTTCTAGAGACGAACATGCTTGGCATGTATTCAAATGACATATGTAAGTATCGATTTAATCATTATATTTTTCAGATCAACAGAACATGTTGTGAAACGATGTAGACAGTTTACTGTGGTGATGGTGCGACAACGAAATAACAATCAAGCGTAGCGTAGCAATTAATATTGGTGGTGGATTGGCAAGTCAACTGATGCAATGGATGACAAATGTATGTTCAAATTTTGCTACAGTTGCTCAGACAATGACAAACTCCAGGTGAGTCAGAACTGTGATAGACTGCACACTATTATGAAAGCCAGCGAAATACAAGGTGATAATTTAAATGCAAATCTTCAGACACAATTGGAAAATGATCCAACATATCAAGGTAAATATCACAAATCTTGTGTGACAAAGTATCTTACAAAGGCAAAACGCTCAGCAGAAAAACAGAAACGAGCTGCATCAAATCCAGCCCACCTACATGAAAAGAGAACGCGATCGAGTACGGGGCCTCCATTTCATTGGCTTCGCCAGTGTTTCTATTGTCGTGGTCCATGCAACGTTGACCAGGATCCAAAAAACCCAAATCGATGGATGCCATCATATCTTGTGAGAGAAACTGAAGAGAAGCAAAAGAATGAAGACGGAACCGTGAAGGCAGATGCCATAGAAAACAGAATAAAGGATAAATGCGATGAAAGGGCAGACGAATGGGCTGATGATGTACTTGGGCGCTTAACTTGTCTCACAGTCAGAGCGGCTGATCTTCACGCCGCTGACGCGCGTTACCACAAAGATTGCTATGCCCGATTGTTCAGCGGGCGGTCCCTTCCCGGTAATACAAAGAAAGTGTCAACAAACGAGATCACTCGTAGTCCCATAGATTTGCTCGTGAAAGATATGCAACGTCAGCGATCTCACAGGTGGGACTCTGTTTGTTTGATGGAGCGGTATGTGGAGCTCGGTGGGAAACGTATGAGGCGTTCCACTCTAATCAACTTGCTTTGTGAGAATGAGGAGGATCTGGTTGTACTATCAGCACGTGGCTACCGATCGGTAGTCTTCTTCCGCGATAGTACTATTGCCACACTGAAACTGATCAAGGATGACCATGAGGATGACAACCTGGAGGCTGCGCTGGATGTGGTGGCAACACACATCAAGAAGGAATGTTCTATGATGGAGTACAATCATCGAGCATACCGTGCGAACATTACCAAAGAGATCGCAGAAGAATCTGCACCGGATACCCTCCAGCAGTTCCTAAGGAAAATACCCATTGGTGAACAATCTCTTCCCTCTCTGCTCATTGGAAATATCATCACCAGCGCCATCAAGAAGCATCCTACCCCACTCCAAATCGCGCTAGGGGTGTACTTCAACAAAAAGAAGACGGTCAAGCACATGCATGATTATCTCGTCTGCTGTTCATATGATGAGTTGGTGCGCTTCAAGAAATCTTCGGCAGTTGCAAAATACCTCCAGATTTGCAACGACCGACGGCAACCTGTTACAGTGGAAGGACTTGTTCAAGTCATAGTCGACAATTTCGATGCTGAGCTGAGCAGCCCCAATGTGTTGGTTTCTACTGATGACATGGCGACCATCGGGACACATTCAAAATCTCCAATACAGCCAGTTCCAGACACGATACCCCGTATCAGCAAGGCTGAGATGTCCACTCCCATTTGCTTCGATGGGGAAGATGAGATTATCCCCTACAGTGGTAGAAAGAAACCACTCCCTCCATCTCTTCCCCAGCATGACCTGCCTGATGAGTACTCCGAGGTGCAACGAATATCCTACGAGAGGACTGGCGACATGGACTTCTCATTCCTCAATGTAATATGTTAATGTAAATGGGTAATGCAGTATAATTATCGTAATGCAATGCAAATGCATATTTTGATATACTATTAGCACCGTTAGCATGTAGTAGAATATAATACTTAAATGAAAGGTTTCCCTACTCCCGTATTTATAGGCTTTTCTAATATTTCCTCTTACAGCTGATTACGAGTTGGGACGAAAACAAGACACCTGAGTGGAGTGGTTGGAACACCTGTCAATCAAGACACCAAGGTCATACTCTTGCCCCGAAAACGCACATCATCTACCACCCCCTCATCATGGCGAAGCCATCTGATCCATCAACAGTGTATACCTCCATGATCAACGCAAGACATATCACTGCTGCAGCTGGCCAGGAATACACGGTCTATACGGCCGACCAACAGCTCTTCAAGGTCGCTGTCCACATTAAGTGGGAAAATCCTCTGGATTTCAGCGACTTCATCGCAAGAATGGGCGGGATGCATTTCCTCACAAACATCATCGGCTGCATCGGGGGGCTGGCTACAGATAGTGGCTGTGCAGATGTGCTTGGTGCTGCATTTCGTGGTGTACCTAAAATGTTGTCCGGGAAAAAGTATCCGCAGAATTTCCGCGCACTTGTGATGCTCACCGAAGAGCTGTTGCGCCCAGTCCTCACCCCAGACCCAGCACCACCTCCAGATGACGTCATCACATCCATGGAGGAGTTGCAGAGGCGTCTGGACACTCTCTGCACACAGAGCAGGACGGCCAAGTTCTGGATCGATGTCATCATCCGACCCATTCTCCTATGCATGAAGTTCGTCCGGGCAGAACGAGAAGGTGAATAAACCATAATGTCATCGATAAAATTAGCTACTTTTCAATCATTTTATTTCTCGGAGGGGAGGTTACAGGATATATCACAAACACGCTTTTGTCACTATAATACAAAGCAATACACAATAAAAAGCCGTCTTTCGTTTTTAAGGTGACTATGTCCTGCACATCAAGTGTGTCGAGGAGTCTCTCCCTCTCTTCTTCGCAGCCAGGCATCACCAGTACATGCGCTATGGTGTTGCATACCTTCGCATGATGGAGCGGCTACCCGATTCTGTGCGAGAAAACTTCATGAAAGGCGACCACACGATCCATCTGCGTGCTGGACTGTGGAACGGCATCTGAAGTGATATGGGGATTGAGACGACTTGGATGAAGAAGGGACATGGACCAGGTGCGCCTAAAGTGGTCATAGTGAACATCGTGACAATTATTGTGTCATCTATACATGTTTTGTTTTTAAATCTTTTTGTTATTAATTCATAATCGAACAGTATTTATAACACTATTGCGTCACGATAATATATTGCCAAATCATGCTGTTGCAGAAGGCATCGTAGGATCGACAACAAATCCAGAGAGCATCAAGACCTGGGCCTACAGCTACCACGACTGTCTCTCACTTACCACAGGCCTCGAGGTGCTGCGAGACCCTGACGCAGTAAACGTACAACTGACGCACAAGGAGGAGAGCAAGGCACGTATCGTGACAGATGGAATAGACCGGCGAGCTCTCCGTGACAAGCTGGCTGTATGCATTGACCCGCTCAATCCGGAGCAGCATGCGACGGGCCTAATCAACATTGCAACTGGGGAAGTGATGACAAACGAGGACATCAACGTTGACCAGGCAGTTGAACTCGGCAAGAGGCAACAAGAGGATTTCGAGGCGGGTTGGCCTGAGGCCTTTCATGAAACAGTCAAGGTCACAGTCGTCACTTGGACTGCTAATAAGACGTCCATCAACGTAAATGGACAGAAGATCGTGGACACCGGGATATTTTATGCCCGTGCCCTTGGTCTTCAAGCTAGTCAGCGGGACGGAGTGCCGACAATCTGTGACATGCTGGCCACGGAGCTCGCACCTGTTGCCACTTCTATGTTTGACGACGAAGGACAGATGCGTGTAACACAAAAGAGCGTCCTCAAGAACGAATTGGCAGTGGAAAGGTCTATCAGAGGCGTGGAAAAGAGTGCTGTCTTTCTTGATGGATGCGCGGTTCTATGGGCTGTTGGATTTCCTGGCGGAAATGTCACTGTGCAAGCATACATTGACGCATTCAGAAACCACGTGAGACACTACCAAGAGGCATCGGATGTCTACCTCATCTTTGACAGGTAATATATGGATAACTGCTGTGTAGAAGGTCAGTTAATATTTTAATGATTGCAATACTTTTATAATTATAGCAATCGTATTTGTAACGGTATATTCTGCTGTGATACATCAGTGGTAGCACAAAGGAGGTCACCCGCTGGAGACGTGAGAAGGGAGCTAGTCGTGTATTCAGGCTCAAGCAAACGTCTCGCTTGCCTGCGCAGTCACTTCTCTTCTCCGTGACGTTCAACAAGATCCAGATCATCAATATGATCATCAGTGACTTGAAGGAACACAAAGACGACCCCGTCGCTCACACTTTTGTTATCACGGGCTCTGATTCGGTTCCAATTGAGTTGCCTGGTCCTGCTGGTGACACCGACACCGGAGTGCTGATCTGTCGTCACGATTTGAGAACCGTTCAAGAGGAGACTGACACCATCATTGTGCAGCAGGTAACTGATATTGGTGGCTGCATTGTTAGGATTTCATCACATATGATAGTTGGTTGCTTTAGTCCGACTGTATGTTATTTTGCAGTATGATGCTGCTCATCATACAGCTGGTGATAAAGCCCTGGTGGTAGTGGCTGATGACACTGATGTATTTGCACTGTTGCTACACTACCGACACGGCGGAGCGATAAACGCAGGCAATGTGTATCTGGAGTCGCCACTGAAGGGTAGAGCCGTTATTGACATTGATGCGACTGTACAGGAGAATATGTCTATCATTCCAGGCCTCCTCGCGGCACATGCTCTGACGGGCTGTGACACAGTTGCCAGCCATTACGGCATTGGAAAGGGCATCCTCGTGATGGTTCTGAGAGCAGGTAATCAACATATTCGAAATACTAATAAGCGTAAGCACAAACAATATATTTTTGTACATTACTTGTTTCTCGCCATCGTTCATATCAAGACAAGAACGCCTGAGGCCCTCACGAATGATGTCGTATTTTATTCCTCATTCCTTCTTCCTTGCAGGTGTTGTGGAGTTCGATGTGTTTGGCGACAGCTCGCTGCCGGTTGAACAATATCACAAGCTGTTGGCGGAGGCAAGAGCCTTCATCTTAGCATGCTACAAGTTGAGTCACTGTGAATCGCTCAGTGAAGCACGGGTCAAAGCATGGCAGAACAAGATGAGACGGAATGCTCTTGAACCACCCAAGCTCTGCTCCCTTCCTTCAACTGAGACAGCATTCAGAGAGAATGCCCTACGTGGTCATCTCGCAGTGGCCATCTGGCGGGATTGCCTCAAGACAGACCCTCCTACCCTTGACCCAACGAAGCATGGGTGGTACCATCCTGAGGGCAGCGCCGCTCTTTCCCCAACTATCATCCCTTCAGACAGTCCCCTAGCTCCTGCTGAGCTGCTCAAGCTCTTAAAATGTGGCTGCAGCAGCGAAACGCCGTGTGCAAACAAGAGGTGTAGCGGCATGGCACATGGACTCAGTTGCACAATTTTCTGCCATTGCAGAGGGGAGGATGATTGCAACAACAAATAGATCATCTAACTGTATTGACAGGGACATTTTGAATGCCTGTGCATGACAATGCTAGAACATTCTTGAACACTAATATTACATAAATATGTCAATTACATGCAAAACTACTGTTTTTTTGTTGCATTATCTCTGAGACATGACCTTGAACATGACCTTTAACCTTTATGTTGACCTCAAATTGCAAATATACCCCCAAAAATGGATTGCTCATAACAAATTTACCTAAAAAAGTGGTATCATAGGCGATTCTAAGCCCACTGGTTCGAAAGTTATTTTTCTATTGGCGCCGGCGGCCATCTTGGCGGCCATCTTGAATATCTCAAATTGCTCAGGGATATCCGCTTGATATCCGCTTGATGTTCGCTATAGAGGTCCTAAGGATGTAGAATCCAGCGAGAAAAAAAATATATCAGCCGGTGCAGGGTATACCTGTCTGGCGACCTGATTAACTTGACCTCCACTGACATTCATATATCCGCCATTTTTAAAGATGGAATCAGGCTAAGCCATTTTTCCATATCTTTAAGAACTGCGTAATCTAAAGCCACATAATTGATACTTAAAACTGTTTACCTTAATTGACTTTCAAATATCCGCCACTTTTTAAGATGGCGCCCGACAAAATCTATAAACTTGTTATATCCATAGCTTCAGCGCTAAGTGGCTTAGAGACAAATGTTGATGTCAAAATGCATAATGTTCAGACGCAATTCATACTTTTGACTTATCCACCATTTTAAAAGATGGCCCCACCAAAGAGTATCATCGAACCTTGAAGCTGGTGTGAAAATATAGAAGTTTGGAGGCAACGATTTTAAATATGATACTTAGATATTCTGTAAAACGGACAGAACCAATACAAACATTGGTTTATTGTTTTCCAAATTATGCCAAAGCATATTGAAAACAGTCAATGCTCATCTAGCACCCCATACTCTATACAACACACAGCAATTGAACAGCAATGCGAAGTGCATGTTGACTTTTATGCTTGAAAACTGTCTTCTCTACAACCTCCATCTGTTTTGTGCAAACATCCGTCAAATATGTTCATCTGACAATCATACGACAAGCACTAAGATGACAAAGGACAAATACAATGTTGCTGTTGTGGAGTGTATCTGCAAAATAGGTCGAACAGAAAGATGGCTCCGAAATTGCGATACTGAAGGCAACATCACTACTTTTTTTCGCAGAATGCTAGTGATAACAGCAGAACTGCTGAGAACACAGTGACCGTGAAACTCAATGATGTATAGACAAACTCCTGTTGCCCGGTGAGCCTACACAAAGAAGCAAAGATTCAACATACTGTGGAAGTTGCAGAAACAGATTACTACGTATACTCCCAAAATCACTGATGTCCGGCTCTTGACTCGTCGCTGGGTGTCAGGGTACCTGTTTCATAGCATTTCTTCCACCAAAGCTTCAAGCCGAACTGCACTTGCTGCACTGGCTGAATTTGCAGAAGCAGCAGAACCATCCGCTGAAGTGAAGAGTTCTTGTGCACACCAGTATGTCAAGGATGGCTCTACGTTACCCATATGAAAAACTTCTAGTGGCATCTTTCAAACTACTGAACCATGAACAAACTCCCACATAGTCATGGTGCATGGATGGAACATATAAGGCGAGCACATGTGCAGGCGAATGCTTTATCGCAGGACGTAGTCTTAGACTCAATCATCCCGTCTTGGAGCCTAGACAGCAGCAGCAATGTGGCCAACTGTTTTCTGTGCACACCAAGGAAACATCAGCTCCAACATCCAGTCCAGGGTCAGCTTTGCAGCTGTGCATTAATCTTCCTAATGTTGGTGCATATACCATGATCATCAAGTATGGCTAACTGAAAGGTTGCATAGGGCAGTCTCGGTACCTAATAGCCAACATGGACGTCGGGGGTGGGGGTGGATGACCAGCTCGGGAGTTCGCAGAATATGGATGTGTTGTTTTTTATATTTGAATTGGGTGTCCGGTATAGAGAATACCTATAGAGAATATATTTTAAAATGCCGCCTAAAAACACATACATTTTCACATCAGCTTCACATTTCAATGACAAGGAATATAATAACCTTACTCTCTTCAGAATGGGAAATGACAGGGTTTGATGGGCGCCAATTTTTTAACAATGCAGACATTTGCATGTCTTTGAAATTCAAACGTAATACATCATATCAATGCTTATAAAAAATACTTGTTGGTATCAACTTAAGCTGTAAAAATAATAGATATTGTCGTTAGTCATCTTTTAAAATGGTGGATATTACAGAATGGCGGCTATTTGAAATTCAGTAAAAGTCAAAAATTATACAGTTTAAATAATCATATCTAAAATCCCCACATTGTGGCATCGATTTTGTGGCTCTAGATTACGTAGTTCTTAATATATGGATAAGTGGCTTAGCCTGATGCCAGCTTTAAAATGGCGGAGATATGAAAGTCAGCCGAAGGTTAATTGTAAATTGTGCTATATCGCTCTCCTACACCCTATCCAATATCATCAACATTACTGCTTAACGTGATGTATTTGTTTAGATGTTGTGACATTTATATTGACGACCGCCATCTCGAAAAATGGTGGAGGTGAAAGAGGCAACATTTTCAAAATTCTCAAAATGGCATATTTGATATCCTTGTCCCATGTATTTCTTTCGCTGCTCAACACTTCTTAAATTTCAAGTTTTAATTACACATAAGACTATGGTTATGCTTTCTAAAGCGAACAACCACTGTTTAGAAGGTCGTGCACAAGCGGTTTGTGAACCAACTGCAGCCGTACACAAACATGATACCAGACAATCTAAACTATTTTATGTTAAAAAAGCGAACACTACCCATAGGCTACTGTCAATTACTGTGAGAGGTATACACATATGGAACGGTCTAGCAAGTGGCATAACACAGTTGACAAGTTTCCAACAATTTAAGACAAGATTAAAGTCGACGTTAATTTCTTCGTATTTATGAACAGTTAACACAATGAAAAAAATAACCATTACTGTTGCTTGTATTCAATCTTGTAACTCTTATTACAACTACTATGCATTTTAGTTGAAAAGGGCATAGCGCCTTACAAGTCATATGACTTCTGCTATGTCCCTTTAACAGCAGCAGCGATTCGCCAATCATGGAATTGTATTATACTGTATTGTCTTTACCATTATGTATTGTATTATTTCCCCATAATATGTTGTATATTCCTGTGCTGTTGTTGTTGTTGTTGTTGTTGTTAAATAAGCTTTCAATCATTCATTCCTGAAACATATATCCACACACCATATATATTCCTCTAGATGAAACGGTTATTAAAATACGCATTAATGGAAATGAAATTAGGCGGCCATTTTAAAAATGGCCGCTAAGTCACTTTGGGATAAAATTGAAAAAATGCCAACAAGGATTTTAAAGTTCTCGAAACTACTTATACGATATTAAAAGCATTTGCCAAAATTGTACCTTAAAATATTACAATACTGAATTTCTTTAAATTTACCGACGGACTAGTAGGCCTATGATTATATCCACAATTATACTTCCTTTACATTTGATGACATTGACGACCGCCATCTTTAAACATAGCATGGGACCAAATATTATAGTCCAGCCGATATGTGAATGAATTGTGCGTTATATGATACAAATGCGAAATGTGGCACAAACATAGAACACATAAATACAAAAATATTTGGATATAGGGTCATCTCAAATTTCGCCCGGAAGGGCATTGGCGGCCATTTTCCAAGATTGCCACCGTAAACCTATTTTCTCATATCTAAGTAACAACGTCAAATAAATCAATACTTTTGGTATTGAACCATAGATGTTCGGGGTCAGGGATTCCACATGTATTACTTTTGACCTTCTCCGACATTAACATACGCCATTTCTAAAGATGGCGGCCGTCAAGACTAATAGCCCTATATCTCATGACCTACGCAACCTAGAGAGCTAATTTTATGGTCAAGCAATAGGTATGTGGACAGCCGAATATATTAAACTAAACTATTTTGTATTTGACCTTTGTCGACCTTCGTATACGCCATTTTCTAAAAATGATGCCCGCTAAAACGATTTTGTTTCCACACACTTACAAATGCTTTAGTCAGAACCGCTACATTTGTGTGAAAATGTAAGTTTTTCAAAGTACCGATTTCAAATATGTTTCATGTGACCTTCTCCAATATTACTGTCCGCCATTTTTAAAGATGGCGGCTATAAAAGCCAAATGCCTTCACATCTTGAGAAATAAACCAGATAGAGAGAAAACATCATCAAGATTTTACATGCTGCTATTTTAAATATGCTACTTTTGACCCTGTCGGACATTCGTATCGGTCTTTTTCAAGATGGCGACTAAAAATGGCGGTTATTTTCTATATTGGGTATCAACAAACACCATTTACTAGCTAGCCTATATTCACGAGAGGAGTATCAAAAGTCGCCCCCTCTCTTAATGTTTCGACAAGTTTACGTTAATTCCAAAACGTCTCACAGATTAAACTCATTGTTTATTTTATTTCTGTTGTTTGATTCCATGTGTTGTGATATGTCAACAGAAATATTCAACAGCAGAAACTTACTATGTCTTGTGTGACAATTCAGCATTCCTGTAACACATGTGTATATATCACACGATAAGTGTATACACATTGTACATGACCAAAACGTGCTATATGCAAAATGTAACAGTTACTAATTACTAGACGTCCTAATATTTACTGTGTCGCACATTAGCTATGAGCACACAGTCCTCCACAGTAGCAAAGAACAGTGCATTGAAGTCTTGCCTTGAGGCACTTACATAGTCCCATGCATGCCTTCTTGCAACCACAGCGCAGTAGTTCTCGACAAGATTGTGTGGCTTCAGGAAGAGTTGTCCAGCATATTTTCCAACCGCCATTTTCAATCCGGTCCCACTCATATTCACTTGGAGATGGAAGCTCAGGAGTCGCGATCATCGTCTGTGCCCAACAGTGACCGGATTGGTAAGCAGCCCGCTTTGTGTGCCGGAGAAGTGCTGCTTGTGCTGGAGGAAGACCGTCAATAGAACACTCTACCTTTCTGTATGAAAAGCTGCTTCCTCGCTCCATTGAAAAATTCCTGGCTGCTAGTACGGTCGTACAGCAGGACTACAAATCGTTCCAATGGACTGTCGCCTGGATGTTTCAAAAGAGATATTCCTGTTCCATGGAACGAGTCGTGCGAGGTAGTTTAACTTGGATTCTGGTCGATGTTGTCTATTGCTGTTGTCGTGAAGAAACCGCATTTGAGTTGTAGTGAACACACGGCTAGTTCAATCTCATAATGACGACAAACGTTGTTGCCTAGTTCAGTGGAGATGTTGAGTACCCTGTCATATTATACGCTCAAGCCCAGATCATAGAGAGTTTCAACAAACTCACGTGTGCGAGTCTTGATATGGACCATCACACCTAGATAGACCGGCAGTGGTGTTTCCCGTTCTTGGTTGTGCTTAGTATTACAAGCAGTGACATCTTCTCTGCGACGTACGGAACAGTTGAACATCAGTAACTTTGCCAGGGAGAGTGACGGATGCAGAGCTTAATTGTGTTTTGATGTTTGTTCCGTTCAACACCATATCTACTAATACCAACACAGAAATTTGCATAGACACTTCCTGACATTTGGCATCAAATGAACCGCTGATTTTTTTTCATTTTGAACATATCTCTCCTGACAATGTTAGTGGCCTTGGCAAGATGAACAGCGTCGTTGTCAACATCCCTTTCACACGCCTTTTGTATTGCTGATCCAACGTCTTTATTTCAAACGAGAACCACTTCACGGCCTTGCTTGTGAGCTGCCATATCTGGAAAGTAAGCAAGTATTATCTCCTTCAGTCTTGTGGAGTGGACACGTCCCGCTACATCACTTCCCAATTATTCAAGTCGGTTACTGTACATACATGTTTGCCAAGTCGGTCAGTTTTAAAACGAGTACAACAAGACTGTCCATGCGGGCTTCTTCAATATATGAGACAAATCCAGCAAATGCGATGCCGTGATACTCAAAGTCTACTTCGCGTTGATCAGATGTTGCCACTTCGCGTGCTTTGTTGTAAAAAGAGATCAGTCAATGGGTATGATATTTGGCGTCTTGTGCGATCATGTCCTCGGCACTTAATTTTGCAGTATCCTGGAATTTGACAACATACTGTCTGACGCGAACATCAACCTGAAAGGTCGATGCATTGCGTAAATTCTCTCCAACTGGAGGCATGCCGCAGAAGAAACATGTTTCGGTGGAAGGACGTGCTACTGACGGGTGAACTTCTTGGAAGCAGCTGTATTGTCTTCAATGAGACATTTCCTCTTCTCTGCTCGCTCAAGTTTTGTCTTGTTGAATTGTAATCGATAAGTCATGTAATTTGTGTTGATGCTGCTGGAAGGTTGCCTGAATGCCATACCGTCATCTAACATTGACAGGTTGATTGTCTTTGGCAAACAACCAACCTTGTCGAAACCCTTAATATTGTCAACGATAGTCTTGCGTCGCGTTTTGAAGAAGCAGGACAGCGAAACACGTCCAGTGTGTTCTTCTGACCCAGAACGCATTTGTTCCAGTTTGTCGTCAGACATAGTACACTGTTCCAGGCTGATCCACCACTTTATATACTTTAGCCATTCAGATATTATGACAATTACGCACTTCTGGTGAACATAGGGTGTAGAAGGATGTCATAACGGATTACCTGCATTACATTACAAAGATAGCTACATGTTTTATTATTTATACACTCCGCATTTATATCATCTAACATAACACATATTCAAAAACGAAGCGCGGTTTCCTCTCTTTTTGTCGTTCCAACGGCCATCATTTTATAAAAATTTGGTGGGTCAAATGCCAAAATAATTCAAATCACTGACATCGGCTGTCCAAATACTTATCCTGTGACAACAACAATACCGCTCCAAGTAACGTAGTTCATGAGATATGGGAACATTAGTTTTGGCGGCCGCCATCTTTACAAATGGCGGATTTGTATGTCGTAGAAGGTCAAATGTAACATATTTGAAATCATTGACTCAGAAGTTGTATGTTTTGGTTCCAAAACTTCTGGTCTACGTTGCAAAAATCTTTAGATAGAAGAAATTGGTTTTCGGCGGCCATCTTTAAAATGGCTGCCAACGCCTTCCAGAACAAAATCTGATATGGCCCTATATCAAAATATTTTTGTAATTATGCACTTTAGGTGTGTGCCAAATGTCATGCTTGTATCATAAAACGCACGATTCGGTCATATTTTGTCACTTAGCGGCTGGGCTAATAGAAAAATGGCAACAAGAGTGTTTAAGTTCTAACTACTATATGGATAATTTTAAAACTACTTACCAGTATTATACCAAAACATATGCTTCCTTTACATTTGTCAAGAAAGTAAGTACATCCTGCTGGCATGTAGTACTGGCCCAGTGCTAGGGCTGTAATGCCAAATAAAATAAAAGTCCAGCATTGGCCCAGTGTAAAGTATGCACACTTATCAATTAATCCACGAAATTTATTCGTACACAAATACCCATATAACTGCATATAGCCAATTTATCGTTCATACAACTTAGATAATTTAAGCAATGTAGAGTGAACGTTCTAGCCCAGAGTTCGCCACAGCAGCACAAAAATCGATCCCGGGTTCTCTCAGTGTTCAATCAGGTACCATCATAGAAATGACACTTACACATTTAAGTTTATTAACAGGCTACAAATTGGACGGTGTCATTGTTCTGTGACATGAATATCGCCTCCTTTCAGGCTCAGGAGAACCCAACCGCCTCACAGGAGGCTCACCGACCTATTCTATCATCTTCTCGCGCATGTGAGAGATACAGATTGACACTTTTAACACAAGAAATTGCACAACTTTCTGAGACTCTCAACATTCGCCCCACTTTACCAGACACGTACGCGAGACTCATCAACGACATTAAGTATGCATCCCTTGAGGCGCAGTAATACCCGGAAATAGGTCGCGACTGGTCCCAATATTTGGTGTGATATTTGGAAACTCCCAGAAAACTAACACTGTTCAGACGCCTCTGTTTATTCGTAATACTCTTTTTTAAACATTTTATATTATTAAACAATTTTAAGCGTTGTTTCGTAAAGGTTTAATATATAACGATGCTGTATTCATAAAATAAATTAATAACTATGAAACATCATAGATAACGCTTAGGGTAGATAGATGATTGTGTGCATGTATGGATGAAAGAAACGTACTTCGTAGTAAGACCGGAACTGATTTGCAGAAGGTCGGTGGAAAGATATGGAATACGAGGGCCGTAACCTTCAAAGATACGCAGTGGATAAAATAGGAGGGCGTCTATTGTTGGACTTATGCGCAATCACGCGCGAAGAGAGCTAATAAATAATTGCGTACAACAGTTGACACTCAAAACGAACCAGCATTATATTATATTATACACGTGACGAATCATGTACGTGCTATTTCGAATAGCAGCCATTCTCTTGTTTACATTTTTATTCTTGAATATTCAAAATATGGCGAGTTAAATTGGCGATCAAACATACACTCTCTCATATGCCAACACATACACACACGCGCACAAAACCATACTTACACACATCCATATATACACACTCCCACACATTCAAACATACACACTGTAACATATGCACACTCCCGTACACCCAATAATATACACAGTTATACATTCCTATTTCATCGCCCCCGTTTCACAAAGTTATTTAATTCATTGCTTAGTGTTAGTTGTTACACAATTTATATTGTTTTAATAAGATTACAGTAAGTACAGCCATATTGGATACACTTTCTTCGCTACGTAGACACAGTCCCATACTTGCTAGGGAGTTGTGGATGATTTCAGACAAGTCACGAAACCGTGTCTCGTGTTGCCCGAAGACCCATATGGGGCCGCAATGTAGATTATCATATTCTCACAAGACGGCAGCACATACGAAAAGCTCCGCCATGCACGCCCATCCACACATTCATACATATATACACAGAAGCATTACATACATTCTTAGTTATATATATATATATATATATATATATATATATATATATATATATATATATATATATATATATATATATATATATATATACATACATCGACACCATGAACGAAACCATCACATACATGATCCAACGAAGTACGTCAAGCTAAGGCAATTAACAAGCCACATAAATCGAGGATATCATCATCATCACGAACCCTAATGATGAAGCGACAAGAAATGGCGGAAAAATTCGACAAGAAAAAAAATCAGAAATATGCAAAAACATCAAAAAGAAAGCAAGAGAGGACATCAGGAAATATAACACAGGGATCACGCAAGAAATGATCATGGCATCAAAGATCCCGAAGAAACCATGTAGAACACAAAAGCTAGGCAAAGACAGACTGGTCACACTCCTGGACAAGCAGGGTAGAGAAATCCATGATCAAGATAAGATGATAGAACAAATAGATGAATTCTACTCCGAGCTATACGACAGTGAAAAGAGTACCTTAATCCGCAGTAACCCAAAAGAGGTCACCGTGAAAGACGGAAGCAGCACTACGATATATGAAGTATGGGACTACAACAAGCAATGAGGCATTGAAAGCAGGAGAAGACACCATCTCGAAGACACTTGCTAAGCTGTACAAGCTTATCAGAAAGAAGAATACCCACATCTTGGAAGAACGCTAAGATGATGATAGTATTCAAGAATGGAAATGATAGATACATCAAGAATTACAGACCGATATATCAACTATCAAACATTTATAAGGTACTCACGAAAGTACTAACGAAAATGCCAGAGAAGACACTCGTCAAAAACCAGCCTCGAGAGCAAGCTAGATTCAGAAGCGGATACACAACGACATATCCATGTCGTAAAACAACTGAAGGAGAAGTGCAGAGAATATAGTATCCCACTCTGCACCGCAACCATCGACTACGATAAAGGATTATGACAGGGAGATATCATATCGCTGTTCACGGCAGCACTCGAAAGCACATTCCGACGACTGCCTTGGGAAATCAGAGGCTTGAAGACAGACGGCTAATATCTTTGTCACCTTCGCTTCGCCGACGACATACTCATATGCGCTAACATACCACATGAGCTATATTATCTGATAACAAGTTAAAATAATGTTATTAAGATGAACAAGTCGAAGACAATGGTGATGACGGAAAAAGACACACCAATATATGTCAACAATACTCAGATCGAGAACGTTGAAAGCTACATCTACCTGGGTCAGCCATACAGCACCAGAGACAAAAACCAAGACAAGGATCTTCAAAGAAGAATCAAGGCAGGGTGACCAGCATTCGCCAAGCACCTCGACATCTTCAAGGGCAACATTGGAACATGCAAGAACGAAAGGAAAAGACCCAGAAGAAAACCGGTGTGACGTTGGAGAGACGAACTAGACGACTACTGAAGGGCTACCATATGGCAGAAGATAGCGCAAGATAGGCAGATGTGGAAGCAGCATGCTGAGGCTTTCGCCCAACCAAGGGACACTATGGCTGCACAATGATGACGATGCATATTTATATAAATATATATATATATATATACATAGGTATATATATATATATATATATATATATATATATACATAGGTATAGATATATGACACTTCATTATTCAAATTATATATCAGTCAGCTTTATAACTAAGAACTCCATATATATATATATATATATATATATATATATATATATATATATATATATATATATATACATACATACATACACTAGTTCTTGGTCCAGTATTATGTACAATTTCAGACGTGACACTACATTACTTCAATGATATATCACAGTCTGTTGTATAACTAAGGACTTTTTGGTGACCTTCGGTTGTCTTTATTTACCACGTAGAATAGCCCCTAGCTCGTGCTCATTACGACTTTCAAAGATCTGTACATTGATATATTTGTTATACACAGCCTAGCGACGGTACAGCTTGTACCGACTGGAGCCCATTGACTGCGTTTGTCAACAGGTATACGTGTGCAGCGGAGCGTGACATACAACTCTGGGTGGCGAGTGTCATTACTAATAACGTAGAACTGATATTCTCACATTGCTTGGAACTAGATGTAATTTCTGGCAAATTATTGTTAAAATGTCATTAGTTGGATTTCGCCAACAACATGTCCTACAACCTTTGCATAATGATGGGACCGCCAAGGCACCATGGTTGGAGGGAGCCTAAATAGGCCAGCCTTGCTAACCGACTTGGGTCATTTTTTAGCATGCTGCCTGAACCTACATGCTCACAGAGCGTGACGATGGCGCTTATTTTCACCTGAAATACGTCAAATGACGATGGTTCATATTGCCCGTGGGTTTTTGTACTGGTCGGAGCGACTATGACGAAGCACATCGGTCAGCAGGTGTCTGCAACCTAGACAATAGTCTCACAAGAGGCAGCACTGTGCAAAAACATGAATCCAGCACACTCGTATTGTTACGCACGCACGCACGCACGCACGCAAGCATACACACACATACACACACACACATACACACACGCGCGCACGCACGCACACGCGCACGCGCACACGCGCACACGCACACACACACACGCGCTCTTTAACTTAACTGATTTAAATCAGATAACATCACTTGCCCAGTTGTTTTGTTGTTACAGTTTTGATTCTGTGGTTCTACTATGAATGCGCACAGCTGTAATGGACAACATTCACACCAACGAATAATTCACGCACACACTAATGCCCCACCAAACACAGTGACACTCAAACGTGCATAAACACTCTCAAGCAATATCACATGTTCACACAGACACACGTACACACATATACACACATGCACACACATACACAAATAGAACGCACGCACGCACGCACACAGAAACACACTTACATACACAATACATACACACAAACACAACCACACATAAACGGACGCACACACAAAGACAGTCGCGCGTATATTCGCTCCAATACCAATATCAATATTCGCAAGCACTTACTGTAAACACGGGTTTATATTCGCAAATTTGCATTCGTTCACACATAGTATTAATGTGCATTAGCAAACATGAAAGCGTGCATACATGCCCGTACTGTGTGTGTGAGTGTGCGCGGGAGTGTGAGTGTGTGAGGTATTGTGTTTGATTGTGTGTGTGTGTGTGTGTGTGTGTGTGTGTGTGTGTGTGTGTGTGTGTGTGTGAGTGTGTGTGTGTGAGTGTGTGTGTGTGTGTGTGTGTGTGTGTGTGTGTGTGTGTGTGTGTGTGTGTGTGTGTGTGTGTGTGTGTGCGACACACAATCACATACACAATACCTCACACACTCACACACCCGCGCCCACAGTACGCCCAGGTATGCACGCTTTCATGTTCGCAAATGCAATTTTTCACGCATACACATTTATACACGCGCGCGGGCACACAACACACCACATATATACACATGATTATACAGGCAGTCACTATATATATATATAAATAAATAATCACACAAGTATATGTGAAAATGCACCCCCCCCCCCCACACACACACAATGTTTACGCGCATGTGTGCAGGCTTTCATGTTCGCAAATGCGCACTTTGACGCGTATAGACCCGCGCGCGCATGTACACTCACACATACGCGTAAACGCGCGCGCGTGCGAACGTGCTCACCCAGACATGCACCACATACATATAAAGCTACACACGCATATATGTGTACACGCATGCATGCACAAACACACGCACAAACATGCATGTATACATACATAAGTTTACACACACACACACACACACACACACACACACACACACACACACACACACACACACACACACATTCACTCACTCACTCACGCATACACAGACACACACATATACACACACGCACGCACACACATACGCACAAATACAGACATACATACATACATACATACGTATACACCAACAACCCCTTAACCGAGCGAATTGTGAGTCTCGAAGGATGTGTCAAATTAACATATCCATAATATACTGCCGTAGGCGATGCTTTTCTCCACGAAGCTGCCCAAATTGCCTGCCGCGGTCAGTGTGCAGTGAAGCGTGATCACGTCTGAACTATTGCCGATACATCACTAAAGTTATTATTTATATATAAGCAACGTGTAGTACAGAGCAAACTGTTTTCGTGTCCCTGTACATACATTTCTGCCGTAACATTACTGAAGTCACTTTTTATTTAAATTATAATATGTAACACCTTTCGTTAATGGCGTGTCTTCTTGTGTATGGAGGGCCTACATGTCTACATATTAGCGCTGCGTTCGTTTATCGGTGGGATCAACGAGTCAACAGCGTAAGTGGGTCAGCCTTTCCACCCGACTATTTCGGACGGTTAGCATAGCAAGTCAAAACACATGTAGCTTGACATGCCGCGTTCTATTCAGGGCTGATTTTCAGACCGGTTTGGTGACCCATAATGTGACCCGACAGCAGTAGGTGACGCTGTCAGAATGGACGTTATCGCGTTGGCATTTAGACGTATGTAGGAACGCTGTCCACAAAGATTGCAGTTTTCAATTGTGTGAGTAGATGTGTTGTCACCGAACTATTAGTGACATGCATGTTTATAACACAAGACGTTTGTTGATTAATGTGGACACACGCTTTATTGATATCTGAGTGATCACGTTTAATGTACATTCCATACGTTGGTACACATAAATGCTCTTACGTAAGCTCTCCGTTACACGGTGATTGGGACGAGGGTTGCAGAGGGAGATTCCGTCCTTTTTCTGTGTTGTTCTAGTCGTGTATCCATGTAAGGCATATCACGTAAGAAACACAATATTTACTCACAGTTAGTTGACGACATTTAAATGGGCGGGAGATAAATGGTGTGTGTATCGTTTGTTGAAAATGTGTTAGGTGATATCATATGTTGGATGACATCTGGTTAACTGACATGTTACTTCACAGGAATTATTATATGAACGGTTGATAATTGATATATTTGAATAGAAGGGTCAATAGTCGATAATGTTTGTATTAAGTTAACTACTTGTAAGTGTAAACTTTGGTTGTCTATGCAGTGTCGAATCGTTTAATATTTGCTTTGTTGTGTTTCCCCCTAGTTAATTGGCGGGTTGACCTGTTGAAATGTCATTGCCTATGTCAGAATATCCCTGATTGGGCCTATTCCCCGAGTTCCAAGACATTCTTAGCTCTGCAACACCTTTAAATAGTGAAAAAATCGAACTGTCCTGACATGTCCTTCTCATTTCTCATGCTCTTAAAAGAAAGACACAACATTTCAATAAGTCGTACGATAGAGACATATTTTACACTGACCAAAGCATGCTTGGTCTATTTTTGAACTTTGTGTGTGTATATATATATATGTATATATATTATATATATATATATATATATTATATATATATATATATATATAAATATATATATATACAGAAAATAATCAGAGTCCAGACTGCCATATCAGGATGTAACATGTTGAGAAATCAGTCAAATAAACCATTTTAAATTAGGATGGTCCAAACATGGAACTTGGCTTCCCACCAGCAGTCAGGCATGGTGTATATTAGTGCTTGCCTCTGAAGGGAACATGGCTTCCAAATAACAGTGGTGGACCGGTAGTGGCTATATAAAGTGTTCAACCATTGCATCAAACCAGTGGCTAGCAGGATCCATTTAAAGCCAGACACCTATGAGGTGATGTCAACAACATCCAGGGGAAAGCAAAGCTTTTGTGGAATGGCTATGTATGCATAAAAAAAATATATACCAAGCACATAGAGATAAATTGCATGATACGGTGGCATTGCACATGTCGTGTAAGCAAGCCCCACTAGTGTGTACAGCGACTTGCTGCCAGCAAATCCAGTGTTGACAACATTTGTCACTCCATGTTTCTAATACACAGCTGAATCACAGCTAATTACTTTAGTGTCAGTTGACCAACTATCAGTTTCTATAGCCTAGTGTCACAAAGATAAGATCATTGAGCCATTATGTTGTAGGCCTGTTTATTGCACCAGCCGCCTTGGCTTGCTGGCTTTGTCAAAGTGTCAAACAG
>OZ024858.1:43309323-43329323 GCA_964017155.1 Oasisia sp. SBJ-2009 | reverse complement strand
CGCATTTTCGACGTCGAACGAACCAAAGTCGTGTGACCGCTGGGAGAACGGAACATAATTTCATTGTATTTTCTGGCCATATAAAAATTATTATGTATGTGAATCCTCTTTTGTACGTAGTTTGTTTTCGCAGCGCCACTTATGTGTTTGTGTCATTGGATTATCCAACGTACTCCTTCGAAACACGGCTTTTTAAATTATCTGATCTTTACATCACGGTTCTAGATCGTGTTATTTTTCAACCCTGTATAACAATATAATATACTTGTGCCAAGCTGCTTTTAATGCCGACTATGCAGACATACTTAAGTTAATTCAATGCCCAGAAAATATTTACTCAACGCTAATTGATTTCAAGTAGTCCTGTATGCAATATGCATGATCGATCAAAGGAATGCATATTACATTCGCGTGTCCTACACATGCACTAATGTTGACGTCTTTAACACTGCTGACATTTCACAACTGGAAGGAACATGATGTTACTGATGTGTTCGAGAATTGATGGACCGAGTTCGCATTATTTCTCGAGTAGATTTGGATGTGTATGCTCGTGCATCTAGGAGTAACTGTTTGTAGTCAATCTGACGCTGCTGGAACGTTTTCTGTCTCTATTTATCCGTTCTGATGAGAAACAATGAGTTTTCTTATCCGTCGAGCTGCTCTAGAAATAATGTCGGCTCGGCTTGTTATTTATCGAACAGATCTGGACGTGCATGCATATGTGCACTTCGAAATATCGTCATGGCGTGTATTATTGGAAATACTAATGCTAGATTGTTTCTTGCTTGTATTTATCCGTTCTTATTTAAAATTAACGAGTTCCGTTTTGTCGAGCTGCTCCAGAAATGATTAATAATTCGTTTCGTGCCTGTTTCTGGTTGGGAAAAAAGATGATCTTGTTCCAATGATTTATATAGCTTAATCCAATGTCCGGATACTACTGAATATGACTGTGTGCAACTCTACGCTTTTCGGGACTTTTCAACGCTGTTTAATAAAATAATACAACACTACTCTGTATGACACACGTGATCTTAACTTGCAGTAAATTAAAAATCGTATTAATTTAACTGCTTGACATCACCTTACATGCACACACCTTCAAATTGTTTATTTTCACTTTCAGCCGACGTATGTACGTCTATATTTTATTGTTTGGCATACATTCAAGCCCGCCACATCATCACTTGGCACCACACTCGTAAGAAGCGTCCTTATTTTCTTTCAAAACAAACAAATACAGGCACGAAACGATTAATCAAGGTATGATTAGTATTAGTATTAGTATGTCAACTTACACATGCGATGAAAATATTTCTAAGTGAACATGCGTGCAAGTCCAGATTTTCTCGACAAATATCGAGCCAATTCGTTGTTATTTATCGAGCAACTAAATGGACAAAAAAGCTCGTTATTTCTCATTAGACCAGGTAATTAAACATGCAATGTCATTGCAGCTGTGTTTACTGGTCTTTGTGCGGTCCCAACGGCAGTCCTCCTTCAGCATGTACCTCGATGCTCTGACAGAACGAGTCCCCTGGTTCTTTGCTCTGGACCACACCAACTATGTCCGCTGGATCCCAGTTCATCTCCGTGATATTACTGAACTACCAACGAAACACCCAGCTGTTGCCAGATAATTAAATGCTGGCAATTTCGCGATTCAGAAGACCAACCGAGTCTTCTCGGCAATCCCCATCGATCAAGCACATAAGCAAAATAATGCTTGCAACAAGAGTGATGAGGGGCAGTAGATCTTACCGACAACCATAGTTCCCTCCGGCGGTGGATGGTACCTGGCCCTGAGGTTGCTGTGCTGATTGAGGACTTTGAAGATGCACACCAGCTCATGGGAAGACGAGATGAGGAGCTCCACCATGACCAGACAGCAAGCATGCTAAATGCATTTAGGAAAGACGTCTGCTCACTCGTCAGCGTAATGGAAGAACTGGGCAATCTATTCGAAGAAGAGAACGAAGATCGACTTGTCCTTGACAGCAAATAGATTTCGGATCCATCGGCAGTCGCGGCTGTCAGGAAGACACATCAGATTGGCCAACAACAGTTCCAAACATTCACAAAGGAATGTATTGTGGAGAGAAAAAAGCCCACTGATGACACAATTCAGCGCAATCGGTTGATAACTGTTTGTTGGCTCAAATACAAAGACGGCAAGTAAGAAGAATCAGCAGCTGGCATCAATGAAAAGTGATGTCGAGCTGTTCTCACGACTTGTTTGGGATATTTACAAGGATGACTCCCTGAAAGGCACAGCAAGAGCCAAGCGCGGAAAGATTGTAAGGAGATGTGTGGGTGGGAAGGCTGCCGTGCCAGGAAACTGGCAGAACTTTCTGCGGGTTGACAGCAACAAGACACAACTGTTCAGTTTCTTGTCCAAGATCCTCCTTCAGGCGTTCTCTGTCGCCATGCAGCCATGAAGAAGCTGATAGTCGTATGCTACTGCATGTAGCACACGCTGCATAGCATGGCCACCACCAGATACTCATTCGCACTGTTGACACCGATGTTGTGGTCTTGGCTGTGTTTGCCATAAATCATCTACCCGCTGGATGTGAACTGTTGCTAGCATTCGGAACTGGCAAGAGCTTTCGCTACCTGGCAGCCCACCAAATAGCTGCGAGCCTTGGACCACATATGTCCTGTGCCCTACCAATGTGCCATGCTTTGACAGGCTGTGACACTGCATCCACCTTTGCTGGGCATGGAAAGAAGACAGCATGATCAACATGGAAGTCACTGCCGGAACTGACAGATGCGCTATTGATGCTTGCATATGGGCCAAAGGAGATCACCGATGATGCAATGAACATAATCGAGAGGTTTGTCATACTTCTGTTTGACAGAACCAGCACCTACACCAAGGTGGACCATGCAAGAAGGAAGCTCTTTCCACGAAAACACTCGATGCATCAAATCCCGCCTACCCGAGCTGCTCTTGAGGAGCATGTCAAGAGAGCAGTCTCCCAGAGTGGTCACATCTGGGTGAAGACACTGCTACCAAACCCATTACCAACTGACTGGGGGTGGGTGAAGACAGAAGGAATATATGAGCCCCGCTGGACTACATTGCCACAAGCATCAAAGGTTTGCCACGAACTGATCTCTTGTGGCTGCAAGAGTGGTTGCAGAAAGCGCTGCAGGTACAAGAAGGCTGCACTTCAGTGCACAGGCCTCTGCTTTTGTGACGGAGAATGTGCCAGCTGACTCTCATATACACCAACATTAAAGTGCCACGCCATGATCCATGGGAAGTTGTCAAGTTGTCACGTCATCAAGTTGTGTTAATAGAATGATTCAAATAGCATTCAATAATAACATTGGTATTCTGAAATAACTTAAATAGCATAGTTAATGGCTTTAGTACATTAAGTGAACATTGTTACATGGTCTATGCTAATACGTAAGATGTCTGGTAATACACATCGGTTACCTTCAACAGCGTTACAATAGCCTTTTTAATTGACGGTAAAAAACGTACTTACAGAAAAGTAGGTTTTGAAATGTAGTTGTTCGCGGGACAATTCAACTTATACCACTTGCTTTATCTGTCTGTTGGACAAATGGATAATTTGACAAATTTTGCATCATCTATAATAAATCTAAACCGTGAACTGTCAGGCACAATGAGGGTAAATGACTGAATAAGTAAATGTAATCGGATGTTTAAATACACCACAAGACTAGATTAAGGTTGAACGGAGAGAACATGTGGCAACCTCAACGATGGACAGGTTGAGGAAGAACAACCAATACAAGAAACAAACACAAGTCAATATGGACACACTAGTATGGACCATCAACACAGACATACCAGCACAGCAGACCATCAATGCTGACACACCTGCAGCGACTATCAACACTGACAACACAAGTAGGGACCATAAACACTGACACACCAGCACAGCAGACCATCAACACACCAGCAGGGACCATCAATGCTGACACACCTGCAGGGACCATCCACACTGATAGACCAGCAGGGACCATCAACACTGACACACCTGCAGGGACCATCCACACTGATAGACCAGCAGGGACCATCAACACTGACACACCAGCAGGGACCATCAACACTGACACACCAGTAGGGACCATCAACACTGACACACCAGTAGGAACCATCAACACTGACACACCAGCAGGGACCATTAACACTGACACATCAGGAGGGACCATCAACACTGGCACACCAGCAGGGACCATCAACACTGACACACCAGCAGGGACCATCAACACTGACACACCAGTAGCGACCATCAACACGGACACACCAGTAGGGACCATCAACACTGACACACCAGCAGGGACCATCAACACTGACACACCAGCAGGGTCCATCAACACTGACACACCAGTAGGGACCATCAACACTGACACACCAGTAGGGACCATCAACACTGACACACAAGTAGGGACCATCAACACTGACACACCAGCAGGGACCATCAACACGGACACACAAGAGAGACTATCAACACTGGTAAATCAGTAAGGATCATGAACACTAATAAACCAGTAGCAACCATCAACACTGACACACCAGCAGGGACCACCAACACTGACACACCAGCAGGGACCATCAATACTGACACACCTGCAGGGATCATCAACACTGACACTCCAGCAGGGACCATCAACACTGACACAACAGCAGGGACCAACAACACTGACACACCAGTAGGGACCATCAACACTGACACACCTGCAGGGACCATCAACACTGGTGCACCAGCAGGGACCACCAACACTGACACAACAGCAGGGACCATCAACACTGACACACCAGCAGGGATCACCAACACTAACACACCAGCAGGTACCATCAACACTGACACACCAGTAGGGACCATCAACACTGACACACCAGTAGGGATCATCAACACTGATACACCGACATCGACCACCAACTTTGACACACCAGTTGGGACCATCAACACGGACACACAAGTATGGATAATTAACACAGGTAGGCATCATCAACATAGACACATCAGTAGGGACCACCAACACTGACACATCAGTAGGGATCATCAACACTGATACACCAGCAGGGACCACCAACACTGACACACCTGCAGGGACCACCAACACTGACACACCAGCAGGGACCATCAACACTGACACACCAGCAGGGATCACCAACACTGACACACCAACAGGGACCATAAACACTGACACACCTACAGGGATCATCAACACAGACACACCAGCAGGGACCATAAACACTGACACACCAACAGGGACCATCAACACTGACACACCTACAGGGATCATCAACACAGACACACCGGCAGGGACCATCAACACTGACACACCAGCAGGGACCATCAAAACTGACACACCAGCAGGGATCATCAAAACTGACACACCAGCAGGGACCATCAACACTGACACACCAGCAGGGATCACCAACACTGACTCAACAACAGGGACCATAAACACTGACACACCAACAGGGACCATCAACACTGACACACCTACAGGGATCATCAACACAGACACACCGGCAGGGACCATCAACACTGACACACCAGCAGGGACCATCAAAACTGACACACCAGCAGGGACCATCAACACTGACACACCTGTAGGGACCACCAACACTGACACACCAGCAGGGACCATCAACACTGACACACCAGTAGGGACCATCAACACTGACACACCAGTAGGGATCATCAACACTGATACACCGACATCGACCACCAACATTGACACACCAGTTGGGACCATCAACACGGACACACATGTATGGATAATTAACACAGGTAGGCATCATCAACATAGATACATCAGTAGGGACCACCAACACTGACACATCAGTAGGGATCATCAACACTGATACACCAGCAGGGACCACCAACACTGACACACCTGCAGGGACCACCAACACTGACACACCAGCAGGGACCATCAACACTGACACAACAGTAGGGACCATCAACACTGACACACCACCAGGGATCACCAACACTGACACACCAACAGGGACCATAAACACTGACACACCTACAGGGATCATCAACACAGACACACCAGCAGGGACCATAAACACTGACACACCAACAGGGACCATCAACACTGACACACCTACAGGGATCATCAACACAGACACACCGGCAGGGACCATCAACACTGACACACCAGCAGGGACCATCAACACTGACACACCAGTAGGGATCATCAACACTGATACACCGACATCGACCACCAACTTTGACACACCAGTTGGAACCATCAACACGGACACACAAGTATGGATAATTAACACAGGTAGGCATCATCAACATCAGTAGGGACCACCAACACTGACACATCAGTAGGGATCATCAACACTGATACACCAGCAGGGACCACCAACACTGACACACCTGCAGGGACCACCAACACTGACACACCAGCAGGGACTATCAACACTGACACACCAGCAGGGATCACCAACACTGACACACCAACAGGGACAATAAACACTGACACACCTACAGGGATCATCAACACAGACACACCAGCAGGGACCATAAACACTGACACACCAACAGGGACCATCAACACTGACACACCTACAGGGATCATCAACACAGACACACCGGCAGGGACCATCAACATTGACACACCAGCAGGGACCATCAAAACTGACACACCAGCAGGGATCATCAAGACTGACACACCAGCAGGGACCACCAACACTGACACCCCAGCAGGGACCATCAACACTGACACACCAGCAGGGACCATCAAAACTGACACACCAGCAGGGATCATCAAAACTGACACACCAGCAGGGACCACCAACACTGACACACCAGCAGGGATCATCAACACTGACACACTAGCAGGGACCATCGACACTGACACACCAGCAGGGACCACCAACACTGACACACCAGCAGGGATCATCAACACTGACACACTAGCAGGGATCATCAAGACTGACACACCAGCAGGGACCACCAACACTGACACCCCAGCAGGGACCATCAACACTGACACACCAGCAGGGACCATCAAAACTGACACACCAGCAGGGATCATCAAGACTGACACACCAGCAGGGACCACCAACACTGACACCCCAGCAGGGACCATCAACACTGACACACCAGCAGGGACCATCAAAACTGACACACCAGCAGGGATCATCAAAACTGACACACCAGCAGGGATCATCAACACTGACACACCTGCAGGGATCATCAACACTGACACACCAGCAGGTACCATCAACACTGACACACCAGTAGGGACCATAACCAAACAAAGTGTTGTCAGACTTGCCAGAGTCATGGTGGTGTCGTGAGGGTATGGGTTCCTGTTGCCCTGGTTCTGGTCTTGCTGGCGATAGTGACCTCCTCCAGGTCTGCTGCGATCTTGTTCTTCTTCCTCCCTCGACATGTGAGCCTTAAAACCCGGGCGCAGTATTTTTGGCCTGGGCCTGGGCTTGATGCTGGTGTTCTGGGCACCCTGGCTTCCCTGGTTATAGTAATAGTATGAAGCAGAACTACACACTACCCACTACACTACAGCACTAGACGCATCACATATACATAAACGTTTACAAAATGCAACTTATTTTATATATCTATATATATATATATATATATATATATATATATATATATATATATATATATATATATATATATATATATATATATATATATAATCATATCCATAAACGTTTACAAAATGAAAAGTGTAGGTATACTAAAGCAGTTAAACTAATACTTATACAAAATACTAAGTGGGCTACAACAGTATTTTATGTATATGGAAGCATCCAACCCCTCCCCCAGTGTACGGTTTGTATGTTTCGCAAAATGTTGTCAATTATGAACAACTCCATACAAGTGCCGTATATATATATATATATATATATGTATGTATATATATATATATATATATATATATATATATATATATATATATATATATATATATATATATATATGTATATATATATATATATGTATATATATATATATATATATATATATATATATATATACATACATATATACATATATAGTTACAACCTAATACACTGTTTTTAATTACAGGCATTCTTACATAAATATGGTGATTGCTACAAATTCTTTGCAGTTGATAGACACTTCGTCTTGTACTTTGTTTGACAAATGCAACTGACATGCAATGAAACCTTAAAGCTGCATTTGCATCTACGTTAGATTGGAACTACATACAATTATGAATTGTTATTAATGGATAAAGAAAACCGGTAGCAGTGATCAACACTGCATGTCCTACATGGGCCAAGAAAATACTGATTCAAATAAAATAAAATATTTTTTCATTTAAGTTATGTCGCAAACATCCCATTCTGCATCATCATCATCATCATGCTGTCGGTCGCGAAGCTACAAAGACTGCTTCCATCACTTGACTGTTGCTCTCCATTTGTCTCTCTGCTGTGAGAGTGATGTCCATGTGTCGATCTTTATGTCTCTCATCTTCAGGTTTCTTTTGATGGTATCCTTGAATCGGAGACGAGGGCGCCCTCTCTTTCTGTGACCAGAAGACAGTTGAGAGTAGAGAACCTGCTTCGGTAGCCTGTCTGGTGACATCCTCATGAGGTGTCCAGTCCACCGGAGATTCTTTCTGATCAGAAGATCTTCCATAGATGGCAGCCCTGTCCGTTCAAGTATTTCCTTGTTTGTCACTTTGTCCAACCAGGTTATCCTTATGATCGAACGCAGATGTCGCATCATGAAGGCATGCAGCTTTTTCACCTGTCGTTTGTACACTGTCCAGGCCTCAGCTCCGTATAGGAGGGTGGACAGCACGACTGCACGGTAGATCTTGCATTTAACCCGCATGAACACATGGTGGTTGTTCCAGAGTCTCTGGCGTAGTCGGCCGAAAGATGCACTAGCCTTGGCCATCCTGCTCTGTATTTCATCATCAATGCATCCATCACTTGATATAGTGCTTCCGATGTAGGTGAATTCCAGAACAGAGTTCAGCTTGTTTCCATCAACCATGATATCCTCCTCTCGGGTTCTTGTAGAGTTGGTGGGTTGGTACAGCACCTCGGTCTTCTTGATGTTAATCTTCAGGCCGAACTTCTTTGACGCATCGGAGAAAGCATCCACTATTTTCTGCATCTCTTCAGCAGAGTGTGCAACCAGTGCACTGTCATCTGCGAACAGCAGCTCTCTCATCAGTATCCGCGTAGTCTTGGTCTTTGCTCTGAAGTGTGCGACGTTGAACAGGTCAGCGCTCTGTCTGGACTGTATGTAGACGCCATCCCCCATGTCTCGGAAAGCCTCGTCGAGCATTGCTGATAGGAAGATGGAGAAGAGCCTGGGTGCCAGTACACAACCTTGCTTGACCCCATTTGTGACACTGAACAATTCCGAGACTTCTCCTCCAACACTAACATTCACCATCATTCCAGTATGTAGTGCCTCGATCATTGTTGTGAACTTCTCTGGGCATCCATACTTCCTTTGTAGCTGCCATAGCCCGGTCCTCCCAACTGTATCGAACGCCTTGCTGAAGTCGACAAATACCATGTACAGTGGTCGGTCCTGCTCAATGCACTTTTCTTGTAGTTGTCGTAGACAAAATATCATATCCACGGTGCTCCGGTTACCTCTGAAGCCACATTGTGTCTCCGGAACTACCTCTGGTGTTATGTGGGTAGATAATCTGTTGAGGAGGATCCTAGCGAAGATCTTGCCTGCTATGGAAAGCAGAGAGATTCCTCTATAGTTCCCACAGTCTGTTCGATCACCTTTCTTGTAGATGGTTACAATGCTGGCATCCTTCCATGCTTGTGGTACAGAACCCACCTCCCAGGTATTGGTGGTTAGTTGGTGCAGTCTGCTGAACAGATTGTCTCCTCCGTGCTTCCATACTTCTGCAGGAATTCCATCTCCTCCAGGTGCTTTGCCATCTTTCAGGCCGGCGATTGCTCTAGCCATCTCATCCATAGTTGGAATCTCATCGAGGCTTGTCTTGATAATGCGCTGCGGGATGTTGTCCAGAGCTTCGTGATCTATGTCGCCAGGGACGTTAAGTAGCTTCTGGAAGTGTTCACTCCATCTTGCCACAACTCTCTTGCTGTCAGAGAAGGTCTCCGTTCCATCTGTTGATTTCAGTTGAACAGGTCCCTTCTTTTTGGGTCCCCACACTTCCTTCAATCCATTGTAGAAGCCATTCATGTTGTTACTGTCAGCAGCTCTCTGCAGCTCCACTGCCTTCCTTTCACACCAGTCTGACTTCAGTGCACGCGTGTGTTTTTATAGCAATCTGCAGGCATTTATGTATGCTGCAGTGGTGGACCTAGTACTCCTGGTTTGCAGCACTCTCTGGTGGGCTTGATCTCTTCTCCTCATGAGAGTCTGTAGCTCTTGGTCGTTGGCATCGAACCAGTCCTGATGTTTTCTGTCAGGCTTGCCAAGATATGTCTTGGCTGTGTTGTACACGACCTACTGCAGAGCTGCCCATTCCTCGTCTGGTGTTGAGTCTTCCTTCTCCTCCCATTGGGCGAGAGCACTGTTCATCTCCTGCTCAAAACTCTCCCTATGGCTGGTGGTACTTAGTTTTGCAATGTTCAGCTTGGTCGGCTTACTTGTCCCTTGCCTGTTGTACTTTGGTCGTATTCTGAAAGCCACTTTTGACCTCAGCATCTGGTGATCGGTCCAGCAGTTTGCTCCACGCATGACTCGGGTACTGTGGATGTCCATCTTATCCCGACACCTCGTGATGATGAAGTCGATCATATGCCAATGTTTGGAACGAGGATGCATCCAGGTGGTCTTGCGTTCATCCTTCTGCTTGAACATGGTGCATGGTTCGAACTCAGAGCACAGAGCCAGTAGAAGCTCGCCATTGGAGTTGCATTTCCCAATCCCATGCTTGCCCATGACCAAGGGGCACTTGTCATTTTCTCTTCCTATCCTTGCATTGAAGTATCCTATCAGTAGTAGCTTGTCTGTATGAGGGATGCCACTGAACACACTTGACAGCTGGTTGTAGAAGGCCTCCTTGTTTTCATCTGGGTTTGTCATTGTTGGAGCGTACACGCTGATGATTGTAGCAAAGCTGTCCTTGCTCACAGGTAGTCTCATCGTCATGATTTCTGTCAGCTTTGTGACGATATCCTTCTTGATAGCAAAGCCCACTCCTGCCTCCCTTCTTTCTCCTTCGGGTTTGCCACTCCAGAAGAAAGAGTATTCCAAGTCGTCGAGACTACCAGACTCTGAGAACCTTGTTTCACATAGGGCGGCGATGTCGATGTTGTATTTGGCAAGTTCCATTGCTACTAGTGCCGTACGTCTTTCTGGTCGGTTAGCTCCTTCTCGGTCGAGGAGAGTCCTGACGTTCCATTGTCCAATTGTCAGTAGCTGTCTTCTTTGTCTTCTTCTTCCTTGCTGATTTTCCACTGTCGACGGAGGATGAGGTCGAGCAGCGCGATCCTTGGTAACCCGGGCGACGGCCGATCCGGTATGGAGTTTCATGCAGTTGTACATTTCATGGAAGCTGCTAGCAAAAAGTGTTGAAGTGCCGCTGGCTTTTGCAAGTTACTAGCGACACTCTCTCGGGGAACAAATAGAGGTCTCATACCGGCAAGAACATGTCAAGACAGGCGCAAACTATTTGTCCCTGCAGTGGCTGGTCGAGAGATGTTGGGAGTTCCATACATCAACCGCCCTTGATGCTGCCACAGTGACATGGTTTTCTGGTTAGGGTTTGCTCCCTTAGCCTTCGGTTCTGTCAAGAACCTGTACCACAAGGCAGTGGTTTACAACTCTGCATGGCAGGGGCGTCAAACTCCCTGAGTTATTGCAATACCTGGGGTACTGCAACACCTGCATACCCACTCTGCATCACAGTTTAATAAAGGCATATTACACATGGCAGTCATGTAAACATTGCAAATTCACGTGTCCTTATTATAGACTACCCGTGCCACATGCATTTAGAAAATAAAAACTACTAGTTAAATAAAGCATCTCAACCTGTGTGCACAAACGTATGAAATGCATAAACAAAATACATACCCACTTCCCTATGTGTGTGTCCAACACGGTAGGTGCATTTATATGCATAATTGACAAAACATCTAAGTCATGATTCTAAGCAGTCAGCCCTTGACAAAAACACCCAGGACCAACTTGCTAGGTATCTGCATGTTCCTATGCTTAACTCAACACAAGTTCAAGCAGTGATTGGAGTTTTATAATTAAATATTTGAGTAATGTAAAAACAGTTACAATGCATGTTTCTCACAGATCTCTAAATCCTATCTATGTCCCCTACATTTACGTAATTTTTGATTATTGATATTTGCCATTTTTTTTACATAGAACTTAACTTTCACGACCACTTAATGTACCTACATAAATTCCAATGCAAAATGCTAATGATATCACAATTATACTTGCACTAAATAAGAGATTGTCCAGCAGCATACTGCAACCAACAGTAATATCATAAAAACTTTAATTCCCTGTAAACAACAGCAATACATAATGTACATGATATGTACATATCAAGCTGATGTTGTCAAACGTTAAGTGTGCTATTATGCAAACATTTATCTATTAAATATCTATAATTTTGTACATTATGACAAATATATGTTTTTAGTTAAAATGGGATATAAATGAAGTTAAAGTAAGCTAATTATTTAGTACTACAACTTACTAGTAGTAGTGGTGGTGGTGGTGGTGGTGGTGGTGGTGGTGGTGGTGGTGGTGGTGGTGGTGGTGGTGGTGGTGGTGGTGGTGGTGGTGGTATTAGTAGTAGTTTTTAACAATGTGTTGGTCTGAAGCTGAGAGACGACATAAAGACCGACTCATGGACATAACTCTTACAGAAGAGAGATAAATGAAGATCAATAGTCAAGTGAAGGAAGCCGTCTTTGTCGCATCGCGACCGACAGCATGATGATGCACTGTGTGTGTGTGTGTGTGTGTGTGTGTGTGTGTGTGTGTGTGTGTGTGTGTGTGTGTGCGTGTGTGCGTGCGTGCGAGCGAGCGTGCGTGTTGTGTTGTGTGTGTGTATGTATGTATGTATGTATGTATGAATGTATGCATGCATGCATGCATGCATGCATGTATGTGTACAGTACTGCCAGATAAGCAACTGATATACTCACTTTGAATTTTTGTTTTTATTTACATTATTGTCTATACTGTTGTTACATTATTGTCTATACTGTTGTCTATACTGTTGATAACAAATATAATACGTTACGTATGCCTCATTTCACATAACATGTATGTGCCCTGGACCTGCTGTCTTTATGTCTTGCGATCTATGGCCCGACATGGCCTTTGTTAGGTGGTGGAGATAACCGGAAAAAACTGTCATGTAAACTTATCAGACCTTTCTTTGTAAATATAGATGCAGTAACTAACAAACATTAAATTCAAAATAATAAGTTATAATTGTAGAGGTCTTCCGAAGGATAGGAAGAAGTTAGCTCTAAGGCCAAATATTGAACATCTCTTTAAAGACAGTGATATAATATGCCTACAGGAAACTTGGTATACTAAACAGGATTTAAAGCATGTAAATAATTTGTATGATTCATTTCATGGGATAGGAGTGTCAACTACTGATTACTCAGATGGTATAGTACATGGACACCCACCTGGTGGTGTCACAATAATGTGGGATGTTGAACTTGACAGATGTGTTAGACCATTGGATCTAAATCTTGATTGGTGTGTAGCGATAGAAATTACTCTAGGATCTAAGAAATGTACAATATTTAATGTATATATGCCATGTCAATGTCATGATAATGAACCAATGTATGTAGAAAAGCTGGGTATTCTTAAAGCAATCACTGACGAACTAGACAATACTTGTTATGCCATAATTGGTGATTGGAACGCCAACCTAAGTGATATTGATAATTCATTATTTGCAGGACATATGATAAATTTCTGCTCTGAAAACACCTTTAAAATTTCATCTTGTGCACACTTACCAGAAAGATCATATACATATGTCAGTGAAAGGTGGAATACAACCTCCTGGCTAAATCATGTAATAGCAAGTAATGATTTTCATAGTAGTATAAGTAAGATCAATATTATGTATGATGTCAGCGATGAAGATCATATACCATTCAAAGTGTACATAAATAGTGACAATATACCAAATTTAACGAGCAGTATTAATAATGGTAGAGCAAAAATGAGATGGAATAACATGACTGATAATGACATAAATAAATATTGTATGCTTACTGAAGGATGTTTGCGTGACATTCATGTACCAACGGAGGCTGTAGGATGTAGGGATACACATTGCACAAATGTAAACCATTTTGAATCTCTAAATAAAATGTATAATGATATAGTGAGTTCACTAATACAAGCTGGTGAAGAATCCTCGCAAATTAAGAAAAGGGCGTATATAAATAAACCGGGATGGGCAGAGTATGTGGATAGTTTGTATGATACCTCCAGAGAAGTCAGACACATGTGGGTTAATGCTGGGAAACCCAGGCAGGGACCTGTTTATGATTTGCATGTAAAAAGCAAAGCTAGATTTAAGCATGCTTTACGATTTATCAAGAATAATGAAAATGCACTACGCAAAGAGGCATTAGCTAAAAAATTAACCGAACTTAATCCTGAGGCCTTCTGGCGTGAAATCAAGTCTATCAACAATTGTAACACTCCTCTTCCATCTAGTATCGAAGGAGTATCAGGTGAAAAGGAAATAGTAGATCTATAGCGTAAAATGTTGTGTGACCTTTTAAACTGTGTTAACAATAGTAGTGTAGATGTGTGTGAACATGACTGTGATACACCTTATGATGAAATTGTGGTCACAGTAGACGAGGTAACAAATGCGATTAAGAAGCTTGACATTAATAAAGCTTGTTGGTCAGATGGCATATGTTCAGAACATATAAAATATGCAGACAAGGCACTTGTACCCTTGTTATCTTTGTGCTGCACTAGTTTTTTGCTCATGGATTTCAGCCAGAGTCAATGTTGTCAGTTGTACTTGTGCCAGTGATTAAGGATAAAGCTGACAAAATATCTTCTAAAGACAATTACCGTCCAATTGCATTATCTAGTGTGTTTAGCAAAATGATTGAAGTAATTATACTGGCTAGAATTGAAATATTTTTGGATACTAATCCGAATCAGTTTGGTTTCAAGAAGAAGCATGGCACAGACCAGTGTATATATGTGTTAAAGGAAATTATTGATTTATATCGAACTCTGAATGGCAGTGTATTTGTATGTTTTCTTGATGCAAGTAAAGCCTTCGACAGAGTAAATCACAGAACGTTGTTTAAGAATCTCAGTGAAAGGGTTGTACCGGTGTATATACTACGAATATTAATTTATTGGTATCACAACCAGACCACTTGCATAAGGTGGGGTGATGTGCTTTCTACTAAATGTAAAGTAACCAATGGTGTTAGGCAAGGGGGATATTATCACCTTACTTATTTAATGTATATGTAGATGAATTGAGCGAACAATTTAAAATGTGTAATGTTTGATGTAGCATGAATGGTCATCTTATTAATCACATAATGTATGCTGATGATTTGGTCTTGATCTCACCTTCATCGGCAGGACTATGCCAGCTACTACGTGAATGTGAGACATTTGGAATGAGCCATGATGTGAAATACAATGCTAAGAAGAGTGCAGTTATGATATTTAGATCTGCGACCTTAAAAGGATGTTTTATCACTGAATTTAACCTAAAAGGGGTTACTCTGCATGTTGTAGCTACATATAAATATCTTGGAAACTATATTTCAGATGATCTTTCAGATGATGATGATATTAATAGACAACGCAGAACTCTGTATGTACAAGGAAATATTATATTGCGAAAATTTAGTATGTGCTCCCTAGAGGTTAAACTCACACTGTTTCGTTCATATTGCTCACCCATGTATGGAGTGCAACTCTGGTGGAATTATAAGAAATCCACATTAAATAGGTTGCATATTGCATATCATGATATTTTTAAGTTGTTTATTGGTATGTCAAAATTTGACAAAAAGTACCAGCCTGCAATGCACTGTGTTTCATGTGCAATGCTGCCAATCAGTTATTAGGAATATGGTGTATAGATTTATGTGTAGAATTGTTAACCCTGTTAACTATATTTTAAATGACATACTAACTTCTAGCTTAAGATTCACTTCCAGGATCCGTAAACACTGGAACAAGCTTTTGTATATACACACTTGATTGAAATAACTGTATGCATGTTTCTTTTATACACTGTTCTGTACTTTTATATACTGCACATATTGTGTGCCTAATGTAACATATGGACCTCAGAGTCACATATACTTGCTGTATGTGCTCTGTTGAGTCTGGAATAAAGTCATTGAATTGAATTGAATATACCGAATCACCAACCTCCCGGTACCGGAAATAGAACCCCATATGCAAATATATATGTATATATATATATATATATATATATATATATATATATATATATATATATATATATATATTATATATATATATATATATACATATATGTATATATATATATATATATATATATATATATATATATATATATATATATATATATATATATATGGCGTGGTGACTGAGTGGTTAGAGTGCTGGACTCCCGACTAGAGGGACCGGGGTTCTAATCACGGTACCGGCAGGTCGGTGGTTCGGTATAGACAATTATGTACAAAAGTGAATTTCAAAGTGAGTATACCAGTTATTTTCTGGCAGTACTGTATATATATATATATATATATATATATATATATATATATATATATATATATACATACATACATACATACATACATACATACATACATACATACATACATACATACATACATACCAGAGGGACCAGCGTTCGAGTCCCGGTGCCAGAAGGTTGGTGGTTCGGTACTGATACAGCTACTGTGTTGAAACTTGGGCAATTTCCTTCACCCTGTATTGCCTGCCCCTTCCAACCTGCAATGGCCAGCGTGGAAGGGTAGGCCAACAACACCAGCATGCATGCAAAGCACTACAAAGCCATGGCCCCCAGTCCCCAGCGGCATGGGAAAAGTCCATGACCAAGGAGGCGGCTCTGGTCAACTGACTACGTGAAGGGGTGCTAAGAATCCTGGGTCAAAATGAGCTGCCGAAAGAGGGTAAGTAGACGAAAGATAGCGATCTACAACATACTTCAGAACGCTACTAAGAGATGAACACATACAAGAACCCAAAGAAGAACTTGGCGAAACCAGGCATGGGATGTAATTGGGATCGGAGAAGTGAGAAGACGAGAGGAATGTTTCACTGCCTTACAAAACGGCCACCTACTATACCATTCTAAGGCAAACAACAGCCAAGCAGGCATAGGCTTTCTCATACACAAGAAATGGAAATACCACATAGTGAGGGTAAACAGCATCAGCCCCAGAGTAGCAGAATTCATTATGTGCATAACAAAGCGCTACAAACTAAAGATAGTGCAAGTATAGGCATCAACGACATCATATTCAAAAGAAGAAATAAATAGCTTCTACAACATGAGACTTTAGGGAAACCAAACCACTACATGAAAATGATGGGAGACTTCAATTTGCAAATAAGAAGGAAAAAGGTCAAATCCTATGAAAATAGCAAATTTGGGCTCGAATTGAGAAACGAAATAGGCGACACCTTGGTAGAATGGGCAACATCACGAAAGTACAAAATCATGAATACCACGATCCAGAAGAAAGCAATGAAGGACGAGATTGACTACATCCTAACAAACAGGCCAGACATCATCACATACGTAACAGTCATCAACCAAGTCAACACCGGAAGTGCCCACAGAACTGCTATGAGCAACATCAAATTGGACGTAGAGGAGGAAAGGAACACGAGGCCACCAGCAGTAGATGCCACACAAATAGAAACAAAGAAGATCGAATTCCAATTGGAATTGAGAAACCAATTCGAGACTCTACAATAATTAGACAACATCGACACCTTGAGCGAAACCATCCCAGGCATGATCCAACAAAGTGCATCAAGAGTAGCTAAGACAAGATCTTTCAACAAGCCACTGAAATCGAGGACATCATCACTAACACGAGCCCTGATGACAAAACGACGAAAAAATGATGAAAAACAGCGACAATAAAAAATGATTAGAGTACGCAGAAATATGCAAGACCATCAAAAAGATAGCAAGAGAGGACATCAGGAAATACAACCAAGAGATCATATGAGAAACGATCGTGACATCAAAGAATATGAGGAATGTCTAAAGAACGCAGAAACTAGGCCAAGACAGACTGATTACACTCCTAGACAAGCAGGGTAGCGAAATCCATGATCAAGATAAGATCATAGAAAGAATATCGTCTAAGCTGTTTATGGCAGCACTCGACTGCATATTCCGACGACTGTCTTACGAAACCAGATGCTTAGTCATCTTCGCTTCACTGACGACATACTCATATGCGCTAATACACCACACGAACTACAACAAATGCTACTGGAATTAGCTGATAAAGGTGAAAATCAGGTTCTGAAGATGAACAAGTCGAAGACAAAGGTGATGATGGAAAACGACAGGCCAATATATGTCAACAACACCCAGCTTGAGAACGTTGAAAGCTACACATACCTGGACAGAGATATAACACCAGAGACTAAAACCAAGACAAGGAGATTCAAAGAAGATTCATGGCTGGATGGACAGCATTCGCCAAGCATTGCGACATATTCAAAGGTTACATTGGGGCATGTTTGAAGAGACAAATCATGCAACTTCCAGCAATAACATACGGCGCGGAAACATGGGCACTCACCACTCAAGCGAAGAACAGGCTATACATATGTATATATGTATATACATGTATATATATATATATATGTATATATATATATATATATATATATAACTTCTAGATGAATAGAACTAAACAATTGCCTTTTGGTTCCATTTAAATCTGTATATTATCTCCTCTGCCATCAAATGCAGCTTTGAAGCACATGGTCAGTGAGGAGTTTGCATTATATAATCATCCAATATGCTATCACTAATATAACTAACTGTTCAAGAAGTCCCCTAGCTTAACTTTCTGTTTACATTTTACCATTTCAAAGGCCAATTCTTGCATAGTACTTGTCAAGTTTTGTCAATGTAAGGCAGATTTAACATTGTATTGGTATCCAGGATACCATTACAATGTTAAATCTGCCATTGCCTGAAACAAATAACAAATTATTAATTAATATCAAAATACCTTCATACAAGAGCAGGAATCATCAAGAGTGGTGACTGTGTGCCCTACATGTTGACCAGTTCCTTTGCAAAGACAAAGTGAGCACACACCAGTTGCACAGGGCGTGCAGTACATATCAGCGATTTTCCCCGGATGCACACCACAGAATTCCTTCCTCTGGTTCTCATCTTCTTCCCGGATCAGTTGCTGTTGATACTGACTGACAATATCCCGCAGGATGACGTTTACTTGAAATGGCTTGGTGACAGTAGACCTTCTACACATGGGACATGATGGCTCTGTCAAAGAAAAGAGACCATGTCACATATAACCCATGTATGACATTAATAGCAGTCACTAAAAAGTAAATGACATCATTATTTTTATTATTTCAGTTGAGCAGTATGTTTTGTGATACTTAGTCATCACTTTTTCAGTATGTGTGCTTCTAAAATAATATTTTGCTCTGAAACATATTACTGTAGGAGCACAATGTTCCTAGTTCAGAATGTTAAAATCAAAGCTTATAATGGAATATAATCGTTTTTAATCTCACCCTTGTCAGACACATAGTTGTAGAAAACAATACAGACATTACCAAAAAATGTCACATACCACTGCGTTCCCTAGATGCAGTTTGCACAATTGAGTCAAGACAGGGTTTGCAAAAACTGTGCCCACATTGAAGTGTCACTGGTTCCCTGTACAGCTCCTGACACACGACACATGTCAGAGATTCCTCCATGTCTGCAATAATAATAAT
>OZ024858.1:43266823-43306823 GCA_964017155.1 Oasisia sp. SBJ-2009 | reverse complement strand
TTATAGAGGAGGCCAGGTAGCCACTAATAATGTTGAGTCTAGAGATCCATGTAAGTGACTATCATTGACACAACTGGTAGTGAAAAAATACAATACACCAGTATTAATTAGATAAATGGTCCAAATTGTACTGGTTGCCAGTGAAATAATATTTAAATGGCCAATAGGGCTAATGGTTGTGTTCTGTGTGACGAGCATCCACAGAAGCAGTTGCATGCCAAAGGGACACTTTTGAGTAATTTAACACTGGCACAAAATATTCTGGCTAAGGGTCTTGTTGTACTTGTTTGACACAGTTGTGCAATGTCCCACCCACCCCCGATAGCTTACACAATTAATATCACACGGAAAAAAATACTCTCTTCAGATATTAGGAACTGCAATAACTGGTAATATTTTAATAAACACTTGATGCTTGTAATTTATAATTTCACAATTACTCAGCACTTTCTTTTCAAAATGGTGGAGGCAATGTCAAAATCACCAACAACTTTTGTCAGCTGCGTGAGAGGCATCAACAGTTTGAAGTATTTAGGGTAATTCCATGTGGCTTCCACCATACTCTTTTAGAATTGGCCGATTTTTTTATGTCAAAATATCAATAAAAAGTAGCATATATTGAAACATATTTGATAATTTTTAATGTTTGCGTGACGACCTAAACTAGCATTTTCAGGTGCTAATATAAGTGTGAATACGTAACACAGTGCCTTGTACATAGACTAAATAACATATATGGGGAATCCAAATCTACCATAGTCTTTTTAATCTTAGTGTCTGTTAAAAAGAAGAGGAGCTGTGTTACTTAAACGTTGGGTGTTTGTTTATTTTGGCTCATATCTGCAAGGCAACATTTACGTAAAACTTGATACCCAGTAGTGACTGATTTTTATTTTCATTTCCTGTAGAAGACTAGTTGTTTTCTAAAATAAATCAGGACCCTTACACTGTGTGTTTACATCACAAGTCTACAACAAAATGGATTTTAAATCATATTTTGCACCAGTACAAAATGGTCATAAGTGATATCTTGGTCATTTTATTGGTGTTTTCCCCAAATGTGTATTACCAACCAGTGAATTTGTTTAGATGTGTTCTAACTTCTTAGTACTCTGGATTTTATTTACTAGCATTTAGCTTATACAGTATTGTATATAAAGTTGGAATTCCCTCTACATCAGTGTCATAAATGTATATGTATAAATGCTGCTAACTCAATACAATACAATACAATAAAACTTTATTGTCCCGAACCGGGAAATTCATGTTGCAGCGTTCGTCATCATAAAATATAAAATACAGAGTAGAGAAATAAAAATATCCTACATGTTAAAAAAAACATATAATCCAAACTAAGAAGAACACGTTTCTAGTTTTCTAATATACATTGATAGAATACACTTGTGTGACTGGAGATGTTGCCATCAGATATGTGTCATAGCTTTATGTAGAGACTCGTCCACCCTTCATTTGGCCGGGTAAAAACAAATATGGACGGGTAGAAATATGAGTGGATGGGTAAAAAATGAAGGAGCAAAAAAGGTCTTTAGTTATGCCTTGAAAGTGAGTGTAAATGGTGTCATATGTGTGTTTGTAGCCCATTTCAGGTCATCAGGCACATTCGAAAGCTTGTAAACTGGCTTAATAGTTAACATCTATGTGTCCACCAAAACATGTGTGACTGGCAATAATTTAATCCTGCATACAGCCCTGATATGTGTGATGCAAACACACACAAACACACACAAACACACACACACACTATGTATTTCAGAATAGCAACTAGACTTCTATCGGAACTGAAAATAAGCATTAGTCTCTGGTGGATATCATGTTTCATGTACATTTTGCTTCACAAAAGTGAGCCAGAATAAGCAAAACACCAGCTTAAAGGTATCATAGGTCTTCTTATATTCATCTGGCACTTAACGTTATGGCATATGTTGTGTAGTCGCCAACTAAATTATAAAAGTCTCCATTATTAGCCCCTGAAAATTTTATTTTTGCTCATTGTGAAAAATTTAACAAAAGTTATACTACTTCAGATGTCAACAAAATGTTTGAAAATTCTTAATTAAATTTCATATTTTCATTATTGCGTATTTTAGTAATATATAAAAAAAGCAGCCTGTTTATGGCAGTGTTGTGGAATGTTGCCAGAAAATATGTTCATCTGACCCTTTAGGAGTAAATCTAAGACACAAATTTAAAAGTTGCCACAAGTAAAGTCCAGTAACTGTCCTCTGTCTAACAGCAGCTTTTAAATATTCACATAATTTATTTTTGTAACACCAATGTTATTTCTAATTCTAAGTTGTTGAATTGGAGTCTTGTAATTGTTGAATTGATTATTAGTTTTCCTGTGATATGCTTTTAGCAAACCTTTGATTATTTATAAACTTAGACAAGCCTTTACAAAAACTGCACAATTTTGTTGCATTTGTTTACTCTTACGGTCAAATGGATTTAGTAAAAGTAAAGTCCATTTAATCTATACAGATCCACAACTGATTAATAAGAAAAAGCACATTAAAAAGTATTTTTCAAATGGTTTATTGAAGACAATGAGGCAATATGTAATAAATTGGCAGGACAGATGTAATCCTAATTAATCAGTGACAGCAGCAAACATACACAATTGACAATTAAACTTTTCCCCAGCCACCATGTGGCGCCACTCTTTGACTGTCTTGAGTTACCTGCCCTGACGCCTGACGACTTAAAAGATTATTTAATTGAAGGGAGCCTTATTTTAAACAATATTTTGCCTAAAACACAGTTTTTTTTATGAAACTCGCTACCATCGAACATAATTTATTTCTGGTGGTGGAAATTCTATATCAACCTGTAGTACACATAATAGTTATAAATTAACCTACTCATCTTATATTATAATTATAGCTGCAGTGACCCTAGGCCTAGGCTAGGGCTAGGCCTAAGCTAGCCTGGAGCTGTGAATGAGTATGCAAAACTTCCTTGTTGCAGCAAACCATGCCCACACATAATGCCAAAATCGAGGTGGGTCTGGATACGACATAAACATCCCTTACTACTTATATGGACAAGCGACTTAGAATCGAACAGCGCCTTTGCCTCAACAGGAATAAAACTAAAAGTTGAAACGAAACTTCAAAACAAAAGTAACATTACATTTTGGTACTTCCGTGTTTGATTCATTTACATATATTCATACGATTTGCCTATGCTATACGCGTCGAGCGTAAAATCCAACAAATTAATATCCAGGATAAAACACCTACCTGAGGTCAATCACTTGTCGTAATACCTATCATGATGATGCTGCCGTGTACCAACTTCCAAGAGCCCCGCTGTAGCGCTTACGTTTTTCCGGCGTTAAATCCTTTCCGATTGACGTTTCTGCGCATGCGCGAGTCAGATACGACCTTGGTTGCTATGCGGGATGTTTACTTTTCCCACCCCGCGGCACCCACCGTTAAAACCGTTCCGATTGACGTTTCTGCGCATGCGCGTGTTAACCGGCGAAAGTTTGTAGTTTCTGAGATGTTTTACAGATATCTGAGACATTATATGAGCAGTGGCGTGCACCACCCGGCAGTAGCCAAGCATGACAATGTCCAGTGAAGGGTACGCTCAGCAGCGCTGAAGCATACTTTAAAAGGTGTGTTCAAAAAGGCTAAATTCGAGTCGACCCAGTCAGTGGCAGAGCTGACTCAGCCTCTCAGCCTCAGGAGCAGAGTCCAGTTATCAGTAATAAGATTATCGACAGCGTCAAACGTTCATCACAAATACTAATAATTATTATATTAAGTAACATTGTCATTGGCATCGGAATATAAGTATAGGGTTGCATTAATTAAGTCGTTTATATAGAGTAGAAATGATACAGTAACGATAGGAGTGAGCCCTGCATCAGTGCATGATCGTGTGTGTTTTCAATATCTTTAACTTTATTTCAGATTGTCATAGACATAGTACATACAGATGTCCACATAAACATTAAAAAAATACAAGTGACTAGAAAAATATAAAAGTATTGCACATGGTAAATAGAGAAAAAAAACATTGCACAATGGTGCATTCAAACAAAAACTATTATGTATATACAACATTTTGATCCAATGTCGTCTTATCCTGGATTGCCATTTTATTTATATCACTGTTGATAATTGCAGTTACCAACTTATTATTACTTATCAAGTCTCCGCATGAATTTATATACAAGGTTTCTAATTACAGCTTTACTATCTGGTACATGGTATTCTACAAACATGGTGGAGGCACTGCAATATTTAGGCTGATTTAGCAATAAGCGAAACACATTATTGTAAGCCACATGAAGATTATGTATACTTGCTACTGTGTAATTCCACCACAGCTGAGCAGTATATATGGGAGAGCAGAAAGTTCTAAGCAAAGTCAGCTTCACTTCAGTGGAACACATGTAAAATTTCCGCAATAGCATATTACCCCTAGCATATAGTTGTCGGCATTGCCGCATTGGCGTAAGACATCTTTGTCATCACGTAATGTATTAGAAATAAAGTGACCCAAATATTTCACATTATCCACTTCCTGGATTGTTTTACCATTAATCTTAAATGATGGAACTTCAATATTTTTCTTATATTTACTTTTAAAATATTAACACAGCATTGTTCTTGGAGTTGTACTTGATATCATGATTTAACCCATAGAGTCCACATACCTGCATCAGTTCAGACAGTCTTGATACAGATGGGGACAGAATTACCAAGTCATCAGCATACATAAGGTGGTTGATAGTTGTACTACATATTACACACCTTGTGTTACATTTGTTTAAAGCTATGGTTAAATCATCCATATATATATTAAAAAGGTGTGGTGAGAGTATACCACTTTGCCTGACACCATTTGCAACATAAAAATGTTCCAACAATTTGCCTGACCATCTTATACACATAGTCTGATTCGAATACCAATATATAAGCAGTCTAACAATATATCCAGACACTCCCCTGTCAATCAACTTTTGAAATAAGATAGAATGTTTCACTCTGTCAAAGGATTTAGAAGCATCTAAAAACATGTAAACATAGACCCATCTAGACTCCTATGCCTGTCAATAACTTCCTTTAAGACATAAATACACAAGTCTGTCCCGTGTTTTTTCTTAAATCTAAACTGATTGGACATTGTTGACCGCGTAACTGACATTCTGTCTAACAATATGTTTTCAATTTTTTTTGACACAATACTAGCTAATGCAATAGGTCTATAATTGTCTTTGCTGTTAATCTTGCTACATTTATCTTTGATTTGGCTACAGCTGGATGGCCACTGCTCATATAATGTCTCAGATTATACAATGTTCAAGATCACATCACATAATGACTAAAAATAAACCTATATGCAACCAATCATGCATGCGTATTTTTCAAAAAGTAAATAAACAGTTTCAATTTTAGCCGTAAATAAATAACATAAGACACTTTAAAACAAATTGGCAATACATTTTTGTGGAATCGTGAAATCTAACCACTTTAATGCATATTGCAGTTTAAAAAATATGCATGCATGATTGGTTGCATATATGTTTATTTTTAGTCATTATGTGATGTGATCTTGAACATTTTATACAGACGATCTATGTACAATTATTTTGCTTTAAGAGGAATGTTTTAATTTTTTTATCCCAAGAATTCATTGATTTTTTATATACAGCATGTATTTCAATTTAGCCACAGCCACGCAAGATAGATTGGATTTTGGATTATTTTTACAATAAATTGTTATTGAATGAGGATTAATTGTGTGTCTACTGTGCTTCAACAATGAACTAGGCAACAGTGTTTGCTTAATCAATCCAGTTCAGAGGTAATGGCGGCCACATGAGTTATACCACAAAGAATTGTACTGGGTCCAGTTATGTTCATATTATACTTAAAGGCCAGTATTAAAACAATAAAATTATGTGCTATTTATAGAGGACATCAATATGTTTCACTTACACACAACTGCTACAGGCTTATTCAAGAAGTAAATTCAGAATACAATAAAATATCAGTATGGATTCATTTCAACAAAACATCACTGAACATAACTAACATTATCTTTTCACATTTACTCCTGAAGGTAAGACGATGATCATGATGTTATTTTAATAAATGTAACAAATATATATCATGTTACTTCAGTAAAGTCTGTAATTATTTAAACGTAGACTAGAGGAAACTGGTCAGTATAATATAAAGATTGTTAATGTATAAGTCATTATTTTCCTCATGTGTACGCGTTAAATGCATATTTAAGCCACTTATCACACAACAAATTACAAAACTTTGTTATGCCAAACTTGGTGCAACTATTTATTTATCCATCCAATTAATATTAAGGATAAATAAACAATACAGCTTTGTATACGAAGCAATAACTACTATATTTTTATTTACTAAAGATGTAGCAGTAAATCCTAGCACAATCAATCGTAACCAGTGACAGCGCTTTGTTATCCGCTGTCACTGGTCCAATTAGTCCGTGCTATAACGCTCAAACTCCCAAATACACGTGAGCAACAACCAGCGTAGCTAGCTAGCGCTGTCGCGCGCGCCTCTAGATGCGCGCATGCGCAGAAACGTCAATCGGAACGTTTTTAACGACCGGAAAAATGTAAGCGCGACCATCGTAGGTAGCGCTTACGTTTATCCCCTAGATACGCGCATGCGCAGAAACGTCAATCGGAAAGGTTTTAACGATCGGAAAAATGTAAGCGCGACACCGCCTTTCAGCCGTCCACCGCTGCCGACAGTAAACTGGTTCCTGAATCCTCCCCTAGAGGCGCGCCGTGACGGTGGCGCCACACAGTGGACTGAGGACAAAGTTAATACACCAACACACAGCGCCCTCACACAGATGGTATAAAAACTTACTTAAAAACTACTGAATGGGTCCACGAGATAGACTTTTTGTTGAAAGATTCAGAAAGGTAGATTTGTTTCAAATCATAAATATAGAAAAGGTTGACATTGCAAGGAAACATCCAGTCGACTACTCCTGTACATACTAGGCACTGGTATACCTTTAAAAAAAGCATGAGGCTGAAACAGCGTAGTACGTGAGCCGTGAATTATTCAATTTGATCAGACGCATATTATTTATACTACATTTCAAAATAACATTTTATTTGACTCTATTTCTAATGACAGCAGCTAGTAAAACTTGTAAAGTATCTGACTAATGACAGCAGTAAAACTTGTCAAACATTTACTTTTTGGCTATACGTTTTCTTGTGGCACCTGTCAATTTTGCTTTTTTGCTTATCAACGTAATTGTCATACATAAAACAAAGTTCCTTACGATGTAATTCATTCTACGACAATAACGACATTTGCTTTTCCGCTTTCGTGGTAGGGGAGACCGGGCTAGTTGTAACACGGGTAAATTGTAACAGAGGGCTTGCGAACAAAACTGCTAATGCAAATTATTCTGCTAGACGAGAGCGTGTTCATCAATATATTTGAGCATGGCGTGTGTAATATCACGTGAATCCGCCGACATGCCATAAAGTTACGTAATTTTAAAAGAAAATAGGTGCTACTGTACCGGGGTAACTTATAACACTTTAGGACACCTAATATAACTCATTATGCCACTAATATGTAATAAGCCAGGCATTTAATTATGCACCAGTTATCTGCGGTAGATATGTGGGGACCCTTTGGCATAACACAAGTTTCGACCGGTTAAGAAACTCATCCGCAATCTTGAAACGTTTCTTTTGGTTTCAGATTACCGCTAAACGGGGTAACTTGTAACACTTTAGGACACCTCATATAACTCAGTATACCACAAACATGTATTAGACCGGGCAATTAATTAATCCCTGCTTATCTGCGGGAGATATGTGTGGACCCTTTGGCGTGAAACATCTTGAAACGTGTTGTGTTTGTACAACTAGCCCCGTCTCCCCTACATGAATATTTCAAAATATTTTGAAAAGGCATTGTTTGTGTGTTCACTACAGTGGAAGAAGAGCATCGTTTTATTCTCATCGTGAAGTCATATATTTTATCCCAGATGCCATCATTTATATTCACATGCTGATCATGCACTGATGTATTGCTCACTGTTTAATTCTCAGGGAGTTTTGCGGTAATTTTACTTCAGATAATTCACGGCTCACTACGCTATTTCACCCTCATGCTTTTTTAAGTGCCTAGTATGTACAAGAATAGTCGACTGGATGTTTCCTTGCAAGGTCAACCTTTTCTATAGTTGTGACTTGAAATCAGTCTGCCTTTCTGAAGCTTTCAACAAAAATGTCTATCTCGTGGACTTTCAGTACTCTAATCTGTACATTATTATGATCATTGCAGGTACTGACATTTTGGAATATTCGTAGTGCAGAAATATTATTAGTATTAGTATTAGTGCGCAGGGAAAATGCAAAAAGGCTGTCGATAACTCATTGAGTAGGGATCTCATTCGCGGAAATCGCATTAGCGTTAGTGTCAAAAAATGGGCCATTGCAGTTAATAGTAGAAGCACAAATTGGAAGTAGGTTTAACATTTTTGGACCGCCGACAAGCCTAAGGCTTCCATGCCAGTATGCCTGCTGAAACGTACATGAACCTTTTGATGGTAATCTTTTTAATTTTGTCATATCTAAGACACACCTTTCTCTCGGAAGGTGCGTCCATTCATATAATAATAGTGTGTCCATCCATGTCTAGTGTGTCCATCCATGTCTAGTGTGTCCATCCATGTCTAGTGTTTCCATCCATGTCTAGTGCGTCCATCCATGTCTAGTGTGTCCATCCATGTCTAGTGTGTCCATCCATGTCTAGTGAGTCCATCCATGTCTAGTGTGTCCATCCATTTCTAGTGTGTCCATCCATGTCTAGTGTGTCCTTCCATGTGTAGTGTGTCCATCCATGTCTAGTGTGTGTCCGTCTATGTCTAGTGTGTCCATCCATGTCTAGTGTGTCCATCCATGTCTAGTGTGTCCATCCATGTCTAGTGTGTCCATCCATGTCTAGTGTGTCCATCCATGTCTAGTGTGTCCATCCATGTCTAGTGTGTCCATCCATGTCTAGTGTGTCCATCCATGTCTAGTGTGTCAATCCATTTCTAGTGTGTCCATCCATGTCTAGTGTGTCCTTCCATGTCTAGTGTGTCCATCCATGTCTAGTGTGTGTTCATCCATGTCTAGTGTGTCCTTCCATGTCTAGTGTGTCCATCCATGTCTAGTGTGTCCATCCATATCCATTATCGCCTTTGAATCTCAACCTTGTCGTGAGTTAGGTCGTTCCTTTGTTGTGATCGTCGCCTTGTCTTGCCGTTTAAATTGGAGAATGTCTCTGAAAGCCGCGAGTCAAGTCGTGTTACCCAGTCTGTGTGAATATCCACGTTAACATATGTTACAGTTAGTTCGCATCCAATGGAGGCGCTACTTTAAAGTCAGTCTTCTGAAAATGTTAATGTAACCAAAGATAGACATCCTCCATGGCATTTCGTTCCAGAGCCAATGATGCCTCAGTATACACTATGAAACAGCCACGTATTGCCATGGAAAAAAAACATAAAATAAGACTGATTTGCTGTGACACGCTCTGAGCCCGGATAAAATATGACACAGTAGTTAACGACTAAAGTGGAGTCTGTGGTAATACGGAGACAGATTCTGTTCTGGCCAAATGACGTCACGCTGAGCAAAAAATAAACGGCATGACACGAAATGAACTGCATTATCAATGCGATTTAACCGCGTGAGTTCCCTACGGATCATTATTTTGCATTATCGTAATTGATGATAAGCAGAACAATCTGCTATTCATCTTTGATTCATATGATCCATCAGTCTTCAATTAAGTTAATGGTGGATACCTTCTGATAATTTTAACTGCTCAATTCGGTGCAGTTTGCAATAGATTTAGAACATTCGAATTGGGTGCTTAATACAACTGCTTGCATGTACGTAACTCCGTAAATGCTGTAAATCGGTAAAACGTCTCATTCGTCTTCATGAACACACGTTTCTGATAATGGCAGCATCCAGTCCTCAGGACTGATCAAGGCGCTTTACACTTTACTCCCTGGCAGACTTGCTCAATCGAACTCCATCTCGACTCCTCTGGGAAGCATCCAGCCACGCTGCAATTAATACGCGAAGACTATATGCAAACAAATATACAATACTGTCTGTAGTCAGGGAGCTATATGTTTGGATGGCAGCCCTTGCAACGCAGCTAGAAAGACTTGCCGCTAACCGCATTTAAAGAGAGGAGACCCAGGTCATTCAAAGAAGAAAGGGAAGATATATGTGAAAAACATCGTTGCAAACCATGGAATGTAATTATACGTGTACTACACATGTACTATACATGTACTATACATGTACTATTCCTGGTACATTCCCTATGCATTGTAAGGACGTTAGTTGAGTGAACAACATACTTATTCCGCCGTACGGTCCGCGAGGACACTGCAGATACCCGTACAACTCATGTTCCAGTTGGATGATATCCAAGACAGAGACGTTGAGTTCCAGTTGGATGATATCCAAGACGAAGACGTTGAGTTCCAGAAATCCTGTTGAAATTACACATTCATCCATTTGCATGAACCGCTGAGCGCTATTGTGTATAACTACGTATAATTCTCAAACCACCAAAACGTGCCGGCAAACGATATTGCCAGACGATCTGCCAGTGGGTACAGGTACACCAGACACCACAGCGATGTAATCAGTAGCGCCCCGGGGCGCGCGAAGACGACGCAGAATAGAGGAAGGCATTAAGAGAATAGCCGAATATACATGTGGCCGAATATCATATGAAGAACATAATGAGAGTGGGAGAAATAGAAAGGCAGAGAGAGAGAGAGAGAAAAAAGAGAGAGAGAGAGGGGAGCGAAAGAGAGAAAGAGAGAGAAGAGAGAGAGAGGAAATGTTGGAATATGTATATAAAAAGTATGAATATATATTAAGTATATATATATATATATATATATATATATACTTATATATATTCATACTTTTATATATATATATATATATATATATATATATATATGTATCTGTGTGTGTGTGTGTGTGTGTGTGTGTGTGTGTGTGTGTGTGTGTGTGTGTGTGTGTGTGTGTGTGTGTGTGTGTGTGTGTGTGAGTATGTGTATATATAATATATATGTGTACGTATGTATGTATATATATAACATATATATTCTATATATATATATGTGTGTGTGTGTATATATATATATTGAGAGAGAAATAATAGAGACAGAGAGAGTAATTTTATTTCACAATACATTAAGGATGAATAATATATCACATAACTGGCTGGCTGGACTGTTCACTGTTTGGTATGTATGTATGTATGTATGTATGTATGTATGTATGTATGTATGTATGTATGTATGTATGTATGTATGTATGTATGTATGTATGTATGCATGCATGCATGTATGTATGTATATAGCGAGGTTATTTAATGAGTGCTTCACAGCAGGAAATGTTCCAGTATAATGGCACAGACGAGTGGTTATGCGGATGCAGAAGGAAAGGGGGACACCCATTCACATGGTAATACTTAGGAATCTCAATCGCGAACTGACGCGTGGGATTGCTTGAAATGTTACCAAATGAGGTTCGAGAATGATGCATATAGTGGTAAACAAGCAAGATGGGAGATAATAAGTTGTTTTATAGATAATGAAGAGAAATAGACCATGGATTGTTTGAGGTAGGATATAGTATTTAGATTTGTGAACCAGTCCAAAGTGATCTGACTCCGTACCGTAAGAACGTGCATTTGCAGTCATCATAACGACGTCGCCAGGATAGACAGAGATCAGAACGACGGCGAGGTCAACATAATGCAGAGAATGTACACCAATAATGGGAGCGAATGAGAAACATAGGACTATCTTGGCGGGAGTGGGAAATGGTTCCAAAGGGACATGGTACGAGTCCTCCCTTGCATCTCATTATGCTGATGAGCCTGATCAGCGGGACTGAACAGGAAGTACTTAAGAAGATGATGTATGTCAGCGATCTAGCAGTGATGTCTTAATAATAATAATAATACATATTATTTATTCACGATAACCTTTTAAAATATACAATTTATCTTCCCAAAGTCGTGATTGTTAATCCAACTGTAGGGGAGACCGGGGCTAGTTGTAACAAAAACAACATATTTCAGGATTGCGGGAGGGTTTCGTAACTGATCGGAACTTGTTTATGCCAAGAGGTTCTCACATATCTCCCGCAGTTAATTGGAGATACTTAATTGTCTGGGATATTTCACATTTACGGTATGATGTATTATATGAGGTGTCCTAAAGTGTTACAACTTACCCCGATACGGGGCAAGTTGTAACAAAAATAACACATTTCAGGATTGCTGGTGAGTTTCTTAACCGATCGAAACTGTTGTCATGCCAAAGGGTTCCCACATATCTCCCGCATATAATTGGTACACGATTAAATGCCTGGCTTATTACATATTTGTTGCATAATAAGTTATATGAGGTATCCTAAGGTGTTACAAGTTACCCCGGCACGATAACAGCTCTTTTCTTTAAAAAATGGCGTAACTTCATGGCGTGTTGATGGATTCACGTGATATTAGACAAGACATAATGAAATAGGTTGATAGACCTGCTGTCGTCTTGCAGAATAATTTGGATTAGCCGTTTTGTCTGCAAGCCCTCTGTTACAACTTACCCGTGTTACAACTAGCCCCGGTCTCCCCTACATAAAACATAATGCAGATATACTAACCGATATATTAGTTTACCTAATCAATTGCGTAATGCAGTTAAACTATAGTGACTAAGTATAAAATTGTTAGCATTACAACTGTACAAACGATAAAAACATGATATATATTATCAATGAATACAATAAAACCATTTATTTTAAATGTTCATTGCATTGTGCGTCACTATTGTCTATTTTAACACATTCAGCAGATATGCCTTCTTAAACACACAAACAGTGAGTTGGCGTTTATTATTTCTTGATTTAAGCTATTCCATATTATTTGTGCACCATTAACAGCAATATAATTCTTGAAGACGGTGGTCCGTTCTCTTGGGACATACAAGCTACAAGGAAGGATTACGATGATGTAAAACCATTAGAAAGCATGGCCTCCGAATGGATGTTGTAAACACTGAAATAATGTGGATAGGTGAAATGACAATTATTCTATTTGTCGTTGATGAAAAGCAAATACAATACGCTGTGTAGTTGTAATTAATGCACACTGCGTGATGGCATAGGAAGCAGTATAAAAATACAGAGGAATGTGCAAGTAGACACTATGTCGACAGGCATCTGAAGACACTTCTGACGGGAATTTTGCTGGAAGCATGAGTGGGAAAACCGTTCTTGTATGGAGTGAGAACACCGCACTCACAGAGAGACGGTACCAGAAGCTAGAGATGGCCTAAACAATACGTAATAACCTGCAAAGATAGACAGCTCCTGAATAAAACGTAGATGAAAGCAGACAGAAATGAACATGACATTTGCAAAGGGTGGGTGAAGAATGACAGACAGTAAGATCACGTAACAGAATAGTATAAAGGAAAAATGAAGAACATTAAATGATGATGTGAGATGGGTAGGCAATGTGGAAAGAGATGCTAGGAGGGCAGAGACAAGTAGCCAAGACTATCGCAGCAGAAGCGGGAAATGGAGAGCAGTGACAAGCTAAGCAGAACCACTACCAAAGTGCATCGATAGATAGGTTGGACTCTCGATAAGCCAAAGGGCTTCCTTGTCCACGAGCCATCTAGAGTTGATTCTCTAGGTGGCAATCTTGTTAAATCTATCCATATTCAACAAGGGAAACAAATAGAGTTCTCATACAATACCATCACAAAGAAGTGATTTTTGGGGCATTTGTTTTAATCCATTTCCCACATAGATTCACCAACTCTAGGCAATGACATGCTGCTAATTTTTAGTACGACCCACGATGACGTAAATATTCCACCTCTCCCATATTGCGAAATGCGATCTTCTGGCCTCTGTGCTGCAGTGGGAAGAGACGGTGTTTGATGCGGCCTAAAACTAAGATTCTATATTAAATTCAAAGATTATATTATAAAAAGTCATTCATTAAGATACATATATAATGACTAACGTATTAAGATAAGCATGTAAACTCGTAAAAGGCGCTTCCGTCTAGCCGGCGCGAAGCCGAAGGCACCGTTGGCGTTGGTAGGTTCACGACACCATTGCAAACGGAGTCGATATGGTGCGTACAGTCATCTATTTCTTGAACTACAGCAGGATGAGGAGAAAATGTTCTTCTGCGACAACTTCTACTTGAAATGTTGGTAGTAATTCTTTGGTAGTAATTCAGCGACGACATGTTTCAATCCTCGATGACAGAAACAGAATACTACTACCTTCCCGCTAATACCTTTCAGCCATTTTTGAAAGTTGGGAAAACACGTCTGTAATGACGACACACCTTGGCATTTCTTGTGGGATTCGTGTGCGGATGCGTTGAAATTGCTACATGGACCAATTCAGCATCTGCATCACAAACCGCATCCGCAGTTGCACATATGAAGTCACTCCTATGCGTTCACATTGTAGCCATTTGTTGCCGCATGCCGCGTCCGCATGACGCATCCGACCATATGGAATCTTAGCTTTAGTGTCATGCGGGATGTCATGTAGCCACCGTCACCGCGGCCGTCACAGCCGTCAGTCGGTGGCCGCTCCGTGTCAGAACAACCAACAGGTTGCCATTGGCGGCACGGCTGTAATTCGCTGTCTTCACCCGGCGCTAAGTGCGTGGTTGGCTGTCAAAGCAGGTGACTCGTTGGCGGTGTGATATTTCGCCTCTCAGTGAGGTGCTGTGCTGTAGTAACCGCTGCATTGCAACGTTGGCGACCAAGAGAGGGATTCTTTGGCGTCAGTTCAACTCCCAATATGGCCGTACAGACAGGTTGGTAGGCTTTCGTGTCTCGTGCTTTATCATAATGCCTTACTGCAACATATTCGGTCGGTCGGTCGGTCGGTCGGTCGGTCGGTCGGTCGGTCGGTCGGTCGGTCGGTCGGTCGGTCGGTCGGTCGGTCGGTCGGTCGGTCGGTCGGTCGGTCGGTCGGTCGGTCGGTCGGTCGGTCGGTCGGTCGGTCGGTCGGTCGGTCGGTCGGTCGGTCGGTCGGTCGGTCGGTCGGTCGGTCGGTCGGTCGGTCGGTCGGTCGGTCGGTCGGTCGGTCGGTCGGTCGGTCGGTCGGTCGGTCGGTCGGTCGGTCGGTCGGTCGGTCGGTCGGTCGGTCGGTCGGTCGGTCGGTCGGTCGGTCGGTCGGTCGGTCGGTCGGTCGGTCGGTCGGTCGGTCGGTCGGTCGGTCGGTCGGTCGGTCGGTCGGTCGGTCGGTCGGTCGGTCGGTCGGTCGGTCGGTCGGTCGGTCGGTCGGTCGGTCGGTCGGTCGGTCATCGGTCGGTCAAATCTAAATGAATTGTGTTTGATCAACTACTGTGTTTATACTATTTACTCACAGATACATACTGGTTGTTATTTTATAAAATAAATATTGTATCAAAGGTCTCCAACCACATTGTAGCGTAAATGTGTTAGGAAGGCGTCACACACGTGCATGCACATACGCAGTTATAAATACATATATAAAGTAAGCACAATGAAGACCACTTACCATACAACAAAACACATGGACATGATAAATCCTCATATAGTTTGTATACGAGGTATTCACATAAATAATTAACGAGTGGAAGCATTTGCAATGACATTATCTGACATCATCGGAACCAGCTAACGCACTACATGTCGGTATTCATCTTCATTCCACGCAGCCTTTCCGTCGTGGATCAATTTGTATTAAATTAGCAATTCACTCGTTTATTACCCAACCAGGCCGTCGTACACGCCAACAAACACAGACCTACCACATCGTATACAAATGCGTCCTTAATTATTCACTATTGATATTTAAACACGCAATGATTGTCCGGGATGGTCCTAGCGTTATTGTGCCCACACTGGTAACTGACATTTAAGTATTGCTGTCCACGAGAAACATCCGACGAACTGATGCCGCACTGTTCAGATCGTGTATCAGTTAGATTTTCTGCGGCGGCAATAGAGACGATGCAGGTCACGTTCTGCTTGATGATCGCAAGCATGTGAAGAAACAATAACGGCATTACGGTGAGAGAGTATCAGCCACTGAGTCAAGGCTTCAGTCGTGTCCCCAGTGCGCGACACTGACGCAATTTCAATGACTAATAAATCCGGTTAATCTGGCCGGTGGATTTCTTCGTCGAATGTGTTCGATGCATAGCCTCGGCTGTTGCGTTCAGCTCAGACGGAAACCGCTTAAGTAACCTGTCACAGCGGTCTGAGCTGAAACAGAGACACGGACGACAAGCATTAGATAGGTCGAGGGTAAGCTAGGATCGGTTATTTGCGAGCTTCTGAATCCATCGGCCCGTTCCAAAATATAAGCTAGGGTTCATTGTTTTCGCTAATCTTGGAAAGTCGCATCAGCTATATCAGTTGTAATTCATCAAAGTGTGATTTGTTGTATTGGGGAATTCGTGTTTTAGTAATAACAAAATAATTGACGCGTGCACGAATGGATGTGCGCGCACGTACACACGAATGAACGTACGCACCAATGTACTTCCCCTCCCCCTCATACAAACATAAACACGCACAAATGCACACACTCACTTATACAGACACACACCCACACATAAACACACGGACACACACACGTACACACACACATACACACGTACACACGTACACACACACACACACACACACACACACACACACACACACATATATATATATATATATATATATATATATATATATATATATATATATATATATATATATATATCAGCGCAGAATACGACAAACGTGTAGCTTTCGTCAATAATAAAACTCTGGAGCTGTGGTCTCTGGTCTAGTGAGAACGTTTTTGTTGATCAGCTAGAACTTAATGATGCACCGTTTTCTTCTATGTACCCGTTATGTACCATATATGCCATACGGTATACAGCGCGCGATACGGTTTCTTCTAGCGGCGTTTCGTATGCTGCGCGCAGGAAACGTATGTGTATGTACCATTGGCGCCACACAGTTGGATGACGCCGTTGACCGACTTGTGCCATCTGCTTCTCTGGACGTGCGCTTTCCGAACGGAAGAGAAGGCCAAGATGTGTCGAATGTCGTGCTTTCGTTAAATTTGTATGACGATAAATACCCTTTAATATTGTACATTAACGATATAACATGCCGTAAGGAATGCTGATTTTTCAAAACCGCTTTAAAAAAACCGTATAAAAATACAGGTTCCTATACGGTTCGCAACTCTAGAATCCTCTTAGCTTGCGACACGGCATTCAACAACGCTTCCGCCAAGAGGGCAGGCTCGAATGAGATCGCCTAATGTCAAAACACCACACGGTCGGTGTGAAATGAGTAACTCAACAAGACCGAGCCGCATTAAGCACAGAGACGTCACCAGATACGACTAGTTCAAAGCACAGCACCTCGCACTTGACTATTGCATTACACGGTGGAAGTAATCAACCAGTTTGTGTTTCTTGCGCGTCGTCTAGCCAACTCACACATCTCTAACGATACAGCCACTCATCCTCGCAAACCAGGGCCGCTTGCCATGCAAACTGCAGAAGAGAATAGAGATCAGCAGGTACCGACGTCATCAGTCGCAGCGACCCCTGGCGCCCGAAAATGCAGCTACGCCATCAGTTACCAAGCATGCGCTCTGTGAACGCGAGTTAATAGCACACAACATAAATCGAAAAGCATGGTGTTCGATTGTACTATGATCGTACACAATATCTTTTTTTAATAAGTCAACCTGGTTTGCTGTTTTACCACAGTGGTGAATTTTAAACGTTACTTTTATTCAGTTTTACATTAAAAAAAGTATTACGTTGATCTCTCGAGCGGACGCCAGGAATTTATGAATTATGATGAATATTTTCATGTAAATTCCAGATACGAGTCTCAAAGACGTGCTATTTCACAAACGTAGCATGACTCATTTTAGGGTTATTGCGAGTATTATTGTGTAGGGCCTACATAGTATTAGGGTTGTTGTGATTATTACATAGCATTATCATGGGTTATTGTAAGTAAAGTTTAAACATGCGTATGCCGTATTGAAAAGGATAAGAATAGCTGTAATGTTAACTGAAATTTATGGTGATACAAATGTAAAATCATAGGAAAAGTGGAATTGTTTAGACTATAGCGGACTTGAATCCACCCCCGTCGACTGACAGTTCAGCAATGAAAGAACTAATACAATTCACAATTAAACAAAACAGGAAAACAGTCTCGGGAACGTAACAAGCTGCAGGAACCGGCAATACCCAAATGTGATCATCCTGGTTGCAACTGATTGCAGACTAAGATGGTAGATACCTTGGACAAGACAATTATTGATCAAAAACTGAATAGAGGCCAGGCATGTGAGACCGGGATTGGTGAATCACGGGTTGGTTGTTATAAAACCAAGATAGCGTTTCTCCGAAATTGCGAGAACAGTCTGGATTGTCAGAGCAGTGAGCGTTTGGAAGATATGAACTGGCAGTTCTGTGAATTAATACTGATGTGTTGGCGACGAAGTTTCATTTTTTCGTGTCATAAGTAAAGTCTTGATATGTTAGTATTTGTATATATAGCTCCGAGTCGTGGTTATTTCAAACCAAGGAAACTGTCAAGCAGACTATACTGATTATGAACTCTCAGCGTAACAGCAAAAATAAACAAACATATAATATACAACAATTAAATATTGTATCAACTCTCCATGGAGTGGCAAATTGTCACAAGACAGTTGGTGTTCGTTTTCACATTGTTTTTGTTATGAAAATAAGTTGTAAATTTTGATTTTGTTAATCATTTCTATCAATAGCATACCTTTGGTAACTAACACAGACGTGAGGCACGTTATTATGAAATTGGCCGCGATTCTAACAATTACTGTTTTCATGTAACTTATGGTTTTCAAAGATATTGTAAAATGAGTTTGCATAAAGTGAAACCTTTGACATTACCTGTTTACCCGTTTGCTCTATTGTTTTTACAAATCCACGACTACATCACTAGGCACCTTTCAGTACGTGTATTACTTTATTTTGTAATAATTTGTCTTTAAACGGTAATTGATTTCCAACAATCGATTACGCCGCATTTGGTAACACGAACCAACGTCATATTGTGTGACAGTCACCCCGAGTAGGTTGTCACACGAGAACCTTTTTAAATCATATTTATTTTTAGTAAAGCTACCCAAGATTATTGACATTCATATATGTTCATTATAGATTGGAACTGTTATCGCAAAGAAGAAAATGAAATAGACGGTTGAATGAGGCAACAATAGCCGGTCTCCCCTTCATAAGCAGTTTTCACTGATTGTTTGGTTATTGAAGCAACTCGGACGTTGACTCCCCACTGATGTGGATGACTTCGAATAGTATGTTGTCATATCTGATATCGCAACTATTTATAATGGCATTGCATTACTGATTCTAAGGGTGGTTCTAGGCCATATTACGGGGTATGCTCCCACCGGAGCTAAACCCATCAAATGCGAGAAATGTTGCGTACAAGAATATATACTTAAAATCCATGTTTTGTTTGGTTAGAATCGCAATAAAACCCAAAGCAATACCTTGTATAGCATGGTTCGTCTTTTTCATGGGGAGAGGGGTGTGCGGAGTAGAGTCTATCATTGATCTTGTTCTAGGTGACAAGAATCTGAGAGGCAATGCAGTTTTGTCTGGAAACCAGTAATAACTCCTGAAGCTTCACAACCAGTGACTATTTAAATACATTCTATTTGGTCTCCTCTTAGTTTCTAGGTCTGTGGTGTTCCAACCCATATCTCACTAGACGCCTTTCACTTCAAGGATCAGCTGAGCTTCATTTTACCGTTTCTGGATTGACTGCATGCTACATTATTCTCAAATAGTCAATGTCGTGCACTGTCGCGCAGTTATTCGTAAGCCATCAAACATGTCCACTCAGAATTGAGGACAGTTATGCATAAACAGAACAAAGTAAAATTATACACACGATCGAGTTAACATTTTGTTGTCGACACTACACATGTTCGATTTTTCGCGGACCGATTCTGTACCAAGAGGACGGAAGCATTGTCCTGCGGCAGTGCCATCAAATGCGTGACTATACGATGCCAGTTGATGCTGCGAACACAAATGACAGGCATTACACGAAGCGCTCCGTGAAATCCCAGAAGCTTGTTACATCGAAACCATTCAGTGAATAGCAATGGTTTCGTCGAATCTACGTGCACAGCAGTTGCAAGCATCGCAATTACCGGTCTCGTTCGTTCGCTGCCACTTCGCCAATATTGGCTGTACCTGTCTGACACGGTGTTCTCGTCGAGGTCGCCTGCATCACACACGCACAGCTAGAGAGGGGCAAGTCGCTCGATCAGGTTTTGTGTAGCGCTTTTGCGTTCTATATTGCAATATTTGAATGTATTGTCAGACTGTAGGCGGGTCGTGTTTATGTTGTTGTAGCCACGGCGTTCAAACTGCGGTAGGGTGTATTGGTGAAGAAGCGGTTTTAGTGACATTTTATACTTTACTAAAATCGCTATTGAAGATGTTGTGCTGGTTCGCAAAAGGATCGGGAAAGACGGCACTTCAAAAAGTAACTAAGATCTTAACCAATTCAGTGCCACGACACTACAACAATTAACTAAGATTTTAACCAATTCAGTGCCGCATCAGTTTATTCAGGATTATAAATCACTCTTCTTGATTCACATTGCACGTTTATATATGTATACGTACGTACGTACGCACGCACATGCACGCGCGCGCACATACATGCGTAGAGACAGAGAGACAAACAGAGACAGAGAGAGGAGGGAGAAGAGAGGGATTCGGGCAGGCAGGCAGGCAGGCAGGCAGGCAGGCAGGCAGGCAGGCAGGCAGGCAGGCAGGCAGGCAGGCAGGCAGGCAGGCAGGCAGGCAGGCAGGCAGGCAGGCAGGCAGGCAGGCAGGCAGGCAGGCAGGCAGGCAGGCAGGCAGGCAGGCAGGCAGGCAGGCAGGCAGGCAGGCAGGAACAAGAAGGCAGGAAGTCAAGAAGGCAGGAAGGCAGAAAGGCAGAAACAGAGTAAGATAGGGTGGGAGAAAGGGGAGAATGACAGACAGGCAGAGAGGGAGAGGAAGATAAGGGAGAGCGAGAGAGATTCTCATCTTCAGCCATCGCTGTTCGTGATATGATGGCGGTAGATAAGAATCTCTAGCCATAAGCCTCGCCTCTCGCCGCCGTGGGAGATGTGACCGGTGACTGCAGGCAGCAGCACCAACACACCAGTTGTATGTCTCCGTCTCTTCGGTGGAATTGCGTTGTGAACTATCGATTTACAGTTGCACGCTGGGAATGTGGTGATTAGAAACAAAAGACACACGCTGTGGGACTTGACTGGTATCAGCAACAATCACTCGGTTGTATTTGCGCAAACAGGACAAACATGTTGTCTGGATGGCCACGCACATCTGCTGATCAATTTCCATTATCAGTAAGCTGTGCTACGGTCATACGTCGCTGCCGTCCAAACTTACACAGCGGGTCGTAGATTACAGTGTTACGTCAAAGCAACAACGTTGTGTTTTGCAATGGTTTGATTCCAACTGATGGATGCGTTATGTCCGGAGCAGAGCTATAAAACAATCGTTTACGATTACTGCACAAATTCAGTCACTGCAAAACGGAAGATAGGCGATAACGACCGAAATCAGGCGATAACAATCGAAATCAGGCGATAACGATCGAAATCTTCATTCTCGCTGTGTGTTGAAGTGCTATTTGTGATTAATACGCAAGCCGGACACGACCAGACGACAGTTTCGCCAAGACAAAGAGTTCTTAATGACAAATCATAATAAAAAGATAATTATACGTAGTTGTGAAATGTTTATTTTTAAATCCTTTCTATCAATTTCATACTTTTGGAATCTATGTTCACTGTAATGTTACTAATCATTTAATAAACATACTGAATGCTTACAACCACCATACATTATGGTATTTTATAAGTCTAACTGGTGGTTCGCAATGTGACCGTTGCGACCATATGAGACAATCACAAAAGTGTATATAAACATCCTCTATCAACTGGGTTTTACAGTCAGGCGAATTAACCGGAAGTTGCAGGAATTGTCGTTTTATGTTCGGTGCATTTACTTGGCTCCCACACAATAAGTACCGCAAGTGGAATGGAGTACAAATGATTCCGCGATGTTCTTGCTAATAAGTACGATCCCACTCAAGTAGAAGGACCGACAATACGGAAACATGGTGAAAACGAGAGACGGAGACAGGAACATCAAAAATGATCGTTTGCTATTGAGAAATCTTATACAGCCTACGTTTTGGCACGTACACATATATTTGTACACGCGCGCGCACATACACACACACACGCAAACACACACACACACACCACACACACACACACACACACACACACACACACACACACACACACACAGACACACACACACACACTCACACTCACACACATGGCGGACAAAAGGCGATACATTATCATTATCAGTGCGTCACGCTGTACAGATGGAAAGCAATATCAGGTCAAATGCTACGTTTGGCGGTATTGATTAGCAACGACCTTTGCTTTTGTGCGAAAATAGTTGCACATGGACAGTATATGGTACTAGACAACTGTTCCTGACTGCGCAGAACCTCATACAGTGTAACAACGGTTTGCACAGAGGTTTAGAAGACACACTGATAATTCAAACCAATGCGCATAACCGCTATGCAACGAGTAATATAGCATTAGGAATTTAGCCATATGTAAGGAAACGTTAAGAAAATCGTGAACTAGCTTTGTGAACTACAATTCAACGTTCTCTTTATGGTAAAAACAACTATGCGAATTTGTAAATGAAATAATTACCCAACCGTTAGTGACACTATCACATACTAACATCAAGACATATGAATACATAATATTATTTTCAAAACCTGCACATGCAGAGTTAGCTAGATGTCATTATTAAATGTGTCAGATCGCCACGAAACGATGATCGTCTCTTCCGAGTGATATACCGTACTGTCCAACACTTGATTCCTGGCAGGAGACGCATCAGCGATGTGAACACCTTGGCGGTCTTTAATCCTTCCATTTGGTAATCAAACCTGGTCTCACTCGCGGACGAGGGGCCAGCTGCTACTCATGCGCAATCACATCGCGCTAATTATGCCAGTGGAGTGTTTGCGTTATTACACAGCGCACAGATCTGATGAGAAAATTTGATGCAACGATTCCGTTTCTGGGATCCACGTCGTGCTTTCCAGCAGCACTTTTAATAATACGTCGGTGCGTGTAACACGATTGATAAAACTGCACAGCTAAGTTTTTTTTCTCGTTTTACGTGTGATGTTTAAAGCCAACGTGCTACGTTCACTGCTACGTCACTACATTGATTGTGCCAGTTTACTAATTTTATTGGTCTCATGCGCGTCCAAAGTAGGTTATAACTCCAAACATCGTCGACAAATCACCATCCGAAGCAACATAATATTATCTATCTGTAAAAACTTGTAGTGCTGCGCATGGAATGGTAATTATAATTTATTCCAATTTTAATACGTACAGTACAATATATGGGACAATGGCAATGACAGGAATGTGCATCATGTAGTACAACTATGTATCAATCGATTTCGTTTAATTCGGCGTAGGCATATTGCTCTGTGTGCGTGTGCGTGTGCGTGTGCGTGTGCGTGTGCGTGTGCGTGTGCGTGTGCGTGTGCGTGTGCGTGTGCGTGTGCGTGTGCGTGTGCGTGTGCGTGTGCGTGTGCGTGTGCGTGTGCGTGTGCGTGTGCGTGTGCGTGTGCGTGTGCGTGTGCGTGTGCGTGTGCGTGTGCGTGTGCGTGTGCGTGGGCGTGGGCGTGGGTGTGTGTGGGTGTGTTTATGTGTGTGTTGTGTGTTTGTTTGTTAGTTTGTTTGTTTGTTTGTGTCTTTATGTGTCTGTATAAGGTTATATATATATATACATGTGTGTGTGTGCGCGCGCGCGCGTGCGCGCGCGTGTGTGTGTGTACCCGCTGCACATACAGCCTCCTATGCAAAGCAGCAATGCAAGACAAATGACGATTGAAATTGGCCAAATATATGACATTTATTGTATTAGATAAATCAGATGGACGACATATATACAACACATACATCAATACATCTACACAGCAAGTATGCCGGCCCCAATGGTCTTGCTAAGAATACCTATGCATTCTAACACATAACCAATGACCGGTATTAACAGTTCTCTTTACACTATATTTAACATCGACACCATATCGGTGAGGGTCACTCCGCCGGTTCCTGTGTGTGTGTGTGTGTGTGCGTGTGCGTGTGCGTGTGCGTGTGCGTGTGCGTGTGCGTGTGCGTGTGCGTGTGCGTGTGCGTGTGCGTGTGCGTGTGCGTGTGCGTGTGCGTGTGCGTGTGCGTGTGCGTGTGCGTGTGCGTGTGCGTGTGCGTGTGCGTGTGCGTGTGCGTGTGCGTGTGCGTGTGCGTGTGCGTGTGCGTGTGCGTGTGCGTGTGCGTGTGCGTGTGCGTGTGCGTGTGCGTGTGCGTGTGCGTGTGCGTGTGCGTGTGCGTGTGCGTGTGCGTGTGCGTGTGCGCGCTTTGCGAATGCTGTCCATCCATTCTTCTTTGAATCTCCTTGTCTTGGTTTTTGTCTGTGGTGCTGTATCTCTGTCCCAGGCCTAGACAACATATAGAGTCATATTATAGACAGCGATAGGAGGACTATGAAATAGGGATTGAAATAGAATACGATTGGTGAAAGAGAGAAGTAGACAAGCCGAGGGAGGGGAAGGGTTAGTCTAGACAACAACGAAGGTAGAGAAGTGAAAGAAAACAAAGAGAAAGCTAGAAAAAGAAAACAGGGCCGAAATCGAGGACGAGCCGGAATCCCGCCTCATTCCAGACATAGCCGGTACAGAATAAAAAGACAAAAAAGAACAAAAATTCTTGCTGAATGTACACGATACTTCCAAATCATCATGATTTTGCAATCATAAATGTACAGCTGTGGTGTCAGTGGCTCGACGACTGTAAACAGCACCAGGCAATACGGCAACCCGCGCTGTCGAAGTAGGTCGTTATTCCTCGCGTGACGTCATGTCTGTGGTAGATCTATCGACTCCGCAGAAGAACTCATTACATATGACTGTTAGGATACTCTTGCCATGGTGGCAAATTAACTCGACGAGTTGGAATAACTTGACATTATGATAACTTGACATATGTTAATAGTACATTTATTTGGCCTTCCTTGTTCTTATTACTGTGTAAAAAAATTAAAACAAATTATTGCCCGACCTGTTTAAGGAAATCATCAGTTGCTTGACATTGATATTCATCAGATTCCGATCGATTAACAACGCCGTAGCTCAGGAGATGTCACCGGATATAAGTATGTAATTATGCGAGGAAACCGCCTTGTAAGGCCAGACATGCTAAGGCAACACACACTAATGATTTTCAGTGGAAACGAACCTAATTATTAAATTTTAACGACGTTTTGTGTTACCTGACCTTGTTGAAAATGGCTGTTTTGATGAATGCGCCTGCGCACAAAACGAATACCGTAATCGATACAAACGTGCGTGGCGTTTTCACGTGGTTTCTGTCGTATGCATGACGCATACGACCACATTGGATGTTGTTGTCATGGTCCAGTCACACTTTCCTGTTCGTATTGTGCATGTATGTAACTATGTTTCGAATCATTTATATTTTAGAGTTAAATTAACGCCTCCGGGGGTTATTTTACGATGACAAACTCTGGTTTGAGCTGATTTAGGCCTAATATTTACACGGCTTATTACATTAAATACAATTGCAATATGTAATAAATGTAATCAATATATATTTTTACAATAACTGCTACTTTATTAGGATATGTCGAAGAGCATAAAAATAAACTTATATATTTAAAATATGCTAATAATAAATTCATTAAATGTATGTTAGTACTTTTAACACATTTTATCGATGTGACATTGTTTTCATGTTGATTGATTGCCGTGTAGCTAATTGCATTAATTATATACATAAACTTGGCATCTCATTGCTATATTGTTGTCAGTTCATTGGCAATTTATTGGGATTTTTATTGGCATCTCAGTGACCCGTCTCTGGTCCAATAATTAGGGTCAATATTATTGTCAGTGACGTTATCATTGCCATTATGCCCCGCGCGGAGTCCACATTGGACATATGAGTCAAAGCCAACCTCGTGCCAACAAAAAGTCAATGACCCTCTGAATGTTGCTAGATAGCTGACATTGTACCCTCGAATATTGCGAGATACTCATTACGAACACTGTAGCGACATCAAACGTTTTTCCATTGCAGGTGTGATTGTCGGTGTCGTAGCTGGCTGCGCATGTGCACTGTGCGTCATCATGGCAGTGGTCTGTCTGCTTCTCCATCGCCTGAATACATCGCACAACCGGAAGTCACGTGGCTATGAGTCGGTTGCGCAGAAACAGATCGTCGTGAAGACGCCCATTGTGGAAACAAAAGCCATGTACTCCCATGCGACGTGAGTTGATGTAATTACTCTGTATTTTAGTAGAAATTGTGTGTCTTATGTCCGCTACTTCACAGTATCCAAACAGCATGTGTATTATATATTATGCTAGTAGTGTTAATATATTTTAAAATAAAATCGACATATACCTAAGACGGGCGGGTTATACTTATATAGATAGGTTGGACTATCGATAAGCCAAACGGCTTCCTTGTCCACCTGCCATCAAGAGTTGGTTCTCTTGGTGGTATTCTTGTTAAATCTTGTTAAATTATACAACATCTTCTACTTCCTATATTCTCACGTGATTATGATTATGATTTTGGAAAGTGTTGCCAGAGCTTATTAAAACATGTCACATTAACGTGTTTTGACGCCAAGACATAGCTGAAATTAAACAAAGAATAAATTATATGGCAAAACCTGCTACACGACGGTATTTGTTCACATAATACTATCAAACACACACATCCTTTGTTATTCTAACAAAGAGATATAAATGATGCTATGGTAGCGACATGTGCTAAAACATATCACGTTGCTTCACCCCAGCATTTAAGCGACTATTCGTTTGTTCGTCTTGATGACTTTAATTAATTACAAAAGCAATGAGCCGCCTCGTGGTTAGGGCAATTTTAATGAGTTATTACTTGTGAACAATAATCTTAAACATGAATATATATATATATATATATATATATATATATATATATATATATATATATATATATATATATATATATATATATATATATATATATATATATATATATGCAATGTCAAGTGTGGTAATGAATGTGGACATACCCGTGAAACATTCAACTGTCTAGCTTTGGAACTGAGATGTAATTCTAAGTGGTTAGATCGCAAGAAGAGCGCTGCGGTCAAAGGTAAAATCGAACAGTATATGTTTGATCAGACAAATTCAGTATTTGCGACTGTAAGAGTGTATAGAGTGTAACCTGGGGCCAGTGTTAATTAAGAGGGAGGTCACATCGAGGCTGAATCCCGCTCGAAGACTGAAACACAATGACGTGTTATTCATAGATAAGCAAAGGTTCCTGGAGTACAGTTCGGACATTCGTTATAATTACATAATGAGTAATTGTAGAAACTCTCCGTAACCAATTACTCAGCATAATTAATAAACCGATATCGCCAGTATCGCCACAGCTACAGCGCACGAGTGACTCCACTGAATTGCATGACTAGGAACATAACCTCTGAGAGACGTTCGCGGAGAATGTTTCCATAATATTATTTTCTATAAATTGGCCATATATATATATATATATATATATATATATATATATATATATATATATATGTGTGTGTGTGTGTGTGTGTGTGTGTGTGTGTGTGTGTGTACGTGTACGTGTACGTGTACGTGTACGTGTACGTGTACGTGCGTGCGTGTGTGCGTGCGTGCGTGCGTGCGTGTGTATAAACAAACCAATGGAACAACTATAGGTGTCACCTTCAGAGTTGATTACCAGTCATTTCTCTCGGGTAAGAAAAAGAGGCACGGATAGTGTAGTGGTTAGCACATACATAGCATGGCAGTCATGGCATATTTGGTGACAACATATGGCTCTAAACATTGATTGCGCATCCCCCGTGAATCGGAGATTCAAATTAATGCCAGTCTCGTCTCAGTTTGGGACGTAAACGTACGACTGAGGACGATAAGCACCCTCACTGCCAGCATGGTTTGACATGGTTTAACATGGTTTAGTATGGTTGCCATCTAGAGCTAAGCTCCAGATGGCATGGGAACAAGGAAGCAATTGGCTTATTGAGAGTTCACTAAACTAATACTATTGTTTCTTATGAAATTACACAAGAATTTCTAGCATACATGAAATTATAAATATTATGTTTTAAATGCTACCAACAAATTTAATAAATAAAATACATGCTCTCTAAAAATGTATAGATAAAATAAAAATACACAAAGCGCATTACTTACTTCTTTACTTATGCCTTTTCGCTCGCTCGGAGCATAGGCCATCGACTAAGGAACGCCACTGTTTTCTGTCTGTGGCCATCTTCTCCATTTCTTTCCAGGTGTACCCCATCTCTTTTGTATCTTTTTCTGTGTCTCTCTGCCAGGTGTTTCGTGGCCTACCTCTTCTTCTCTTCCCTGGGGGGTTCCATGTGATGGCTTGACGGGTGATTGATTATGGTGGTTTCCTTAGTGTATGTCCTATCCACCTCCATTTTCTCTTCTTTATTTCATTTTCTATGGGTAGTTGCTTGGTTGTTTTCCAGAGTGTGGTGTTCGGTACCTTGTCTGTCCACTTCAAGTGTAGTATTCTGCGCAGGCATTTGTTGATGAAGGTCTGTATTTTCTTTAGTGTCTTCTGTGTGGTTCGCCACGTCTCCGCTCCGTAGAGCAAAACTGCCTTCACATTTGAGTTAAACAATCTCAGCTTGGTGTTAATTTTGATTCGTTTTGCTCTCCAAATTTTTCTCAACATGATGAATGCCACTCTTGCTTTCTGGATTCTTGCTTTGACGTCTTCTTCTGTCCCTCCAGTTTTGTTTATTGTACTGCCCAGGTATGTGAATGCATCTGTCTCTTCCAGTGGCTCTCCGTTCAATGTAATGGGGTTGTTGTTCTTTGTGTTGGCTTTCATAGTCTTTGTCATGCTTCTGTTGATGTTGAGTCCAAGCTGTGTTGACACTGTGTTTAGCTGCTCTGTTTTTTCCTGCATCTGTTTATGGCTGTGTGAGAGGAGAGCGAGGTCATCCGCAAAGTCCAGGTCCTCCAATTGGCTCCATGGTGTCCACTGGATCCCATTTCTTCTATTTTTTGTAGTCTTTTTCATGATCCAGTCTATGGCGAGCAGGAATAGGAACGGTGACAGAAGACATCCTTGCCTCACATCTGTCTTCACCATGAAGGAGTCCGTTAGTTGTCCTGCATGAATGACCCTGCATGCCATGTCTTCATAACTACTTCTTATCAGAGATATAAATTTCTCAGGTATGCCGTAGTGCTGTAGGAGTTTCCACAGCGTGTCTCTGTCAAGGCTATCAAATGCTTTCTCGTAGTCAACGAAGTTTATATACAGTGATGAGTCCCATTCCATGGATTGTTCGACAATGATTCTCAGTGTTGCAATTTGGTCGGTGCAGGATCTGTCTTTCCGGAAGCCAGCTTGGTGGTCTCTGAGCTTGGCATCTACACCTGTTTTCAGTCTGTCCAACATTATTCTGTTGAGGACCTTTCCGGGTACTGATAGGAGCATTATCCCTCTATAGTTCTTACATTCTTGCATATCGCCTTTCTTTGGGAGCTTCACAAGGTACCCTTCTTTCCATTCCGTTGGTATTTCTTCTTGTTCCCATATCTTCCCGAATAGGTCATGCAGTATCTCGGTGGAGGTCTCTATGTCAGCCTTGATTGCCTCTGCAGGAATTTTGTCTGGGCCGGAAGCTTTCCCTCTCTTCATGTGCTGAATGGCTTTTTCAATTTCTGCCTTACTTGGTCTTTCGCAGTTTATCTGGAGTACTTCTTCCGCTGGTGCGATGTCTGGAGGGTTCTGAGGTGGTGGCCGGTTTAGCAGTTCTTCAAAATGTTCCCTCCATCTCTTCAACTGGTCTTCATCACTGGTAAGTACATTGCCATTCTTATCTTTGATGGGTCTGTCTGTGTTCTTGTACTTTCCTGCTAATTTTCTTGTTACATCATACAGTTGTTTCATTTTCCTTGGGCTGATGCATCCTCTGCTTCTTTGGCTAGGTCTTCAATGAAGTTTGCCTTGTCTGTTTTTACGCTGTTCTTGACTGCTCTGTTTGCCTCTGTATACTCTTCCTGTGCTGCTGCTTTTGCTGCTCTCGTTCGGTTGTTGTTAACTGCACCTTTCTTTTCCTTCCTCACTTGCACTTTGTTGACAGTCTCTGCAGAAATCCAGTCTTTTTGTTGGTATTTCTTCTTTCCCAGAACTTCGCTGCATGTGCTGGTCCACATCTCCTTGATCTGTTGCCATTGTGTGTCTATGTCCATGTTTCCTTCATCAAGGATATCTTGTAGGGCTTCGTATTTGTTTCTGACTGTAAGTCGGAAGGTCTCTTTTGTCACCCTGTCCTGTAGGAAGTCCACATTGTACTGCGTTCTGGTGCTTCGCTTGACTTCTCTCTTCTTTAGCTTCATCTTCATTCTGGCCAGCACTAGATGGTGGTCTGAGGCTACATCTGCCCCTCTCTGCACTCTCACATCCTGCATTGATCTTCTGAACTTTCGTCCTATGCAGATATGGTCTATTTGATTTTCTGTCCTGTGGTCCGGTGATACCCAGGTTGCCTTGTGAATCCTGCGATGCGGGAACACGCTGCCTCCGATGATCATATTGCTAAATGCACAAAAGTCGGCCAACATCTCGCCATTTTCATTCATTTTGCCAAGTCCCTGTCTGCCCATGACTTCTTCGTACCCGCTGTTGTCTGATCCGATTTTGGCGTTCAAGTCTCCCATGAGTATTGTCATGTCCTTCTCCTTCAGTTTGTCACACAATGTCTGCAGTTTGTTGTAAAAGTCTTCTTTTGTTTCTTCGTCCTTGTCGTTTGTGGGTGCGTAACACTGAATGATGTTGAGCTTGATGTTTTCTTTCTTTGTTTTGAACGAGGCACAGATGATCCTTGGTCCCGCTGCTTCCCAGTTAATGAGAGCATTCTGTGCCTCATGTGACAACATGAATGCCACGCCTTCTGTATGATGTGCATCTTCCTCTTCATGCCCCGAATAGAGAATCATTTCTCCCGTATTCAGTCTGACTTGCCCTGACTGTGTCCACCTTGTTTCACATAGCCCTAGTACTGTGATGTTGTAGGCCCGTCGTTCCCTTGCTATTTGGGCTGCTTTGTTTGTTTCGAACATGGTTCTCACATTCCATGTTCCGATTTTCGAGATTTTCTTGGAAGATAAGAAGGGTATCGGCGATGTAGCTTCCTTACGGCTTTCACTGCATGGCGTCATACTCTCCCCAGGAGGCCCTCCCTCTCCCAAGTTCAGTAGAGTTCCTTTGGTCGATGTTTTCGTAACAATCTGTTTTTTTACGGGAAAGGGTTGTTAGCCCTTTGCCCAACCCTCCTCTTTTCTCAGCCGGGCTTGGGACCGTCCATGGCAGAGTTAACAAAGCGCATTACAACAACAATAATAATAATAATAATAATAATAATAATAATAATAATAATAATAATAATAATAATAATAATAATAATAATAATAATAATAATAATAATAATAATAATAATAATAATAATAATAATAATAATAATAATAATAATAATAATAATAATAATAATAATAATAATAATAATAATAATAATAATAATAATAATAATAATAATAATAATAATAATAATAATAATAATAATAATAATAATAATAATAATAATAATAATAATAATAATAATAATAATAATAATAATAATAATAATAATAATAATAATAATAATAATAATAATAATAATAATAATAATACGGCATTTAATATAATAATTAATTAATTTAAGTAAATGTATGAATAAATAATTTATTCGATATTAAAACAATTTCTAAAAATAATAAATGTGCAACCTAGGTATAACCCGATATTGCCAGATAACTGTAAATTGTATTTTTTAACATATTTACACTGCTTGCATTAACACAATCGTGACTTAACTTATTCCAGGTATTTATTGTCTTCTGGAAGGAGTACTTCCTTGTATCTAACCTACAATATATCTTGACTAACACTGCCGTATGTCCTCTTGTCATACTATCTTCTTTTAGTTTGAAGAAAATGTTGCTATCAATATTCTCGTATCCATTCGATATCTTTAAAAAATCTATTTGATCTCCTCTTAATCGTGTATAGTATACAGAGTTATGTAGCAAATACATGTTCTGTGACTTTTTCATATAGATTTTAAATAATTGTGATTTTTCACTTATATTGACCCTAAAGGACTGACAAAAAAACTGTTTCCAATTTTTCCGTAAATGTTTTCGTGGGAAAATCCAAGATGGCCGCCACCGAACACCAAAATTCTTATAATCGCAATTGGCAATAAACGGAATAAAAACTTGAACTCGGAGTCGTTTTATATGTATTGATGTATGGGGAATCCAATGCAACTATTATCCTGGTGAAAAAATGAAAATAAAGCTATATTAGCCAAATAATGCGTTAAAATGACAGTAAAATGTATATAGTATATGCAATTATGTAACACATATACGTCCTGTGATTTTTTTAATGTAAAATTAAAATAATCGTGTTTTTTTCACTTATATTGACCCTAGAGAACTAGAATAAAATGTTTCCATTTTTTTCGTCCACTTTTTCTTGGGAAAATTCAAGATGGTCGCCACCGTTCACCGAAAGTCTTAAAATCGCTATATCTTTGGCAATAAACAGTATAGAAACTTGAACTCGGAGTCGATTTAGATGTGTTTAAATATGATGAATCCAATGAAAGTGTTATTTTGATTAAATATGTGAAAATAAAGCTATGCCAGCCACAAATGCATTAAAATGACCGTAAAATGGTTACATACGGACAGCAAATGTTGGATGTAAAACATACTTTCCTGTCACATTTGGAAAGAATATTAAAAGGCATGTCCAACAGGGCCAAAATATATTTAATATCTTAATTTTGATGGAGATATGTACACTATGCTAATCGGTTATTTTTTACTTTACATTCTGATGTTTTCAATACACGCATACCAAGAGTAAAAGGCAACTGCTGTGGGAGAACATTCAACAGAATGTTGCTAACGTACGGTTCACAGCGCCAATACATAGGAACAAAACCAAGCTAATGCACTCTACGGAGGCACAACATGAAGCAGTAGGAGAGGTAACCAGCAATTGCAATATGTGCAAGGCAATTAAATAGGCATAGAATGAACCGTGGATTTTCAAAGGATCGCTAGATGATGTTGGAGAAGCTGTAGTTCCACAAGAACTCCACAATGTGACATTGTGGATGCTGAAAGGGGTACACATTGTCAAAACGGAAGAACACATGCATGCCCTGCATCGACCAGCATCATTCATATCTCGACATGCATTGTATATGCCCAAGTCAGTAGATGCATCTGGTTTCCGATCAACTGTCGAAACTCCCTTAGACTTCCTAGAAGCCAGAAACTAGTGGAAGTCCTCTCAACGTCTGGAGTTGGCATTCCATACAAATAGTCAAAGAATGCGTAACTCAAACTGCCAAGGGAGTGCAACAGAACATATAGGAACACGCTGGGAACAATGCCCATTCAGGTATTCATCGGCAAAATAGGTAGACAAACTTGAGTGTAAGAATTTGTTTCATGCGACAGCAATGTCAGTGTACCAGATACAACCTACGATGGATGATAGGGCATACCTGATTGAGGCACAGCATCTGGACAGTTACCTACCACCTACCATCATTATCGATGGCATGGCTGTTGTGCATGAACTGAATGTTCATAAAAGTCACATAGTAATTGTCAAGACCATTCAGCATTCTTTATTCGCGCAATTGACAACAAGTCTTTCGGCTACTGCGAGGCATACTTACTCTTTGATGACTACAGCACAGTTCGCTGAAATATCATTCGAGACAACTAAAAACAGCTGGCAGATCTTCTGACCCGGGCAATAAGGTCAATGATAATACGCCCACAAAGATCTAAAGGCATTCTTGAATAGCAAGAAAAAAGGCGAGCCTCACTTTGTGCCTTGTAGAAAGGCTGTGCAGGTCAGCAAAATGTCTACCGTCTCTCAGACACACAAAGATGTCTTTGCAGCCCATTCATCTGCAGAATTCGCAGTACACAGAATTAAGCAGATACATTGATGACACTGTATGCAGTTGTAGCATCGGGTGATCTAGGTATCATTGTACACATTTATTTCAGTGATACGTGTGTACTTGTGTTGGCATTGCGCAGAGTTCCAGAACTCAGCGCAGAGAGCATCATAATGATTAGCACAGGAGCTAAGTGACACCCTGTCAAACTCAAGCTTATCTATGATGCTCTGGGTCCTGACAAAACAAGCTCTACCAGGGTGTCATGCACTTATTGGTGCAAACATCACTGGACACAGGACACAGGGAAAACAAAAACCTACATTTTTCAAGATGTTCCTGAAACATATTTTGGATTTTACGTTTTATGGCTATTTTAATACCTATGTGGCTGGTATCATTTCATTTTATTTTCATAAAAATCATGGCTGCTTTGGATTCATCATACTTAAAAACATCTAAAGCGACTCCGAGTTCAAGTTTCTATACCGTTTATTGCCAAAGATATAGCGATTTTAAGACTTTCGGCGATCTGTGGCAGCCATCTTGAAATTCCTCACGAAAAAGTGAACGAAAAAAATTAAAACAGTTTTTTTCTCAGTCATTTAGGGTCAATATATATGAAAAAACACACTTATTTAAAATTTACATGAAGAAATCACAGGACGTATATGTGTTACACAATTACGTATACTATATACATTTTACGGTCAGTTTAACACATTTTGTGGCTAATATAGCTTATTTTTATTTATTTAATCAAATTAACAGTTGCATTGGATTCATCACACTTAAACACATCTAAAACGACTCCGAGTTCAAGTTTCTATGCCGTTTATTGCCAAAGATATAGCGATTTTAAGACTTTCGGTGACCGGTGGCTGCCATCTTGAATTTACCCACGAAAAATTTGACGAAAAAAATGGAAACAGTTTTTTTCCAGTTCTTTAGGGTCAAGAAAAGTGAAAAAACACAATTATTTAATTTTACATGACAAAATCACAGGACATATATGTGTTATATAATTGCGTATATTATATACAGTTTACAGTAATTTTAATGCATTTGTTTGCTATTATAGCTTTATTTTCATTTCTTTCACCAAGATAATAGTTGCATTGGATTCTGCATACATCAATACATATAAAAGGACTCCGAGTTCAAGTTTTTATACCGATTATTGCCAAAGATATACCGATTATAAGAATTTTGGTGTACGGTGGTGGCCATCTTGAATTTTCCCGCGAAAAAATGAACGAAAAAAATGGAAATAGTTTTTTTCCAGTCCTTTAGGGTCAATATAAGAGTAAAATCACAATTATTTAAAATCTATATGAAAAGGTCACAGAATGACACAATGCCATACACTAGTAGTCTCTATCGCCGTTAACCCAGATTATAACAAGCTAAACGTCTTTCATAACAACTGCTTAATTTCAGGAATAAGCATAGCTGCCCTGCGTTGCACTCTCTTCTTGGCTTGTCGATGTATTTCTTATGATATGGCCTTCATGCTTGGATGCAATATTCTAAATGTGGCCTAAATATAGCTTTGTATAATGGTATGATTAACTGTGCTTCCACACATGGATGTTTCTACTAATTAGCCCTAATATTTGATATTTGATTGCCCTTTGAAGCAGCAATTCCACATTGCTCCGAAACTGTCATGTCAGCACTAACTGTAACTCCCTGGTCCTTTTCTTTTACACTTGTGCCTAATATATTATCGCCCATACATTGACATTTCCTAAAATGAAATAACATTCGCTATTTTTCAGACATTTTGACCAACTTGGTTAGATCATCTTGTAAAGTGTCTTTATCTGTATCTGTTTCTGAACATATTTGTATCGTCTGCGAATTTAAGTACTTTACTTGATAAATCTTTATCCAAATAATTTATAAATAAATATATTAATATAAGTCCCAACACCGACCCCTGTGGCATTCCACTCAAAACTGGTTTCCAGTTTGATATCTTCCCCTCTACTATTACTCTCTGGCTTCTGTCTGTCAACCATGTTTGTATCCAACTGATCATCATCATTCATCATCATCAATGATCAACATTTATCATCATCACTGATCATACTTCCCCCTATACCATAACAATCTTTGATGTGGCAATTTATCAAATGTTTTCAGAAAATCTAAGTAAACTACATTCACAGGTGAATCATCATCTATCCACTTTGTAATATCTTCTAAAACATAGATCAGTTAGACAAGACTTAGCTTTTAGGAAGCCATGTTGAGGATCAGGTATTAATATGTGTTTTACAGGATATTCTACCACGTGGTCTCTAATAAACGTTTCTAATAATTTGCGTAAAACTGATGTTAAGCTCACCGGTCTATAATTCTCTGTCTTACTCCTCGATCCCTTTTTGAATAATGGTGTAATATTTGCTTCTTCCCATTCTGATGGAACGAATCAAAATTAACTGAAATGGATGTGATCATGGTCGCTAGATCCCACGGGCTCACATATTTTAACATTAGCAACTATTTCGTTTGGAGAAGTGAACACTAAATCCAAGACATTCCAACCTCGAGTTGTTTCCGAAACATGCTGCGTAAGGAAACAGTCATGTATTAGAAATATAAACTGCTGGTCATCCCTACCAACGTTCTAGTGAATTCCATCGAATATGTCCATGATTAAAATCACCCATTATAACACGTTCCCTTTTACTAATATCCCTTATAGCATTGTGCATTCTCTTGTTGTATGTTAGGATTACGATAAATTAGCCCTATAATTAATGCTGAGTTTTGTTTTACTATATTGCACCCAATAACTTCCTCGCAGTCTGCTTCCCTTTTCATCTGTACTTCATATGCTTGTATAGAATCTTTAATTATACAAAGATCGGCTTGGCGTAAATATCCTAAAAAGACTGACTACTTCAATAAGACGTCATAAGATCACAACTGTGTAACCACAATATGTGCAGTTCAGTCAGTTGATGTAACGTGCCGAGTGCGAGAAACAACTAGACCTAGAGCTAACGCCAGCCGCTTGTCATACACATGCATTCACTAGGTAGCGCTACCGTGGCCGGCCGGATTACAGATTTGTTGGTTCGTTGTCCACCATGTGGCGCCACGGTATACCTGGTTCATACCAGAACTAGGCGCCTACAATACTGAAACATGTAGGCTTACTGACAATGTGTCTTCGACAATAGCAACTTTTATCCTTAGTTTTATGTCCTGTTGAAAATTAGTGCACACCTTTACCATTTTTACACAATATTTCAACGTGTTACTTTACTTTTCGGACCGAGCGTGCTGAATTCTTCCCAGACATGTCGAGATGGTGTTAGAGTAAGCAGACTACGAATCTAGAAGCAACGGCAGTAAAGTGTAAAGTGCTAAGCGCTTATATTAATGCTACGGAGTAGACAGTGCTCTATATAAGGACCTACCTGTTTATTGTGTCAATTCATGTTGCCCTCTAGAAAGGTACAAACATGTCTTTAAGTTAGAGAGATTATACAAAATTCGTAGACTCACCCATGATGAAACCATTAACATGTACATATCAGTAACAAATTAGCAACTTGATTGCAATGATATTCAGTTAGAACAAAATAAGATATGTAATACATTTATATTTGTACTGGTATACCTCACAAAATACCATTTACAGCCACTGTTTACATGCGTGATTTTATTGTGTACGTACTTTATTGTGTGAGTGAGTTTTTATGCACCCTCCTCAGTGTAAAGAGTATCTACATTCTATGGATAATATTATTATTAATAGTAGTAGTAATAGTAATAGTGGTAGTAGTAGAAGTAGTAGTAGTAGTAGTAGTAGCAGTAGTAGTAGTAGTAGTAGTAGTAGTAGTAGTAGTAGTAGTAGTAGTAGTAGTAGTAGTAGTAGTAGTAGTAGTAGTAGTAGTAGTAGTAGTAGTAGTAGTAGTAGTAGTAGCAGCAGCAGCAGCAGCAGCAGCAGCAGCAGCAGCAGCAGCAGCAGCAGCAGCAGCAGCAGCAGCAGCAGTAGTAGTAGCAGTATTTTAGTACATTGCGTTTTGCGTGAAATATTCACTTATTTTTACATATCTTTTTGGCTTTAGGTCAGTTAATATTTTTACATTTGCACCGTCGCTACTACAAAATTACGAAATTGTATTTACTCGTCTGGTCCTAATTTAGCTCTGTAATAATGTCGTACCTTCAATATTAACCTTCAGCTTTGACGTTGTATGTCGTGCGTCTTTGCGCCTGTCTGAACAACACCATAGCGTACGTTTAATTACTGTTTGCGTGCAGTGTGGTAATAAACGTCCCGTTATTTATTATTATGTACCATGTTTGTTGCAAGCGCATGTTGTGTTGGACAAACCTACGCCTTCATACCGACGCTGCCATTAAATTCACGGGGCTGCAGATTTAAATTCCATTGTCAGATTTTATCTTTGAATCCAACTTTCCAATGAACCAACATGCAACATTATATATGACTTTCTTTAGATCATATAAGTTTTGTCCATTCGATAAGTAAATAATAAAACGATAACACGGCACAAAATACAAAACACAAAATACGAACCATGACATCACCTGTACGTAAACAAATTATCCCGTAGGAAAGACTTGGCGACCGGTAATTTTATATTTGTAAACTCTAGCAAACACATCGTTTCGTTTGATAGAAGTCACAACCTCGCATTAGAGGCGGTACGTGCCTGGGTTTACAGCAGCTAACACAAGCAGCGACATTAAAACGGCACATTTGTCTTTTTTGGATAAACCATTAAGATACCCTGTAATACATACTGTAGCAAGCAGCACTATAGTTAACTTTCAAATGTCAAAGTTACATACACGGCAGCAGGGATAAACTAATTAGTTAATACATCCAGGTTCAGCATATATTTTGTCCCCACAAAAAATTAGTTAACAATTGTAGTTTAACGTAAATTTAGAACACATGTTGGACAAAATTCTTAAATTATTGATCACAGCTTTCGCGTGTCGGCGTGGCGTATTGTGGTGACGATGTCAGCTGGCGACCGGCGGTTAATAAGCATTAAGAATGCACATAAATGATCGTCGACGCACATTGCCAGACACATGGCGGGTTTAGCACCTAGTGAAACCACAGACGCGGCTCAGCCATTAATTAGTTAACGCCACTCGCCAGACATGTGCTGGACGAGTCGTGTTTACCTGGGCGAGCCAACTCGTACACCAAGTAGAACCTACGTTTCTGCATAGCGTTTGGTGATGACCGACAATCTGCTGGTATCGTTTGATGAAAAGAAGTGTTCACATTTTGTAATACGATAACTTATCTTACGTGGCTATTTTTATACGTAATTTATTATTATACTTTACCTATTTTAGTGATGACTATATTTATTATCATTTTATTGTGTATTGACAACTGTAGGCCCTATATGATTCACCATTGTTTTTATTACTGTCATTTTATGTGTGACTGAAGACAAATTTCCGTTTTTAATATGATTTTAAACGGACAATAACGTGTTTTTTGAATCTTTGTATCTTGAATCTTATGTATGTTACGTTTGGCAAATTCCCCTAAGCCTTACTAAACAATAAGAAACCGACGAATGAAACATTACCAT
>OZ024858.1:43249323-43256823 GCA_964017155.1 Oasisia sp. SBJ-2009 | reverse complement strand
TGACATTTCCTATTTGACTGTGTCATGGTTATTAATCCCTCCGGTTTTTGTTTCCGTAATGTCTAGCGCCTTTTTTAGGGTTGTACCACGTGGTGTCTGGTCGCATGCGAGCTGATGCTCGTTTTTATTATTATGATGAAGGACACGGTCTATCTCCGTATTGCTGTCGGAGATTTCCGGACGAAATCAACGTCACATCCTGTGTGGTTTTAAAATAACTTTTCTGTTTCCGTGCATCAGACGGGCACGCGCGTTTTTGCAGGAGTTCAATGGACTCCATTTATTTAGAATATAATTCAAACATGTGCGTGGAAGGCATGCGTGCGAGTGTGTCTGCATGACCGTATGTGTCACAATTATCTGTCAATTAAACAAAAGTTTTGTAGAATTCATCTATAAACATAATGTGCGTGTGTGTGTGTGTGTGTGTGTGTGTGTGCGTGCGTGTGCGTGTGCGTGTGCGTGTGCGTGTGCGTGTGCGTGTGCGTGTGCGTGTGCGTGTGCGTGTGCGTGTGCGTGTGCGTGTGCGTGTGCGTGTGCGTGTGCGTGTGCGTGTGCGTGTGCGTGTGCGTGTGCGTGTGCGTGTGCGTGTGCGTGTGCGTGTGCGTGTGCGTGTGCGTGTGCGTGTGCGTGTGCGTGTGCGTGTGCGTGTGCGTGTGCGTGTGCGTGTGCGTGTGCGTGTGCGTGTGCGTGTGCGTGTGCGTGTGCGTGTGCGTGTGCGTGTGCGTGTGCGTGTGCGTGTGCGTGTGCGTGTGCGTGTGCGTGTGCGTGTGCGTGTGCGTGTGCGTGTGCGTGTGCGTGTGCGTGTGCGTGTGCGTGTGCGTGTGCGTGTGCGTGTGCGTGTGCGTGTGCGTGTGCGTGTGCGTGTGCGTGTGCGTGTGCGTGTGCGTGTGCGTGTGCGTGTGCGTGTGCGTGTGCGTGTGCGTGTGCGTGTGCGTGTGCGTGTGCGTGTGCGTGTGCGTGTGCGTGTGCGTGTGCGTGTGCGTGTGCGTGTGCGTGTGCGTGTGCGCGTGCGCGTGCGCGTGCGTGCGCATGCGTGCGTGTTTTAAATACAGGTAGACTTCCTATAGGCGCTGCTAGAATAATTGCTTCAGTGCTAATAGTGCTAATAACTTAACATTGTAATTCATGTCAATGATCACCATTGAGATGAAATGACGAAACAGAGCAACACTGAGATGTTCTGCAAAGTCGCATGGCAGCAACTACATTGCGGATGTCCCCAAACTTAGGCTTCTATTTGGGCTTTTTCGGCGGATGTTCTATAGCCACTTACCTGGCTAGATTGTCATAATTGCCATAATGTCATATAATAAGAAAAGTAATCACACGATAGGAGGCAAACCAAAATTTCGTTGAAATGATGTGATCAAAAGACGTACAAAATACCACAGCATTGACTCATTTAACTTCAGGACTTGCCGCAGACATTTTACTTTGCGAGACGATCATACTGCGGTTAGAACTGTTGTTAACAACGAAGTGTACCGGATGAACCTATAGACCAAGAGTGCGAAGGGTCACGTGTGCAATTGACAGGCGCAGAAGCCGCCCAGACAAGCTTTGTCTCGCGAGACTGACGCTGTCTCTATCTACTGAACAAGCCTTTGTTTTTAAGCAACACCGAAGTACATGTACACATCTACGACATCTGTTTATTTATTTATGAAATCGTCTTTCGTACGGAGTTGTCTTGAGGTGGCTGACTCATGCGACTGCGTTAGAGGACGCTGAGTGTATTGCGGTTGACCCAGACCCAGTGGTTAGCTGTTTGTTTGTCCTGACTCCTTTCGTCTCTTTCTGTGTCCTTGGCGTGTTTTTTTACCACTATGTCTTGAATGCGGTTGGTGGCTTTCCGCTGGCGTCGGGTAGGTCACGTCCGGTACGTCAGACTGTAGGATCTGGTAGACAAGGCTCGTTTCTAGCGTAATTTGACCCATATTCTACGCTTTGTTAATCTTAATTCTTATACAACGTTGTTATTATTGTAGTATAATTAACTTACTTTGGAGCTTATTGTCGAAGCTAGGTACGACGTTTCGGTCCGTCAGCTACGGACCTTGTTCACGTACTGGTGTCACGTGTGTTGCCTCATATTTCGGCGGGATAAGTAAAGTAAGTTAATTATACTACAATAAACCATTCTTGGAGCCATGAACAACATATTTACTAAGTTGTTATAGTTGGATGAGATTGGAGTAATGCGGATAGGTGAACTGGAAGGGTCCTTAATTGCACGTAGGTGATGACGGAAATATGTTGGAAACGTGCCTGGGTGGTATTAGCCCGTATATGTAGGTTGCGAACTCTGCCACTAAGGGGCTTTGCTAAAAATAATACTCAAAAATATATGTGAGTGGTTGTGACACGGATCCATCTGGAATTAAAGAACATTTGAAAAAACATTTAATACTCGAATGTGAACAAACTTGTTGCTCTTTATATACATTTTCTATTGTGCCTAAGTGCGTGGTTAGTTGTTGATATAATAAAGCAGTTGCAATTCTCTAATGTATTATGTTCTAACCGTTGTCTTCAAACGAAAGAAGTAGAACCCTCTCTGTATATACACCTGTACTTATTTTAGCAACTTGAAGACATATATACATATCTAGTTCAGTATTAGTGAACTGTGTAGGCCTTTCTTTTTTGGATTGGATGTTATATTGTGCTCAACTTCGTGTGTGCGTTCGTGGTTGTTGATGCGCGGCACAAATATGGCGGAACTGTGTGAGGAAGCATCGGAAACCGGAAATGTGGTGTTGATCTCTGCGCCTAGAAACTGTATAGGTTACGCTGACCGTTGGTGTGGCTGTTGTGGTAGCTAGATTCCATAACAAGTCTAGACAGCATTTCCACGAACGGAGCCAATTCGGAATATTTATAATAGCGTATTACTTTAGCGGTTTTGTCTGGAATTTTTGCCAGACCTTAACAGTTTGGCTATTTATAAAAAAAAACGTCTTTGACGTGCATAATCCGTCATTCTCCTATTCAGTCAAAATTGTTAGTTAAAGGAAATCGAGATAACAGTGGTATATATTGTCAATTCCTCATGTTTTCACGACATTAGTTATCGTTGCATATGCAGCCTTGATTGTCTCAGGGTAGAGAACTAGGCGACGAGCAAAGAATCGTTCTTGTATTTAATAGAGTGATTTCTGTGTTCCCTCGTTGACAACACTATTGAAGTGTTTGCCATCTGTTGACTTGACTTGACTTGACTTGACGTTGGCCGACCAGAACCGACATGAAATGTCTATAGTTTTGCTGCCGTGATATGTGAATTCAGGAAATCTGGTTAGTTCGTTTCTTGTTTCTAATTGTTTTGCAATTTCTAGAAATAATAATACGTCACGAATTGCAGAGCGTGGTCTGTTAGATGTGACAAACGTCCTTGCACTGTCACACTGTAGGTACTTCACATTCATTTCACTTCTTCGATTATCTTTATCGTGTTGTTGTCGAAGAAAACATATCAACACCAGTATGCAGTGTATCTTAACAAACTGAATACGTTTGCGAACAATCACAATAACACATTTAAGCATATATACGACATAGCGTAAATAGTGTATGGAAACGTAACATAAATTAGAGTCCGTATACGTTTTCCAGAAGAAAACAGAAGTACTGACATCAATTGCAAGCCAACAACTGTAGACATGTAGTCATGCGATGTTTCTCTTGATCAAATGTCATCATACGTCGCCACATGCGGCGAGACGTCAGCATCGACTCTTCCTTTGAGAGTTTGTGCCTCTGAAGTGGACCAGTTCGTTCCCTAGAGTGTCATCCAGATCCGATCAAACACATCTCAGCAGGCTGGTGCATCTCGATTAGTTCCACACCACTCATCGCCGTCACGTTGCTGAGGTCACTAACCTCAGAGTAGTCAAACCCACCGACTTTGTCCATATTGTAGACCTTTTGTTCAACCAGCATTGCGATTCAGGGGAAGTTAAACCTCAACACGCAAATCATACAGATTACGACATTTGAAGTGCGTTGTACCATTCAGCGATCTGCATCGTTTATCACTGGGATTGTTTTTAAATAGTCAATATATACTGATGGATATCGTATAGCCAGCGGTTGTTTCCCACCTGACTGTGGTGTGTTTCCTCTGTATACATATGTACCCCAATAACTCCCGAACCAAACAGTTACCGCGTGAGACGATGCTGCATCGTTGATGTGTCTATACGACAGAGTACGATGCTATCCCTTATTTTGCTCGACCTTTTGTTGCTATAATCCCTTGGCCAGAGATCTCCAGAACTGTCGATTTAGGCGTGGCTTATACACATCTCGCGTAGTGCTTTTGCGATGACATCGACTTAAGCTCACGACACGCGGTGTTGTGCTGGCAAGCGCGGATTGTCCGGCGTAATGGACGAGATATGTGGCCTACTAAAATGTCTTTCACACGTTGTCCGCTGCTGAAACGTTAAATATGTACGCCCGCCAGTGTATATGAAACAAGGCCGTGAAAACTAGTTTGGTCTGGGAAATTGCTATACTCACACTCGACGCTTTCCTGGATGGAATTCCATATGTCGTTCGTGTTACCATGTTTTTGGGTTGTTGTAATAATACAATATGTCAAATATGGCGTTCTCTCTGGTATTTCCGCTGGTGTGGAAATGTCACAAAATGACACTATTGTCTTGAATGCATACATAAATATCAGCAAATACGTAAATGTACTCAAAATAAATTGCCAGTTTTTGTAATCTGAGTAGCCTACCTCCTGATGTGCCCTGTTAGGACATTGTCGTTTATGTACAAGGCTCCGGTTTTTTTTTTAATACCATCACCAAATATAACAGTATGAAGAGAGCAGTGAAAGGGCAAGTTGGTGTGAGTGGTAGCTAGGGAATTTGATAAGGAGAATACCGCTATATTTTATTAAAAAGTCCTGATGTGGCTGCTATATTTTATTGAATGACAAACCAGGCAGGAAATAAAAAATCGTGTGGAAGGTTGCTTATGATAACTGGCTAAATAACCTGGTCACGAACAGATCACTTTGGCACAGCTTGTGTTAATGACGATTCGTGTGACGAGTGACCATCACGCAGTGTTACTAATACTATCCATATATTGCCCAGTAACGCAGTGACAGTGAATCGGACTCTCAGTCGAAAGAACCCGGGTTCAAAGGCCACGTTTGGCAAGTACGTTCACCCTAGTCTTCGCGCATTAATTGAAGCTCTGGAGAACGCTTGCCGGAGAGGTCGAGATGGTGGTTGGTGGAGAAATTCTACTAGAGAGTAAAACGACGCCACGATGCGTATAGGTCAACGTCAATCACCGTCCTACGCGCAACCGGAAATGCGGTCACAAAGGGTGTTTGTTTTACATACGTAACGGTAAACTGGCGCGATATTAGTGATGGCGCCTACAGGCCACAGACGGGGGCGGGGAGATGATTAATGTCCACATCTCCCGTGATTTGAACGCATTTGACATTAAACCTTGCGTAGAATATCATCGAAGCGACGGCAAACCGACGCCTTTTAGTCGTGTGTCACAATCGAAGGGCAGCCGACAGCCAACAGGTCGCGTGGTGCATATATCACTTGGCATGCAGCTTGATTGGTACCGGGCTGGCACGGTGATTGATACAACACGTCGTGACGAAAGAGAATGCTGCACGGTGTACCACGGTGCACGAAACCCATCCAGCATACCTGTTTGTATTGTGTGACTACAATCCTTTTAACATGCGCGATAATTATGTCAAATACACAATAATTGGACTTTGTGTAGAGGTTAGCAAACATGTTGTGTAATTTGTTAAACGACGTCTGACCACATGTTACGGATTAAACAATGGTTGAGGAACGTGTTTTATTAACCCACTGCAGCTCAACGTTAATCCCAACACTCTTACGTATTAATCGATTTAGAAGATAAACTACTTCATTGTCAAGCTCATGAAGTTATGCAGCTAAATGTGATGCCAATTTAAAGGAATGACAGGAAAACAGATACGTGTAGAGCAGAGATGCCTGTAATATTAGAGAGTTGTGGAGAGCAACAATCGAAAATGCATTGCAACCTTCTACCTTGTGCAGTAGAACTAATAAGGATGACCAGGACAGATATGTATTTATCTTTATTTGATGTGGTCGTCCATATCTACAATATATACAGGGTTTATTGGCAACAAACACATGGCCACTGGTATAATTCAATTAGTGTCTGTTCCCGCGCTCTCATATCGTAATAAAGTCTGCAGCCGGACGAAAATGATCTCCCGTAATACCACTATTGCGTCCCGTGTAGATTGTCTCACCATTCACCCTTGTACACTGAAAAAGGAAACGATTCGGAGTAACTATCTTTTTGTGTATGTTTGAAATACAGCAGGCTTATGTCGCTAATTGTTACATTATAAGCGAAATGTCTAACAAAGCAAATGCATATATTGATAAGCAATGGAACATTGACTTCTGAGCGAAGATACATTCACAAAGCCTTCAAGGTAAACATATTAATATGTGTATGTATGTATGTATGTATGTATGTATGTATGTATGTATGTATGTATGTATGTATGTATGTATGTATGTATGTATGTATGTATGTATGTATGTATGTATGTATGTATGTGTATGTATGTATGTATATATGTACGTATGTATGTATGTATGTATGTACGTGGTAAGCTATATATATATATATATATATATATATATATGTATATATATATGTATATATATATATGTATATATATATATATATATATATATATATATATATATATATATATATATATTATATATATATACTGTACCACAAACATTATATGTTCCTCTCCCAGTGTCTTGCATTGCTAGTCACTCGCACGTATCAACGAGCGAATTTCCTCCGGCCAAGTATAGAGATTGCCCAGCGGAGCGAGTTGATAACGACCTTGTGAGAAATGTCAGCTGGAACTGACTGTGTCTGCAAATAGACGCCCGCCTCGCGGTGCTGCATACAGAGCAAGCCGGCCGTTCACTTGGCGACTCAAACGTTGTTCGTCTTAAGCCCACCGATATGTCCTTCTAATACCAGTGACCACATACAGTACGACCATTTTACCATTATCTTAATTACTTACAGTCGCCGCTCCCGATTGAGTTCCGACAGAGGGAAATCCGCTTAAGAAGAACAACTGGTGTATTGAACCGCTGCGTAGATGACTAATAATGTAGACTACCACATTTAAATCTGTAAGATTTTTCGTATAACAACTACAGGACATGAACAAATGTCGGCGAGTGAATAGTGTGGACTGGACAGTGACAGTGTCGTGGCCAGAGGGGGACCAAGGGGGCACATGCCCTCAGTCCCGGAATATTGGGGTGGTGGGGAACGAAGTATCAATAAGTGGCTGCCTGATTCATAGGGTCACAGTACAGAGGGTATCAGGATGCGTGTGTAAGCCTTTCCTTCCTAATCATACCCTTTCGCAAAGACATTTCGGTCATCATTCAAATAGGATTA
>OZ024858.1:43236823-43244323 GCA_964017155.1 Oasisia sp. SBJ-2009 | reverse complement strand
AGGCTTGTTAATTTGACAAAATTAGATAAGATCTTGAGATGATGGTCATCATGGCTGGGCGAAATGAATAATATATATACATAAATTAGTTATTCACTGATGAGATGATTTCCCCTTGGGTTTAACTGGGAAAAGAAAAAATACATTGCTGACGAGTTAGTCGTTTATATCATTACTAATAACTGCGGAAGTGTTCGCTTCCATTGATTTGCTACATGTCGTAAATGTATGTTGTGAAGCGACTACGTCTGTTGTAAGCTAACCGGATTAACCAGCCACAGGTGGTAATTGAAGTTTACGTCGTCCCACTTGGGGTCTTAATTATGAGAATGAACCGTCTTCAAAGAGCAGTTCAGAAACTTGTGGTGCACTCCACCCGCCGTTGGTGGCGCTGTGGTTATTGTTTGAATGTTTCATAGACAATAGCATTTGAACGTTTCACAACAATGCATCGGGGTTAGTTAACACTACGTGACGCCTCGTGTATCTGCAATGTACTTGTTTTACATTAATCAAAAACATGTAGCAGCCTCGACAGTCTATAATACATGTCTGTCCATTGTCAGTAATATATACTCAGAGCAGGACCCGCAGTCTTTTCCGCGACGTCATCGGTGGGAGTTTATTATCATACGTATTATTATTATCGGCTGTACGGCCGTTTATAGGACGATAATTTCAGTTGTCCCCCGTCAACATTGCTCCTTTGCGCATGCCCAGCACGCCAGGTATAGTTTGCATCGCCGTTAACGGTCTGTTTCATTACCGGCGAGACCCAGCGTCGTACGTCGTCTCACATCACCGGCACAGAGGCGCCCCCTGCCGACTCAGCCATCAGTGTACATCCATGTGAGCGTCGGCGGCTGCTGTAGCTCATTCCGCCGTCAGACCGCTGGCAGCTAGCGTCTCTTGTTGTGTCTCAGCCCGGACCCCGCGCCCGCCCTGGGCCATGGCTATGAGTGTGCAGAGTCGTAAGCGCGGCTACAAGTTCAGCCCTCTCGTTATCTTCCCTTCCAGCCAGAAGACGATCCCGTTCACCGTGCCCGTGTCGGCGCCTGCCGTCTGTCGCCGTCTGCCGACGGACGTCTCGGCCACCTACCTCGACGACCTCGTCGGCAACTCGGCCTACAGCGACTCGGAGTCGGCGGCGTCTCCGTCGTCGGCCGCCGTCCTTCAGCAGCGGCGCAACTCGCACAGCAGCGTGTCCAGTCTCGACTCGAGGGGTGAGTCTGTCTTCTCACTTTCACTTTCGTTTTTACGTTTTTACGTATGCGCTTGTCTCCCAACAACAGGTGATAGTCGTAGCATTTTGGTGCGATCGTATATGTTCTGTTACTTGAAATCTGCCACCAAAGCCACTGCTGGTGTCGGTGTGAACAGGAAGATCGCAGAAAGTGTTGTATGACGTTACATTTGTGTCTAAATGACGGAATCCTTGTCTGTTGCTCACAAATTCTCTGAAATTGCAGTTAGCATAGCTTGTCTGCGCAGTTGTTGAGCTTACTCTTTAAAAGAAGGGGTAGTTTTCTAGGGTTTATTTTTATATGTTCATATATCCTATGGTTGCGTATATAATACACATGTTAATGTATACTGCTCGCTTGATCGTGTATAGTTTCTTTATTACCCTTGTAACAATATTAGCCATTTAAAGCGCAACACGTTCAAACCTATTAAACACAACATCCAGTTTCAAAGCACGTTTGAATAGCAATAAAGCCGAGACGAGCAGAGTTAACCGCAAGGCCTACTCATGGTCAACCTTCACACGTTCAAGACAGCAAACATCATAATACAAATGTCTACGGTGAATAATCCTGGATAGACGGCAGATATTTGTAAACCCTTCGGGTTTATTAAATATAGGCCTACTACGGATTATATATTACGTTTGAACAACGAACACACATGGTTGGTATATTATAACTGAAGAATAGGAATGCATATCGTCTTTGCCAGCGCATTCTAGTCCTGTTCTCGTCCATGTTCCAAATTGGGATAATTGCACGTAGTAGACCAACTCTCGGCAAGTGGCCGAAGTGACACTTCTACACCCGACTGGCGTCGGTTGTTGCTTTCAGTTCTTCTTTGCAGATGTTTTATTGCATATCGATTTCTGCGTTTACCTATCTCATCCAACTAATGTTAGGTTTATCTGATTTACTAGCGTTGCTAAAGGTTGCCTCGTAATATTTGAGACTTACTTTTAAAACCGCACCCATATCATAACTATTCATTCCGTACAGCTGAAGTATTGCGTTCTGTATAAAGTAATTTAATTGGTTCATGCGGTAACTCGACCGAAATGCGATTTTCTATGAGTGTAGTTTTAGTTGGCAGAATTGTTTGCTCTGACCACGCGTCATCCGTGTTACCAGACACTGTCGTCCGTGTCACCAGACACTGTCGTCCGTGTCACCAGACACTGTCGTCCGTGTCACCAGACACTGTTATCCGTGTCACCAGACGCTGTTATCCGTGTCACCAAACGCTGTCATCCATGTCACTAGACGCTGCTACTGGAGCACCAGTTTCGCTTCAAGCGAAACCGCGACTTTCATCACATCGTTATGTCTGTCCAAAAGCCGGCGACGTGAAAACGTATACGAATTACACTGACCAACGCGGTGTTTTTCGAGGATTTCCACACTGTGTAATACGTACTCAGTGGACGTAGAGGGTTACAAATAGGTAGACACAGCAGAGTGTCTCGTCAAATGAAAGCTCTTGTATTCACGTCAGTGCATGGACAGATGTATAGTTCTACCGCAAGAGAGAACCCAAAATGTAGCGTTATAATAATGGTACCAACTTGTGAGGGAAGACTAAGACATAACAATAGGGCTGTTTTCTCAGGTGGCCGGATGTTATCGTACTGTCTAGTACAAATATAGTTAACAAACAATGGCATTAATCATACATCACCGCTGGTAGCCATCAGGTTTCTGTCTTCAGATGTCGTGGGTCTTGATTACCGTGGACACTTGATCGGTGTCGGACAGACCTGTCGTGTAAGGTGCTTGTGCATCTAGTTTCTGTAGCGTTACAAGAGTTTGCCTTTCTGTTGTTGGGGGCCGTGTGATATTTTACTTCCGTGGTTTATAACTTCATTGATCTTGTCGTGTTCTGTTATTTGATGGAGTATCCTCACAGCAGATCCTTTGTCTTGTATTAGGCGGTTTGCGGTTCGAGCTGAAATAACGGTCAGTGGGGTGGAAACTGTCGTGCGACACCGTCATTCCGCCATAGTTAATCAGACAATCACGTTAGCTTTACGAAGACACACACACACGCACACACGCACGCGCACACGTACGCACGCACACACACACAAACACAAACACACACACACGCATACACACCCACGCACGCACGCACGCACGCACGCGCACGCACGCACGCACGATCACATGCACGCACGCACGCCCACACACGCGCACGCACACACACGTGGTGGTAAAACAAGTCCAGAATCAGAGCAACACGTGCTCACCAAGCGCGAGTTATGTTGCCTTAATCGATGTCATATAACCCGATTTGTAGTACATTTGCGCAGTGTTTTATCACACCAACACAGGTAAAACCCACCATTTGCGAGGCCTGTTTGTAGTTTTAATGTGCACGACCACGGGTCCTACACGAGGGAGACACCCAGTGTAAGCTATAACCGCCCCTCTTGTGTTTGTAGCTTGTGTTGGCGGGTGATAGCCGAGTAACGCGTTCAATATAGTGTTGGTTTATTGCGCGCCATTTCTCGGTCGGCAAATGTCCATCCTGAAAGGTGGGTAAACATTGATTTAATGAAGTATTTATTTACAACTTTCACCTTCCACGCGCCAGATACAGGATGGTTTGCGTTGTTTTATAGACCGTTGATGATGAAAACAATACGCCAATGTGTGTACGTTCTGGCCTTCCTAATCCTAGTCAGTATAAGACATTGGAAGTTACAGCCAACAGTTCTGTGGATTGATAGCATGATGGGTGGAGGGGAGGGAGTGAGGGGGTGAGGGAGCGAGTGATGTTAGGAGGGATGAAGGAGAAGGAAGGCATGGGGAGGGAGAGAGGGAGGGAGAGAGGGAGGTTAAGATGGATGAAGGAAAGGAGGGGATAGAGAGAGAAATGGATGGGAGGGGAGAAGGGATGGGGAAGGGGTGATAAATGGAGGGATGGACTATGAGCTGTAAGCCGACGTCGTAAATGGAATAAAATGGATATTTTCCCACGCCACAGACGCTGACGTATTACGCAACTGACGTCATCGACGTTTCCCTCAGATACACAGAGCTTCTTAGTAAATTTACGCACCATCTGAATGTTGCTTTAATAGAAACAGCGTATAAATGGTCTCCTGCAGATAATCATTGCGGCAAGTTCGACTGGTTATGAAGCCAACACGGAATGGTACGGCTCCTACTTGTTCCTCTCTCTAACCTGCCCAGTTACACGTCCCGTTATCCAACCACTTTATCGATGACGCTAAATGCCTACTCTCATTTTGACAAGTTCGTGGAGAAACCTTTAACAACGCCACTAGACAGCGGCACAGCCTTCATTAAAGTGGTCGCTCTCTGTTGAGTCTGTCATCAGTGGGTGGTCGGTGCTTGGTCGGGTACAGTGTCGGTGCGTTCGGTACACCGGTGTGTCGTGGGCTGCGGGGCGCTGTGCCGGCTACTGGCGTGTAGTGGAGACTGCTGGTGCGTCTAATGACATCGACGGTGCGGGGCAGTCTCTTCTCCCGAGACAATGCCGGGATCAATTGCAGCAGGTTGCGAGGAAATGCGTCGCAGACAGAGTTCACACGTCGCTGGGTGTAACGCGACAGAACACGCGTGGCGGGGGTCGGCGCGATAGATGCACGACGGACGCGTCATCTTAAGTAGTCAGCGTGGGCCTAGGTGAGGAGATTTGTCCACCGACAGGAGAATAACAGGACGAATGGTACTACTACTACTAAACAGCATGTTATGGCAATTTCAATTTGCCAGACTAAGGATTAGGAATAAGGACACGATTGCATTAGCCATGAAGCAGGGGCTGCGAATGTGACATATCTAAAACGGCAATAACGTTGACCAGTTTAGTCCTTTCGGGTAGATGGTAGTAAGTAAGTAAGTAAGTAAATGGGTGAGTGGGTAGGTGGGCAAATGAGTGAGTGAATGAGTGAGTGAATATGTGAGTGAGTGTTGGGTGGGTGAGTGAGTGAGTGAGTGAGTGAGTGAGTGAGTGAGTGAGTGAGTGAGTGAGCGAGCGAGCGAGGGAGCGAGTGAGCGAGTGAGCAAGTGAGCGAGTGAGCGAGTGAGCGAGTGAGCGAGTGAGCGAGTGAGCGAGTGAGCGAGTGAGCGAGCACTCGCCACGCGTATATTTGCTTCGATTTTTAATTATAAGCGGTCGTTACGTTTTACGTTCCGAACAACCGCGAGCAGTCAATCAGTCAGTCAGTCGAGAATATTGTCACTTATACTTCGAAAAGATAGAACTCTTCCCTCGTCGCACCCGTGAGGTCATAGGTTCATCCGTGACATCCCGATGCCCCAGGCGTCTAGGAGGGAAACATCAAGACACAAAAATACTTATGATAGTGTTGAATTATCGCGACTTATTAAACACGAGAGGACTGTCATATGCACACTGCAGATAATTACCGCACTGCGACAAGGGTGCACTGTTAATTAAACGACAACCTACAACGGCACTGTGATGTCCACAAGGCGTCGAACGGCCACTGTCCACTGCATGGTCAGCCATTCCAATTTGCATCAGTTTCTGATCAGCTAATTCATTTTATTGATCTAGATTTTCGTGGAGTCGCAACTCGTCCGATTTGCAGCAAATACTGACGCCTACGCAGCCTGATCAAATGTTAACGGATCCCGGCTCTTATCTAGACCCTAGCCAACAGTCTCACCGAAGGAGTTCTCAACATTACAGTATTCTGCGTTGCAAACAATTCTGTTAGGTAAAAGAAAGCCCATCTAGTGAAGGCATACAAAGACAGAAATAGCATAGAACGTTGCAGTAAACCACCGTAATTATTGAAGCTATATATATATATATATATATATATATATATATATATATATATATATATATATATATATATATATATATATATATACATATATATATATATATATATATATATATATATATATACGTATATATATATATATATATATATATACGTATATATATATATATATACATATATATACATATATATATATATATACGTATATATAGACATATACGTGTATATATATACGTATATATACACACACACATATATATATATATATATATAAATATATATATATATATATACATATACATACATATACGTATATATATGTGTATATATATATATGTATATATATATATACATATACTTATATATATATATATATATATATATATATACGTATATATATATATATATATATATATATATATATATATATATATATATATATATAATGAAGTTAACAGTAAATAGGTTCGCTACGAGTAGCAAATAGTCTACTCGTCACACAAATATGGATATGAAAATTAATGTCGATGTGAAATTTAAACGTTTGCTAAAATTTGAGTTTGAATCACAAAGAAGGCGGAATTTCTTTTATTCAATTTAAAATATCCACATGATGCTATAAAGGTAGCTTGTTTCCAATGGTATACTCCACGAATGACACCGTTTCAGGTATCTCATATATCTACGATTGTATGCTAGGTAGGGAACTTGCGCCGCGGTGACCTTATTTTGCAGATTTGTTTATGTCATCGTGACATTGACAGAAAGTCAGCTTATTATAGCAGCATGACAGCCGATTCGTCGAGGAAATTATGTCACTGATGTTTTGTACCGATGGTTAGAGAAAGGCGTAACCACTTAGCTTGTGGATGTATGCGGTGAGGATAAGTGTGGCTTACACGTCATCAGTGCACTATCGTCAAACTCAAACTGACATCATAAACCGGTAACATGGGGTACAGCTAATGAAGTCGTCGGGTGTAATGTTACGTTCATGAAGCCAGTCCTGCACTACATGTCAACGTGTGGTCGGGACAGACAATGCGGAGAAACAACGGTGTGTGGTTGCCTTGTAAGGCGTGGCATGAGGGGTGATGACTGCACATGCTGCGTGCTGAGAGTCACGTAGTTAGATAGGTACAGATGGCAGACGGACGGACGGACGGACGGACGGACGGACGGACGGGCGGACGGGCGGGCGGGCGGGCGGGCGGGCGGGCGGACGGACGGACGGACGGACGGACGGACGGACGGACGGACGGACGGACGGACGGACGGACGGGCGGGCGGACGGACGGACGGACGGACGGACGGACGGACGGACGGACGGACGGACGGACGGACGGACGGACGGACGGACGGACGGACGGACGGACGGACGGACGGACGGACGGACGGACGGACGGACGGACGGACGGACGGACGGACGGACGGACGGACGGAGGGACGGACGGGCGGGCGGGCGGGCG
>OZ024858.1:43171823-43226823 GCA_964017155.1 Oasisia sp. SBJ-2009 | reverse complement strand
GGAAATCTTGTGTCCGTATAACACATTCTTTGGTCGTCAGCTATTGCAAAAAACTGGTTACAAAACTAAGAGCAATCGTAGAAAAACGTTGCGCAAGAAATAAATCAATTGATCTCAGCAACACAGATGTATTTTGAAATGTCACATCCGCTTTGTATCGTCCACGCACTGTGACAATATAGGCTAATTGTATATTAACTTGTATTAGAATCTATCTATGTCACAGCGTCTGATATATTCTCGTAACAATGGCAGCGCGTGGATGAATTCATATCATGCATTACGTGTCTATAGAAATACAGTTGCTTTTAAACCCGATAACTAACATTCATTGTTGCTGGATTCTTTTTACTCTAAATGCTCCATTCATCGCGGCAGTAAACCTATCCTGCCATAAGCCGAGCCATCGAGTCCACACACTCTGCCTATATTGAATTACGAAATGAATGTGTCCGCGCTGTGTTGATGCTGTATAATTAAACAAAGATACGTGATTCGCAAATCACACAAGCATGACACAAGCTCTTACACATTAAGTATAGAGACGTGGTCGACGAACTCAGCGGATACGTTATGTGTGTCATGCATGCGCGGTGAACCAGTGGTTAGAACAGCGGAGTTTTTGAATGGTGGTGCTTATATTCGAGTTCACCACACGAGTTTAAAATGTCGGCAATTTCGTTCGTCCCACGTTGCCCGTGTGTTTCAGAAGTTAATAATAATAATAATGACTTCTTATGTGTCAATATCCTCGAATATCGAGCTCAGTGTCGCGACAAAATCAAGGGAGTACGCAATCTCGTAATCGTATAATAATGCGTGAGTCGTCCACGGATGGATGAAGGTGCTAGGAATCTAAGGAGGATATAGGCAGCTTTAAAGATATTGGTATTTAAACGCCGGCTGAATGGAAATTTTTTATTTTTTTATTTAACCCTGGCAGGAAGCGAATCCCACAGAGTTGGTGCGGCAACAGTCAACAGAGAAAGCTCGGGTTTCAGCGTTCATTTTCACCCGTGGAATATAAAGAGGGTTACTACTGATTGATCGTAGCTGTCTGGAATGTCTTGCTGAACATTCAGATATGCTGGTTGTGTTGATGAGAGGGCTTGATAGGCTACTGTGCAAATCTTGAAAACAATGCAATGATTTCAGAAGCGGCACTGAGCGAGAAAAACGAGGAGAATGCGTGAATACCCTTGCCAAATATTTTTGAATACGTTGAATTTCTGCTATAGCCTTGTTTGCAATATTATAAATTAAGTAAGAGGTACAATAAATGTTAGTCCATGTGACCATTTCACTAAGATAAAGAGCTTTTAAGGACGATTGATCCTTAACAACAATAATATGGTGTTAAATTAAATAAAAATATAAAAACGCAAATGCTCATTGTCATATAACTGAGGACACTATTTCCATGACACATCAGTGACAATGTCCCGTTAGCACGTCATGGTGTTGACAGTTTTCATGTATTCAAGACCACTACAAGGATCAAAACTGACTCTAAGCGCAAAATCGGGTTTAAGAGTTCTTAACTATGTTAGTGAAATGGGCCCATGGTCACGTCTATGCATTCGGTGTAGAGATCGATACACCGGCTGACGTCAGTGTTGCATTCCCAGGCACGCTGAGTTGGTTTGACCGAGTTATGAATAAATCGCTTATGAATAAATGACTTGTAAACACAGCCGATGTACAGCCAGCACTTAGGCGTCCTTCGCGTGGCATGCATGCGTTAACGTTCACGCGTTGTCCGTCAGTCGTTCTGACAACGTGTCGACGTTAACCAACTGTTAATCACATAAGCGGGGCCGAGGCAGCCTCACGCCGCGATAGTGGACATCGTCCAGCGTGTCCGCGCATACGCAGCACTGTGTCGTCAAACGAGAGGTCAGAGGAAGGTGTATACAACACCGCGGTCATTCTGTTCGTCCAAACGATCACTCGTTTCATTACTAAGTGATTGGGTTTGGCGACGGGGCCCCCGCAAGATTCGCTTACTCGGCCGTAATTTTGCTCGTAATCAGTATCCGCGATTTAGAGTGATTATTCGTTTCTAGAACATACTTCGCGCGGGATTTGTAGCGTGGATGAATATATCCTACTAAGAGATCGTGTTCGAGTGAACAGGAATGCATCAGATATTGCGCTTTGAGCAGTTCTTAGAACTGCTTTTCGCGCATAAAACATATGTATCCTTTTTTAAGTTGTGTGGTTTTCGCCTGTCACCGAAACTGCTCTAGTTCGGTCGTAGGCGTTTAACTACGAACGGTAGGGTTCGTAGTAATACACTGACTATCTATAAAAGAACATTTCTTAATAAAACCTGTTTAATGCTTCCAAGTCGCAATTAATCTCGGTTTATGTCATCTATATGAGTACACCAGCCACGGTATAATGTTCGCCCGATCGCTTTCTTTTGACAGTAAACACCAGTAAGCTCCCATTGTTCGTGTGGCCTGGTTTTCTTGTCGCAATAAAATGTCTAATTGGAAAGGAAAAACGCAGTCAAGTATTTTTTTTATCTTGCTTGGTTAGATCAATCAGGATTTTACGCAGTTGGCTGTTTCGTCGGTGTATTCTTGGAGCCACATAGGCCTATCTCGAGCATAATAACTCGGTTGTTGAACTTGATGCCTGCAAACATTAATGGTTGGCTAAATACAGCAGTTTGCATATAAATGTTATAGTCACTTTGCCCCGACAAAGAATGGTTGACCTATTACGATGATTATGGTTATACTAATAATATGGTTGTGGTAATTCGCCTTTTGACAATAATCGATTGATGTTATTCCTCGACAAAAACACCAGAACGTGGCTGTTTATATATTTGATGGTGTGATCAAGAATGGAAGATGTCAGGAATAATAGAAGCATATGACTCCGCATAGCAGTCTCATTACTGTGTCATCGTTAATGTACTGATACTTATCAGCTGTGCTTCGGCAGTAACAATCAGACAGACAGACAGACAGACAGACAGACAGACAGACAGACAGACAGACAGACAGACAGACAGACAGACAGACAGACAGACAGAGAGTGAGTGAGTAAGACAACGAGTGAGGCCACTTGAGAACTCTTCCACGAATAAGTGGAGCCGTGTCTAGACTGGTCCATCAAACTCGGTCCACATTTGGAGACGATACTAATTACTGGTGGAACAAATCGTTTTGCTGTCTGTTTATTGTCTATGTCGCATTGGTGTGAGATGCGTCTATCGTAACTCAGGGGAAATAGCGCACTTAGACGTCCATCGTCAAAACGTAATCAGTTACTATCAGGGACCAAAGTTCATGCTCTTCTTGCTATATGCGTTCGCGTCCTACATGGTTCTGATTTGTCAAAATGTGTTAAATACTCAGTCACTTTTTATTATTTATATACTTGTACCCGATAATCATTTCTGATCAAAATATGAGAGGCAGATGAACATATCACGACTGGAATGAGAAACCAACAATAGGCAGATGACGCTGTCGTGAACGAGGCTAAGATAGAAAAAACTGCAGTGGTGACAAGTGGTGCCCTTGATTTGTTGCACCCCTGGGCACTGTCAAAAGTCGTACTCCCGTTCCCATGTATACGATGACACATGACAAGAACGTACCGAACAAAACCGGTGTATTTGTAATCCGCATTACGCTGTTGCCGCGTCGTTTTCATGCGGCAACAATACACTCGGCAGATGAGTTTTACAGCGCCGAGGCCCGCCCGCCTCTCGAGTGAGCCATGACCGCGTGGGACCAGGCTGACGAGAAAGACATCAGCGTCAAGCGGCAATATTTTCAAAGACGTATAACAATGTTACTAGGATGTTGATGCCAACTACAGTGACAGTTCCTGGTGGATTTAGTGTCGAGTAGCGGCTTTGTACAAGCCATTATACAGAGAGGCAGTGCTGTCTTTAACATAGCATCTTATTAGGGGAAATATCCACACAGGTTGCCATACTGATATTTTTAGCCAAGTGGTTGAATGACAGTGTTGCTCACCGATGCCTGTATTAATTCACCGCTTTCCTCTAGAAGACACCTGGGCTGCACAACCTTGATTTGGAGTCTGACATCGAAACAGATGAGACATAATTATTCGATCTTCGTTCTCCCTGCTCGTGTATCCTACTAGATCGTGTATGGCTCCAGACATTAAGTTGTGTCACATTTGTACGATTTTCTGCACTCTTGTACACCTTTTCTACCAAACATTTCCCAATAGAGCCCCCCGTTTCTGCATTTTTAAACTTCACTAAAAAGCTCTTGCCACATCACAATTTTAGTTCTCCAAGTTTAATTTGCAACTTCGTTTAGTGACTTTACTATATTGTAAATGTCCGGAGTTGTCTGTCCTTAACTAGGCTTGAGACTGCTGAAGCATCAGTATGAAGAATGTCACAGTTCTGTCAAGTGGTTGTTAGGTCATTTGAGAAAATTTGGATAAATATTTCTAGATGGTTCCTTGACGAAAGCCTCCATTACCGGACACACTATTGATGCCGTCATCCGTGTAGTCATCTAGCCAGGACTGCAGACAGTTTACTCTGTATCCCACCTGGCGTTCAATTTGATACCCAGGCTTGTATGTCACACATATGCTCTACTGATTACAAGGTAGTCCTGTATTTTATGATTGCATAAAGATATTTACGCGAACACTTTCAATTTCGTCGTGACTATCCGTTATCTATCGATCGAAATTTGAGTTATCAAGATAGTTATCACATAGACTAATGTCACTACTCGTTGCAGGCGCCTACTTCCTCGGCTCCATCGACCCGAGTCTGTACAAGTTGACGGACGAAGACGACGACTACGACATCCCGGACGCCCACATCGGCCGGGTGTGGTTCGCCGTCGAGTACGAGCGGGAATCGGAGAAGTTGCTCGTGACACTCATCAAGGCAAAGAACCTGCCGAGTCGCTCGCTCAGTAACAACAACGCCTGCGACCCCTTCGTCAGGTACATCGTGACGGCCAACTGTTGGTGTGTGTGTGTTTGTGTGTGTGTGTGTGTGTGTGTGTGTGTGTGCGTGCGTGCGTGTGTGTGTGTGTGTGTGTGTCTGTGTGTGTGTGTGTGCGTGCGTGCGTGCGTGTGCGTGTGTGTGCGCGCGCGTGTGTGTGGGCGTATGTGCGTGTGTGTACGCATGCGTGCGCGGGTGGTGTTCTGCGTGTGTATATACATATCTTCTCTCTCTCTCTCTGTCTGTTTGTCTGTCTCTCTCTCTCTCTCTCTCTCTCTCTCTGTCTATCTAACTGTCTGTCTGTCTGTCTGTCTGCCTGTCTGTCTGTCTGTCTGTCTGTCTGTATGTCTGTCTGTCTGTCTGTCTGTCTGTCTGTCTGTCTGTCTGTCTGTCTGTCTGTCTGTCTGTCTGTCTGTCTGTCTGTCTGTCTGTCTGTCTGTCTGTCTGTCTCCTCTTTCTGTGTGTGTGTGTTTCAGTTTTTGTGTGGTGTGTGTACGCACACACAACACACACAACACGCGCATACACACACATGTAAACATGTTGCTTGTGGTTTGCATGGTGTATGGCGCGCGCGCATGTGCGTGTGACCGTTTGTTTGTATATACATATTTATGATTTTTGATGCATCCGCGCGCGTTTGTGTGTGCGTGCTACTAAACATTAAACATTAGCTGCTAACACACACCCGGGTTGTACTTGACTAGTTTAGTACTGTTTACTCGCTTGACTAGCTTAGTACTAGTTTAATTAATTTTTATTCGTTTAATGTCCACATGATGCTAATTTGTTGCCCTCAACGAGACCTGCCCACCGTTTAATTAACTAACTTATGATGTACCGACAACGTTAATCCAAGTCCCTATGCAATGAGGACACTGTGTGATTTCCTATACTTCTGCTGCGTCGTGATTACGGCTTTCGTCATCACAACCACATTCGCAGACTGTGCATGTGTTGTGGCATCGACCAGCCAAACAATGACCAACCAACCTGCACATGCCCTGCACGACCACTGGTCAATATTGGACTTCCCCTGACACACTCTAATGACCTGCAAGGAAATGTTTTGTATGTCTTCCTCGATGGCCTGAGCGCCACACGACGGCAACCTTGACCGTGTTTACCGCGAAACCGGAATAGCTGTTAAGGTTAGGACGAATACGGAATTTCATTTGAATCGCACATTGAACCGAACATCTCGGAAATCCTGAAATACGAATCATATATCGAATCGAGTAAGAATATTAATCGGTTTCGAATTCGATTACAATTGATAGCGTCTCAAATTAATTGACCAATGAGATATCGGATTCGGGGTTTAAACGCTAAATTATCTTTTCTTATGGGTGGTTGTTTCATGTTCATGATAGAATTATAAACTCGAACGATAGAAATACATGAGACGTGACAGATGATTTTGCCGCGATCTGATTGTCGGAGGATATAAACGAAAATACCCAAAAGGTATTCGTTTACAACTACAAAACAGAGTGTTTCGAATTTAGACTATAATCGAATAGCGGGAATGGTTTGAATATATTCAACATTTCGGTTATGAATCGAAGTTAGTCTTAACCATAATAGAAACCAGTTCCCACCATCGACACAAGGTTGACGTCACGGCGTGGACACATTCGTTCTTAAACGTAGCGTGTTCAGATAACAACGACCTTGATAGATTATCCAAGCCATGTTTGGGGAGGAATTGGACAGGAACCTAATGCAGACCGGTGCAACGCACCCACGTTGTATATGTCGCCATTGATCTAGCAGAGACAGAAGTGTTGCGCAACACCATTATACGGACCCGCTGACCGCAATGACGTCAACACGTGTACCGATGTTTGTCCGGCCGTCACGTTGCACGCGACCGTTTGAATCATTCAATTATGGAAATGTGAAAGTCGTTAGTCCAATCTGTTGTCCAGGCTGTTGGTGCCATTGAAAGACGATGCGAGATAGTGGTCCACGCAGTTTAGAGTACAACAAAATAACATCATTTACATGCCTGTTTTTTGTTTCGTGTGATTTTCGCTGATGAATACTTGTTCAACCGATGAAACATGCATGCGTAACTATTATTTAACTAAGAATAACAATGAAGAATTCCACAACAATGGAGAAAAAATGTAATTAATTATAATATAATCGCTAATAAACGTCACATGATAGATGTGGCTCCCGATGTGATTATAGTTATGGCATCATACGCTTATAGCTATAGGAAACATTCCTGCCACGTGCTACGTTAATTTAGAATGGAGCGTAAACACGTGACCATTTCATGATCTGTGAGCGCTGCCATTAAAAAATATGTTATTCTTCTGCGTGGTTTAGGTTTTGCTAAGATTACCTTCACTGGCATTCATTTATGGTTTATAATTATCTTGTATGTAATGTATTTTGTATGGTATATTTTTCTTTGCGTGATATTTGACTAGTTTCCTTTGTACTCTTCTATTTTGATCCGTGATGGAAAGATAAATCCTACACTTCAGGCAAACAATATTGCTATTATTTTAATTTTACTCACATTGTATAATAAGTAATCACCCCGAAGGCTAAAGTTATTAACTCAGATACAACATGCCTTAGGCTAAATCCCACGAAAACTGTGCAGAAATGTGACATGAGGGAGACAGATTCAAATTATTTCTTTTTAAACGATTTTAGTGCCTGAAAGCTTAATATATCCTGGTTTCAGATCAACAAAAGTGAAAATCAATAGCTGGCTTAGATGGTGTTTAATTGGGATATTCTCACTGAGAGTGTATTAATGTATAAAATGGTGAAATTACCCAGTTAGCATGACACGGGGATTATTTTCACAAACAAATTTTAATAAGAAAGTATCGAGCTAATGCTGTTGTATGTCGTTACTATTATGCACAGTACAGTAGTACATAGAATCGTGTTTTTGTCCGAATGGTATGTTATAAATTGCAACTTCTGAGAAGTATCTGCGACTCGGTCGAACACGCAACTCAGACACTACGCACGTGGCGTCTTGGTTACATACTAGAGGCATACCGGACCTTCGCTTCAGATTCAATTCTTCACAAAACAATAATATCGCAACATGTCACTTCATCAGTACCAATACACGCTATTCATTTTTAAACAATGAAATTTGACCCAAAAGGCCTAAAACACACTACGTCACACTAAATAAAATTATTCCTGATGTCCGGAAATAACACCTTGCATCGGTCTGACGCCTCGACTTCAAAGTTTCGTAACTTCCAAACGGAAACTTGCTAAGCTACCGCACCGACAGCGTATGGGAAATAAACCGGGGAGCACTGTGTTCAAACGACGTTTACATTGAAAGAATAATTTACATAAAAAGTAGTTCCAACAAATGTCTGCACATAACACATTTTAGGACGCCACCTCGTCGATACGCACAACGTATCGCGAGAAACGGCCTTAACTATTTGTTTTTTTCATGACATAGTTTCTACCAGTACCTCAACATTTTATATTTGTTTATATTCAGCCAAAAAATAGTGCCCAGACGGATTATCTAACGCTGCGGGAAAGACAGAAGTTGTCTGCTTTTCAGGACACCACATTTTACGTACGGACACTTTTTCGTTCAATTTATTAGCCATAATAATATTTAGCGCCATTCAACACAATCACACTTTATGGCAACTATGTTTCTTGCATCATGGCTACTTTTAATTTGTGTAATTTTAGTAGTAATGACGACTTTCAATGCTATCGTGACTGCATGTCACAAATGGCCGACGAAAACAACGATCTTATTTAACAAAAACAAAAACATTTATAGCACAAAACAAACACTACATCCGCTGTTCAAAACTGATTTGTGCAATTCCCTAAACAATTCACATTAAAAAATTTGTCATTTATACAAATATGTTTTCCCAATCAATTTCACTGCATCCACTGTTGATTGTACAGTTTTCATGAGAGTGAGCCCTTAACCTTTTATTGGCAATATGAAGCTGTTGTCACGTGCAAGAAAACCTTCGAAAATAGTGACAGACAAATTTAATTAAGTTGCCAGCCCCCCATAAAAACAGTTTCGCGATAGCTCTTTGACATACTCCACCGCGCCCTGTATCTAGGCACGAAAGTAAATTACAATTAAGACTGTAATTTAGTTTCACTCAAACTCAAGCCGCTTCACAAACAATCATTATGTTTTGGAGATAAACATAACTGATACGTTTATTACGCTGTGCGTTCCGCGTAATCATCCCGCGCGATTAGCCGGGTATTCCAACAAATCGAATATAGCCTACACATCGTGCTTCCAGCAACATAGTTATCGGCTTTGTTAACCAATGGTAATGTTTTTACAATGTCAATACTTGTTTTGTCCGCTAGGATTTATCTGATGCCTGACGAGCGGCGATATCTGCAGTCGAAGCTAAAGAAGAAAACGTGTCATCCGAAATTCGAAGAGAGCTACGTCTTCCAGGTTTGTGGTCTTACTCTTCTGTCTGTGCTGTTGTTTGTTGCCCTAAAGTGCCAGGCACATTTGCTGTCTGTCAGAATAGTCATGTCAGGCGTCATTGACTAGAACTGGGGATTGCTCTGTTGTTAAGAGTTCTCTGTTCAATCAAGTTTGATCCTTAAACATGATCTCCAGTACTTGAAAACTGTTATTGCAACATGTGTGTCATATAAATAGTGTTCTTGGTGATACTGCAATGGCTATTTGCATTTGTTTAAATATTTTTTTTAAATTAATTTAACAATGGAATTTGCTTAATAATGAATTTTCCTTAAGAGGTTAGTAAAAAGATCCCCAGAAATTGCTGATTCTAAAATGACAACGAGATCATTGGATAATGGGTTTAGCTTAACTTCAGCGTTTCTACTATGCGATCTGGAGGGGCTGTCGTAATCAGCAGCGAGCCTGGCCCCGAGAGGACGCAGGCTTGCTCCACAACCGTGACCTGCTCTTGTCGATTCGCCTCGGGAGTAGAGCCACGCACTGTTATTGACAGCAACGCTCCCTGGTCGATACTTCTCCGGACGCTGCAACTTTTTAAGTTTTCCTTCGTGTAATTCGTTGTCATCCATCTTACCCGTGTCAGTGATTCTCTTTGATGCATCTTTTTCCTCTCTCATTCTGCCTGTGTTCATTACTTACGCGATATGCACCATTACTAGCGTTTCTGTCATCTTCATCTGGTGGGTACTGTCTTCGCTGTCAGGATGCACTGCTCGCATCCTCATTAATATACATCAGTCATAAAGACGTAAGCCAGTCAGTTTTATAACGTGAATCAAACTGGCGAATGATAATGCATTATCCTCTATGCTGTAAGCGACCGAACAGGTTGTGAATAACAAGGACAATAGCTTCAAGAACACTACTAGTTCAAAATAAATATGATAGACATACATGATCTACTTAAAATCAGTTAAACGCGTTTACTTAGAGAAATTAGGGTACTGTTGAATAGTATATATAGATGATACATGTCCATCACATATATAATATATATGTGTATATTTACGAAAGTTGTTAATATAATACGCATTTGAATCAATAGATACATTTTCATTAAAATAAGCGTAAATATAGAACGCATGTGCTCATTTACCACACTTATTGGAATGGCGCAGCCATACCTTACTGCAACATCTGTCGGAGTCAATGAGCATTATCCGTCAGACATGTAGCGAAGCATAACTCGTCATCCACAGAAAGGTCACAGGCAATGTGTTACTAATTCACTGACAAGTCGTCGACCCGACGTATCAATATTTACGCTCAATGGACTGTAAGATAAAGGGCAAAGTTCACAACCATTGTCGTTTACATTGTGTACATGTATTATCCACATCGACACAGATGTTTGGGGATTTATCCGTTCTTGTTTCCTTTTCTGACGTTGCCTCTATTCTGCTAAATACATCATAGCGTAGATCACGAGACCCCATTTTAGTACAGGAGTCCAACACGCGTCCGATAGGCCTACACCTCTACCTTTTGCCGCACGCGTTGTCGTGAAATGTGAAGAAATCGCATTTGACGGGCCGGAAAATATTGAATATATTTCCGTCCACACTACTAGAGAAGATCCGAATTCGGACATGAAGTGACTGCAAATCACGATTCGTGGTTGATAGATTTTTATATTTTTGTTGTAATATTTACGACGTGTCGATGACGTATACACGCGTAATGCAACAAGTGTTTCATTTTGACGTCGCGTAAACTTGCATAGTTTGTGTAGATGAACAATCGCGTATGCAATCTTCACCACAAATGTCCAGTCTTAGTTTCGACAATCTGGATACAGCTGAGTGGTTATTATTATATTACATCAGTCTTTGTATGAAGGTCAGCCTATTCAGCATCAAAACTTGATAACTCGTGTTGATATCATTATTTCCTTTGTTTTAATCTGCTCTGTTTATGTTGCCATGGCATGAGTGGATTGCCAAATGCCCAAAAGACTTGTGAACAAATGTTGAACATGACAGGCGAATATTTTTCTGGTGTAGCTCATTTATATAAATATAAAATACGACGAAAAGCACATATATTCGGACAACAGCTTTGTTAACCGCTTGACGGAGTTTGTAAAGCAAAACTGGATACATTAATTGTACGTTACAAACGATTACATTAAGTCGGTTACGGGTTTCTGTATGGACATGGTGTCAGTCTCTATCCTCTCAGGCGCCGATAACCAGGCATATTATTTCCATACTCATTCGGTTCTTTACACTATTTGCTTCTGATACCAAGTAGTTGTGTATATGAGAAAAAACAACGGTTGTTACTTTGACTTATGCTTAGTTTGTTAGTGTTTTCCCCGCTATTCACATGGGGGGGGGGCATACTGCAGTCACGTGGCCATTGTCCTACTGCGTGCAATGTTGTAATATATACCATACTGGCAAAGCATACATAGATACTGGAACTGGACCATTTTACATAAAAGTTGTAACATCGATAAGCCAAAGGCTTCCTTGTCTACTAGTCATCATGAGTTCATTTTCTAGTTGGTAAGCTTGTTGAATTTTATTACGTCGGCGACACCGAAATTAAACGGTAATTAAATAATTTTAAGTTATTTATACGATAACGATGACAACTGCTACTCGCGGGTCGTAGCTCCGCCGACGGGTGGAGGAGGTTCTTAAAGAAATTGACCAAAGTTACGCCGTAAGCTATCGCCGAGCATTGCCGGCAGTTGGAGCCGACGTCCCCAGTGGGTAGAGTCTATCTCCCGCTCGTCCCACCTGCCCTAACGACGTCCCCGAACGGCCTGTCGACAGTGATAGCGTGGTTCACTCCGGCCGCTGACCCCAGATTCACCGATGTTTCCATTGTGTACTGTATGCGGTCCGCGCTCTCTCCGGAGTCGACGATCCCTGCTTGCCGAGGGGCGCCGTTGCGTGCGTGGCAATCGGTACAGTTCCAGGCACCACCGGGCCTTATTTACACGACAATGCGACCCCCGAAGCGTGAACACTGGCGTGACATGCACTGGCTGCTCGCGACATCGCATTAGAGCCGTCGACGGCGTTATGGATAACATGGGCGCCGCTCGAATAATCCTACGATACCTATCGATTGTCATTCGTCATCCATCGACCAAAGCAGAATGATTGATTTGTCATTAAACGCGGAAAACAAGTCAGTGCCTTCTAAGAAACATCGCCAGAACAGAACCGAGTCGCCGATACGCCTATAGGCGGCCAGTCGGTTGAACATTCTCATGTGTTGAGTTGTTTGTGTCGATTTGTTCTCGTGTCGCGTGCGGCACCGTCAGCGAGACAATAAATCACCGAAGACTTAACACTGTCGTCGCCCTATTATAAGCTGTCAGTCGCCGAACGCTGCTGGGGGTAGGAAAACCCATTCTTCCGTGCACGAGCTGTTGTGTGAATGCGGGTTCTGTGATAAATAACCAATGAAACCACCACAGTGCGTGTACGTGTACTTGAGCCTGGATTATCTACGTGAACGTACGTGAGTTTCATCAGTGGTGGATGTTCAGCGATTTCAACATCAATGTTTTCGCTGAATAGTGGATAAGCGTATGCTGCATGGTGTGATGCAATCTGGTGTTCTTTCCGGTTCTTATCTGACGGTCCACGTATCAGCTCCCTACAATGGCAATGTCCTTTTGTGGTAGTACTACAGACGTAAATGTTGACGGACATACTTATGCTTTATTTTCGCACGTGGCCTAGTTTGTTACATTCTTAACATGCTAGATAAGTGTGTTGGTGAATTTCTGTACTTGTTCAGTAGATGCCGACAGTCATACGCCTACTCATGTACTCCGTCCCTAGGACCGTTATTGCGGTGTGGGTATCGTACCTATTGATTTTGATTGCCTTAATTTTATTCACAGTGATAGCCAGTTAAATAGGTATTGCATCGTTCAAACAATCGTCAACGCTGGGACCATTTTGGTAAGAGCTTTCAATCCCGATTTTGTACTTTAAAATGAATTTTGATCCATAACAGTGATCTTGAAAACATGTCAACACCATGACGCGCCAGCGCGACTGGTGTGTCATGGAAATAGGGTCATAGGCAATATTTTAATGGATATTTGCGTTTTGATAACATTAATCTAATTTAACAACTGATTTTGTTTAATGAAAACTCCTCCTTAAACTGTTCTTTATCTCAGTGAAACGGTTCCCAGATCAGGCACATAATAATTATGTTTACCAAGCGTTGTGTTAGGTTCGATAGCCTACAGCCAGATCAATTCAGTTATCTGCTCGTGTCTGGTTAGCGATTTAACCATCAACACCAGATCAAGACTAATCAAGTTATACGTTGGTGTTTGTTTGCGGGTTCGTCCTTCGACAGATACAGAATCTGCGAATGTGACACCGTTGAGGCTATCGACTTTCTCAGACGTCTACGGTTTATTCTAAATCATCCGCACGCGACGACGGCGACAGTGAAATATAGAGACATTACGCAACGGTCGCTGCGGATGGACAGCAGACGACCCCCGCAATGAGAGCCTCAGACGAGGTGTCCGCGACAAATCCCGTGTTTACAGAATTCAGCTAATTTTAGCCGGCGTGTGTTGAGATATTGAAGCCGATGCGTCTGGCCGTTCTCTGCGCTCTGTGCACTATTTTGATATGAGCCACAAAAACAAAGATGGCTGATACGAGTTACACACACCGGCTACCATGACAATTGGTTAAGGAAATAATGATGGATATATGCTCGCGGATAGGTTTATGGCCGATATGTTTGTTGCAATTTGTCATCATTTCTAATACTAGAATAACTATTTCGGCGGTACACTGCTCATCAAATTGCGGTAGTAGTTAATAGTTAGTAGTAGTTAGTAGTAGTAGTAGTGGTAGTGGTAGTGGTAGTGGTAGTGGTAGTGGTAGTGGTAGTGGTAGTGGTTGTGGTGGTGGTGGTTGTGGTGGTGGTGGTGGTCGTGGTCGTGGTGGTCGTGGTGGTCGTGGTGGTCGTGGTGGTCGCGGTGGTCGCGGTGGTCGCGGTGGTCGCGGTGGTCGCGGTGGTCGCGGTGGTCGCGGTGGTCGCGGTGGTCGCGGTGGTCGCGGTGGTCGCGGTGGTCGCGGTGGTCGCGGTGGTCGCGGTGGTCGCGGTGGTCGCGGTGGTCGCGGTGGTCGCGGTGGTCGCGGTGGTCGCGGTGGTCGCGGTGGTCGCGGTGGTCGCGGTGGTCGCGGTGGTCGCGGTGGTCGCGGTGGTCGCGGTGGTCGCGGTGGTCGCGGTGGTCGCGGTGGTCGCGGTGGTCGCGGTGGTCGCGGTGGTCGCGGTGGTCGCGGTGGTCGCGGTGGTCGCGGTGGTCGCGGTGGTCGCGGTGGTCGCGGTGGTCGCGGTGGTCGCGGTGATCGCGGTGGTCGCGGTGGTCGTGGTCGTGGTCGTGGTCGTGGTCGTGGTCGTGGTCGTGGTCGTAGTCGTAGTCGCAGTCGCAGTAGCAGTAGCAGTAGCAGTAGCTGTAGCAGTAGCAGTAGCAGTAGCAGTAGCAGTAGCAGTAGCAGTAGCAGTAGCAGTAGCAGTAGCAGTAGCAGTAGCAGTAGCAGTAGCAGTAGCAGTAGCAGTAGCAGTAGCAGTAGCAGTAGCAGTAGCAGTAGCAGTAGTAGGCTGATGAGAGAAGAGGGGATAGGACTAGCGACAGGAATTGTGAATTTTAGAAATGGACTCCACATGTCACGTGTTCTGTCACATATTGTGCGGCATGACGCGTGAACACCTCGCTAATAAACATATATATTTTGTTTATGTTGCATTTGGTAGTTTGGAAAATATAACTAAAGGTGCGTACGGTGTCCACGTAAGAAAACCATAATCTATTAAGAGCAGTGTTTTGCTGGCACTGCCGGCGACAGTGATAAAGGTCATGCGGTTTCACACTACGCAAGAATCACAGAGCCGTGGCGCGTGTGAGTAATGAGTGTGATATTTACCGGATTGCTGTCCAAACGTATCTGCGAAATGAAAACTTCAATCGACACGCGAATAAAACAGATTATCTGGTAAGGATCGATGGAGCAACGTTGTATTGCATTCCCGCGTTGACCTTCTGTGCGTGACAAACGTTTCGCGCCGTCTGTTGCGAACGTTGACGCAATCCGGATAATATTACATCAAGTGCTGATTGATTGACACAATATTTCATGCAACCTATACAACTGGGTCGAATGCATCCCGTCGATTGCGGACTTTCATTCCGTCGTGGTGACTTGGGGGACTTGTTCAAAAATAGATAGCTTATCTGTCCTTGGTACATTTAAGTCGAGGCCATCCGTGCCTGGGGATGTTTCACTCGCGTTCTTTTGAGCGCTTCTTGTTTAAGCATCAGGAGCGTGTCTCAATATGTCAATTGTCAGCAACTGTGAGATTTAAATGCACTTTCAAAAATAATACCTCTGTAAACAACATGCGTAGTATTGTTGATTGTAGGTACAAACGGTTAGATGTTATTAATTCTTCCTTCGAAATTGTGAAATGCTAAATGCATATTGTACCGAATACATTTCTACTTGGCATTTTCACAACATGAACATTAATCGTTCAAATTCAAAATAACAAATACAATAAGCACACAAAAAAAGAGTTCTCCATTGGTGCCAAACTATATATATATATATATATATATATATATATATATATATATATGTATATATATATATATATAAATATATATATATATATATATATATATATATATATAAATATATATATATATGTATATATATATATATATATATATATATATATATATATATATATATATATATATATATATATATATATATATATATATGTGTGTATGTGTGTACGTGCGTGCGCGCGCGCGTCCGTGTGTGTGTGGTGTATCTTCTTGCCACTATACCATGTTCGGAATTTACGGAGTTAACGTTAATCAGGCTGACGTCTAACGTCGGTATTACAAAGTAATATTATGTCAGAAGGCTTATAATCGGTGTCGCAACATTCGATATTTAGAGTTGCTGCCTTGGCATCAGCATCATATTTCCAAATATTTCTTATTATTTGTAAGCCACGAAATATCGATTTCAAACTAAGTGACACACACAGACTGGCGGCACTTTCGTTATATATTCCGATGTTGCAACCTAAATACTTAATACTCCGGGTGTCTCGGTGGAAATCCCTGTCACATTCGTGCAAACGCGTTATAGGATTTCCTCAATATCGACCACACGACGCCAATTACTGCAGATGGAAAGCAATCATAAATTTGTTCGCTGTGAATATGAAAACTGTATGACGGTTGTTTAAGGTATGGTTCACTGCGTGCGAATATCTTCCACAATGCATAATGCCAACAAGAAGTGCTGACTATTATGGTTCATTCTTTTCCGGCGAAACCGAAGCATTTACAATGTCAGCGGCCATTTGCGCGACTGCGTTGCATTACGGGATCCATTTGAACGTAAACTAATAAATAACACCATCATGTCTGAAAATGTGATATGTGTGTGTGTGTGTGTGTGTGTGTGTGTGTGTGTGTGTGTGAGTGTGTGCGTTCGTGCATGCGTGCATGCGTGTGTGTGTGTGTGAGTGAGTGTGTGTGTGAGTGAGTGCGTGCGTGCGTGCGTGTTTGTGGTGGGGTGCGTACGTGCGTTCGGTCGTGCGTGTGAGGGTACCACACATCAATAGGGGTTCGTCTGCGACCACTGAGAAACACGTGAAGTTAATATTGTCTCTCAAAAGTCAAAGTTACCATGGTTTCAATGAAGCCTACCGAAACTATGAGGAAAGTAGAAAAGCTGGATCTGTAATTATGTATATGGATTACAGCAAATGACAAAACAACATATAATGACGACCATAAACAATATATAATAACGGCAGTGAATAACATATAATAACGACCATAAACATAACATAATAACGACCATGAACAACATATAATAACGACAATAAACAACATATAATAACGATCATAATGTTTATTTGTAAATTGGTTCTCCACGCATAATTTGTGACACTGTCTACTCATAAAGTCATATTAAAACAGCTGTCACATTCAAAACGTAGCCGATGTGGACATTTTGTCATGTTCCAATTAAAAGTAGCAAATCAAATCGGCTGCGTAATTTAGCGACGTCACGTTCATTTAATGAAACACGGGGAATTAATCGGGGCCTCTGAGTACACGATTTTATTAATATACGAAAGGACACGTTTAGAGAACCCGGGTTCGAATCTTGTGCTGGCGTGTCAAACATAGGGCACACTCTTTCACTCTACATTGCTCCAGTTCACTCAGCTGTATGCACGAATGGGTACCTTGATATAGACTTTATTTTCAACGTTACTGGATGCTTCCCAGATAAGCAGCGATAGTGGTCGATTGAACAAGTCTGCCAATTGTAAAACGCTTTATGCAATCCTGCGTTATATACGAATTTCCCTTTTGATATAAGTTAGGCGCGTAGCTGTAGTCATTAACATGTTATCTCGGTGAAAGGTGGAACACAATCATTCTCATCTATATATATATATATATATATATATATATATATATATATATATATATATATATATATTTATTTATAATTATATATATTATTATATATATGATAATGATGTATGTATATATATATATATATAGATAGATAGATAGATAGATAGATAGATAGATAGATAGATAGATAGATAGATAGATTAATAGATAGATAGATAGATAGATAGATAGATAGATAGATAGATAGATAGATAGATAGATAGATAGATAGATAGATAGATTAATAGATAGATAGATAGATAGATAGATAGATAGATAGATAGATAGATAGATAGATAGATAGATAGATAGATAGATAGATTAATAGATAGATAGATAGATAGATAGATAGTAAAAACAGTAGTAGCACTATGAAGATGTAATCAACTGTTACACACGACTTTCCATCTGTCATGTCCGTCGGCAGATGAGCTTCGACTTCTCAGCTTCTTGATTACACGCGCACTGCTACGACGAAACTTGTTTTCCTTACGCCCGGCTTCCGCGAAAGTAGCAACAAGATTGATTATTTCTGATTCGTTCGACGTCACCAGCAGATCCTCGACTACCGTGACCATGTCGTCATAAATCCCGTCATTGAACATTGGGCGGTGATTTGGCAGCTTATAAATGATTCGCCATTCAGTGTCTATCGACGTCTGGCCAATCGCTGCGGTTTGACCACGGTACCTTGCTTCCCTCGCCGCCGTCAGAAAACACGTTTCTTATCAAAACAGTTCGATGATTGATCGTGCCCAATGCATTCACCTCCCTTTTTTGGGTAATTGCTTCTCTGCAGCTGGGCTTTTGACGCTATCTGTGGAGTCACACTTGCAACGCAGAACACAATGGTTTGACCGGTTTACACCGAACGTACAGTAATGTCATACTATGTTTGGTTGTACTCACTGGGATGTGTTTTGCAGACTTGCGTGCCCTATTGACTCATCTGTACTAAAGACTATCTGATTATAAACAGTAGTGTATTTGTGTGAGCAAATGAATGCAGCATGGTTGAATGAATGAAGTTGAGATAATGTTCGAATGAACAGGGAGTAATTTGTAAAGCGCGGCGAGCAATTCTAAGAACTCGCTAAAACGAAGTTACCTGTATTACGTTTTATAGTTATATCAATAAAGAATAATCTAATTTGGATGCCGTAGCACAACTGCTGGAATCTGAATCACCAACTTTCGGCCCTCTTGCACCAAACACATTACGCATGAAGAAACCATCTACACAGTAATGCCGTTATAATCCTTTCTGAGAGATAGATTTAAAAAAAACTACCATAAAGCATACGTGTCACACATTATGTAATAACACATGAAACAAAAAATATAACTGTGTGTGTTTAAGATCAGCAACGATTTGTTTTAGCGCGTTTTCATTGCATGTCGCAGAAGTGGATTACGCACTAAACCGATCGTAAGCGACGCACAAAATGGGTTATGCTTTCTTAGTAAAAGCCGTCTTTTTATTATATGCATTTTATCGACTGGTACACATCACATTGGTCTAGCACAATGCACTCAGTGGACGCAACAGGACACTCAACATAAACTCATATTGTAATGGTGATCGGCATCGACCTACATAACATGTGGATATCGGTTGTTGCAGAGATTATGACGTACTGCTTAAACTCTTGTCAAAGAATTTCTTCGTTGACGGTAGGCATGTTGCTGAACACGGCCGTGTGTGTGTGTGTGTGTGTGTGCGCGCGCGCGCGCGCGTGTGTGTGTGTGCGCGCGCGCGTGTGTATTTGCAGTGTTTCTTGCGAGTGGTGTACTTCAGAAGAAAAAACGAAACTCCTTCGCCGGAGCATCGTTGATGTTTGTGATTCATAGTGCTTATATTAACTATGTTACAAGGAATATGTCGGTATTAAGTTGCTTCTTGGTAACGATATGGAATTCAGCCTTAATGCAGTATTGTTCATGGGAGGCGTCGACAAGTTGAATGCTGCGATAACATTTTTATTATTATAGTTAAAAGGGCCATAAGCAAAGTAATATGCGGTCGTTTATACCACATACACACACAACCAAACACAGACGCACACATGCACGCATGCACCCACGCATGCACACATACACGTCGCCCACAGATCAGTTGTGGCAGTTTTAATAACCCGCAAATGGTAATTTAATTGCTCGTTTAAAATGATTTCCAAGTCATTACCGCCGACTGTCATCCATGGAATGGCCACAGTAATTATACACTACCATTACTACACGCTTTTGAACGTCGAGTTGGCATCATGTATTTACGCAACAACCATGGGAGTGTGTGTGTGTGTGTGTGTGCGTGCGTGTGTGCGTGAGTGCGTGTGTGTGTGTGTGTGTGTGTGCGCGCGCGTGTGCGCGTCGTGTGTGTGTACGTGCGTGTGCGCGTGTCACCACATATCTGTGTTGACGTCATGAAACAGTTCGTTATTATGTGTCCATGATACCAGCGCAGCCTGACCAGTATAATATAACACAAGCTAATAACGGTGTTGCCTGCATTAAACGGATGAAAGCCGGCGCTCGAATCTCGTCAGCCAACCCACGTACATTATTTTTGCACCGGGCTCTTTCGCTTGACAACGTTTTACAGAAAACCTGTTTGAACCGAGATCGACCGGAAATGTAATTTAACGTTGTGAAAATCAACCGGATTATCAGTCGAGTTGACAGTTTATTTGATACAAATTGAATCGAGATAAAATTCGGTTCTGCGAGAAAAACAGCAGGAAACTGTATTAATAGACCAAGCATGTCAGATTCTCGGCCTTCACGCAAAAAAACGGGGCACCGGCTACGGATAATCATCACTGTTATTAAAAACTCCCACACGAAATGAAGCTAATGGTCGATAGCGGATCATTTTCGTGTGGATCCAGGTTTATGCTTGATAGTGCCGAGATGAAACAGTTGGCCCGTGACACACATATGTTGCACTCTGGCAGACAGGTTGCATTTAATACAGATGTTGCACTTCACAGATGTTGATGCAGCAGTTGTTTTTGAACAAAGGTTGCACTTGACACAAAGGTTACCTCTGACACAGAGATTGCACTTGACACAAAGTTGCACTTGACACAGAGAGGTTGCATTGACATATAGGTTACACTTGATATCAATATTGCACTTCTCATCATTTCTATTCGTTGAAATGAATGGTTGTATCGGAAACGTGTTGTAAATGACACAGCGGATGCGAAGAACACATGTTGTAAAGGACTGCTGTTATAAAGGACAAAGGCTGAACATGACAAACATACGGCAACGAACAGGGTCGTTGTAACGGATACAGGGATTGTAAATGGCAGTGAGGCTATAATGAGCCTACTGGGTTACTGGGTGTAAATGGCAAACGTTATGCAAAACGGACACATTGTTGTATACATTCATACATACATGCATACATGCATACAGGCATACACGCATACATGCATACATGCATACATGCATACACGCATACACGCATACACGCATACACGCATACACGCATACATGCATACATGCATACATGCATACATGCATACACGCATACACGCATACACGCATACACGCATACACGCATACACGCATACACGCATACACGCATATATGCATACATGCATGCATGCATACATGCATATATACATACATATGTGTGTGTGTATATATATATATATATATATATATATATATATATATATATATATATATATATGGCATACAGTGTAGTCGATACAGAAACAATAACACATACAGAACTCGCACACATGCTATTAAAAAAATATATGAATATTGCTTAAATGATCTGCAGGATGTGTAATTAGTATTAATTATTAACAAAGTATGCAACATCACTGGACTGCTGCGCACGCAGCCTGTAATGTGCTTCATTTGCAATCTTCCGTAAGAGTTATGAATTATAGAAGACGGTTCAATTATGTCACTTTCTCGGCGCTATTATTAAAATATTTAATTATATTTTAATTAACTTTACGCGTGCGACATATCCGGAAACGGCTGTGTGTCAATTCGGCATGTATTCTCATCTAAATGAGACATGACACTGTCTCATTTAGATGAGAATACATGCCGAGTTGACACTGTTGGAAGTTACGAGTGAAGAGGTTGATCACACTAGATGGCATAGATGAGTCATATTTTATATTAGCGGTTGTTGAATTCAAACTTCCACCTCAGTTCACCCGCGGCGAACCATGTCAGTTGATGTTCTAATCGTAGCGTGAAGACTATGGTGTATGGGCATCGGTTCAAACAGACAGTGTCTATTCCGTTAGGTACTTATGAGCAGGTAGTTGCTCCTTTTGGAAGTCCAGGTTTGATTATGAGCAATGAGCGGGGAACTCGCCAACATCAAACAATAGGGATGTGACAATAGCGCATGTCTACAACTTGACGGGGGCAACATTAAAATTGCCATCATTGTTTCTGACGTGTTCAATGAAATGTTGTTGGCAGTGTGTTAACATATTAATTCTAGCATTAAAACAATATGTAAAATTATTGTTAACAACACAGGAACAGACATAGCATCGTGCCTATAAAAGCGTGTTTAGTCATGTTTGATTTACGGATAACTGAACCGTGAACGTTTGCTATTTTGTTACTGAGTTTTGCCCAGATCCGATCAAACTAGTATACCAGTTTGTCCGACTATTAAATAACAAGTGTGGGTCTATCAGGGAGTTTGAGAGTTTCTGTGAATGCAAGAAACGGTGTCAGAGTTTCCTAAGCGATTTGGGGAATAATAATACCCCAGAAAACACTTTCTTATCATACAAACCATGTAATTAATTTCCTGCACGCCATGGTTGTGACTAATTACATGCAATCTGCTTTATTTACATCTGATTTAGAATAGGTAGTATCAGTGATGTACATTATAACCGTTGAACAAAATATATTAGGTGAAATTGTATTAAGCAGCTGCGCAGTTAGGTTTAATTTCTTGATATTTGGGACCAACACTTTTTGATGTATCACGGCAACGTTTCCTCAACAAACACACAATTGTGAGTAATTTGAAGCATATTTATGATTGCATTTAATCATTCACGAAGTATGTACTCTATGTACTCAGGAATCCATTAGTTAAAAGTTCACGAGAACCTCTTAGAATGCAATTATTCGGCGTGCATGTGAACGGTTCAACCATTCCATGTATTGAATTCACAGCACTAGCACGCTATCGTTGCCATCCACTCGATGACTCTATAAGTCTAACGTTTTGATTGACACTGAATCCGAACAATATGTCGGCCGCGTTTGTCTGTCTACGTGTGGATGTCGCGTTTCTTGACGAACGGTGACAGATTGTCGTCCACATTTGCAAAGTCAAAAGCAGCATTTCATATTGATTCAAGCCCAGTGTGACACTGTTGTCAAAGTGTCGCACACCAAGCTGTCCGCTTCTGACTTTAACAAACAAATCTATGTTCATTGATACATGTTTCATCCGATAGAAGACGCCGCTGTTTTGATTTATTTTCACCGTGATACACGATGATGACGTCACAATCATTCACTATAATATGTAACGCTCTACGTTTCTAATGACTTTGCGAACTTAAAAGGTAGATCATGCCCGATCGCGGTGAAATATGTACGATATTTGCATTGGTTGTTGAGTGCGAGGGCCGGTACGATACCCTAATCTGCTATACTGAACGTATCGCGATACAGAAGTCACGATCCGATACGTATCGCGATACAGAAGTCACGATCCGATACGTATCGCGATACAGAAGTCACGATCCGCCGATACGTATCGTGATACAGACTACATTGATTATGTCTGAGCTCACGCAGACATAGCAACGATACTGCAGGCGTCATGTTATAACTCATAACTGTGAGGACAAAACTACATGCGCGCTTTGAAAACAGAATAACATATAAATATTGTATACAACCAATTGTGGTTAGCGTTGGACGTGTATTGCCTTACAAAGATGGCACGCATACTGTTTAGCCTACGTCTATTGTGTATCGAGCGTATTGCGATACGGATGTCGTGTATCGTACGGTGTGTATCGCGATACACCGGGGCAGCGGAATATAGTTCCGGCTCTACTGAGTACACGGCAGAGTGATGTTGTCACCGTGCAGGAAGTTAATCATTCCTCACTTAATCGGGTATCACTGAAATCCAACTGGGAACGTTAGGTATTTTCGTTTCCCACTTGGAATTTCTACAATATAAAGCAATGTATGTATTCGGATGATCCATATCTCCTTTTGTTTTGCATGTATCTAGCTGACATTTCGCTTATTTTATCTAGCGGACCCACTGGGACAGTTCGTAGATATTCAACATAACAAGTGTAGGTTTTGTTAACGAATGTTTGCACTTGCACAGGTGTCGAACAAGAGCATCGTTGAACGTGTCCTACGACTCACTGTCTACGACATCGACCGACATCGGCGGCACAACGTCATCGGACATGCGCTGTACCCACTGCGCGAACACGACTACGACAACAACGAGCGCGTCGTCATCTGGCGAGATCTCGAACGAGAAGTGGCCGAGGTCAGTCGACGTCACAGCAGTAAATGCCTGTTTAAACGAACGATTAATTGTCCGATTGCCGGCTGAAGCGGTGTCGCCCGACCAGTCGTATGCGTCGTGTTTTGAGGAATTGCTTTGGTGATGGTGGTGTATACGTAGTAGTGTTTGTGCGAGCGGTGTACGTGTTAAGTGTGTGTACGTGACACATGTGTAGCCACACACTGCAGTCGAGTGGCGGTCAATTTGTCGAGGTAATGAGCGGTTGGTGCTTCCGCGAAGACACCGGCATGAAGCGACAATAGGAAAACGTCGCCAACGTTCATTGAATCATTAACTCATTTGAGTCACTTTCCGGCTGTCAGTTCACAGGAAGGTATTATAGTCTCGAGCGCCGACGGCAGTAAGTCGTCGCTTCTTCGATGGAAAAATGCTCTAAATAGACTTGCCAGAATGTCTTACTGTCATATCAATAGCCTTTATATATATACACACATATATAAGGTTTATGTAACCCGTCGTTACACAAGTTGAAGTAGTATGTATATAGCAACTGGTTTCAATATGATTACAGAAATAGACGGAAATGAAAATCATTTGTATTGCGGTTATAATGTAAAGTGTAACATCTAACTCTAAATCGAGACAACTGGAGTTCGAACGTCGCTACCATGGAAACGTCGCTACCATGGAAATTATTATTTATTAGAGACGGTTTGCAGCGGCATCGATCCCGATCCCGATCCCGATCCCGATCCCGATCCCGATCCCGATCCCGATCCCGATCCCGATCCCGATCCCGATCCCGATCCCGATCCCCATCCCGATCCCCATCCCGATCCCCATCCCGATCCCCATCCCGATCCCCATCCCGATCCCCATCCCGATCCCCATCCCGATCCCCATCCCGATCCCCATCCCGATCCCCATCCCGATCCCGAGGGAAGGGAGTCGAGATCACGGCCGTTGTAAACACGCTCCACTAAGTGCAACACAACCGTATAAGTGTGAGACCTGGTACATCTAACACCTACCATACCGTCTTGTGATGTCATTGTTTAACGGCGTAACGATGGCACCAAGGCGTCGATGTCACGCCGTAGATACCCGTTACAACGACACCAGACACTTATTGGTTTTATTAGGCTGTGCTATTTCGACTGCGATTTGGGTCAGTTTCATTATGGGCGCCTTGTTTTCTTTCGTCTTACATAAACCATACTCATACATAAATATAGTATTCATTACTTTGATACGGCAGACCGTGCAAACAACAACCGCGCCATGTCGGAATGTAATCCGTACGACAATATAATACGTCCCTAGATATGTGCGTAAGACTAATTGATGTGAGTAGAAATAACGGAGTGTTGTTATGTTACGAACCACCGCCGTGGCCAGCTAGCCCCACGTCTTACCGTATGTCTGCTGCGTTCCTTGATTCAGAGTACATCTGACCGCGGAGAGTTACAGACTTCGTTGTGCTACAACAATCACATGGAACGACTCACCGTCGGAGTGATACAAGGAAGACAGTTCAAGAATTTCGCCGAGAACTACAACAATGCGGGTAAGACCATAACAGATAGATAGGAACCTGTAAGTTTGGACCAACCGTGCGAACAAGCGTGTTTGTGTAGACTGCGTGTGTGCGTGTGCGTGTGCGTGTGCGTGTGTGTGCGTGCTTGCGTGTCTATGTGCCTAAGTGCCTATGTGCCTAAGTGTGTATGTGTGTGTGTGTGTGTGTGTGTGTGTGTGTGTGTGTGTGTGTGTGTGTGTGTGTGTGTGTGAGTGCATGGGTGCGGGCGTGCGTGCATGTGTGTGTGTGTGCGTGCGTGCGTGTGTGTATGTGTATGTCGTGCGTGACTGCATTCGTGTTGGTGCGTGCGTATGTTACCATGGATTCTGCCTATAAAACTAGACACGTGTCAACACGTGTTACTATTCTATTAACAAGCAATTATAGCAAGAGAGTAGTTTTTTGTCTGAAAGCTGTCGTATTACGATAATACAATATGTCCATTTGCTCGGTTTCATTTATTCTAAAAGCAACCGAAGCCTGCAAGTTTTGATCAAATGAAGGTATTTTCGTCCCTCCAAGAAGGCTTTTGTCACGAACACTGAGCAATAATTTAGCTTCAAGCAGGCTTCCTTACTTAAACGCAAACCGAATTACAGAGCGCCATTAATACATGCCACGTCCTCCTACACTAAATGAAACCGCCCGCACGCAGAAATAAAACACAAGCATCGGCAGACGACACATTTTGTTGTTTCCGCTTCCTGCACACTATTCCGGGTACAACTAAAATATTCCTGAATCGAAACTACCCACTCGAAGAAACCAATCACATCAGCAGGTATCTGCGTTCGCGCGCTTCCGGCGAGGCGATAAACAACGCCGTTTTATTAGTGTTGTCATTAAACCCATTACCGTTATGAATATTATATAGTCATCCTATAATTGCCTAAGCGCTTGCGTGCCGTCCTTCACGATTCGCCGCGTAGCTCGTTAAAGCTTACCGCCTATGCCGAAATCCCCGAATCATCGAATCGTTATCTACGTCGGGCGTTTCACCGCCACTTGCACGCCATCTCGTGCATTCGTCATGAATTATGCAACAGCTAACGACAGGCGCCAGTAACGATTTGATGGCAGTTCGAAAATCGGTACATCAAGACGATCATTTAGCGGGGGATTACCGTGATTCTTGTAATCCGTTCGCCGGATGGGTGGACGGTTTGGTGGATGTGGGCCAGGGTGTTGCCTGTTGATACCGAGGAAGGGAGGAGTCGTTCTCAGTAATCGTAATCACGTGTAATTGTTTACGATTCATGAGTAATCGTAATCGTACTCGGCAACATTCCTGCATCGTAAGCGTGAATGCACCCGTGAATGCATTCGTGGAGTCCTTGTTCACAACTACAATGCAAACTGCCTGGTGCGAGTTAGTTCCATAACCATTAATTCAGCATATGTTCCAGTTGTTTGTAAGTGAAATGTTAAATATTCTGTACATCTGGTAATAAGAAGGCGGCTTTAGACAATGATGAACGAACAGTGGTAGGCCGTAATCGTGTTCTTTTGCTAAAGTCAACGAAATCAATTACCCACATTATTGAGGGTGTGACTGTCGAATGAGTTAATGAGTATAAATATTTAGGCACAGTTTTGGATAATAAACTCATCTTTGAATGCAACGCCAACAACATTGTAAAGAAATGTCATCAGAAAATGTTCTGCTTGTTCAACTGAGAAACTTTGGTGTGAGTCCTAAGACTATGGAAATGTTTTATTATAGTTTCATTGAATCTGATTTAACATCATGTCTTGTCTGCTGGCTTGGTATTTTGAGTAAGAATATAGAGGCAAGTTGAACAGTATTGTTAATAGAGGAAGTAAGGTTGTGGGAGTGAGGCAGACTGGACTAAATCATCTGTATGAGTCGAGAGCGAAGAGAAAGGATATAGAAACCATGAGTGACTTGTCTCTTATAACGAGTTACCATCAGAAAAAGACATTGAGCAGTTTTATCCCCATGTCAATAACATTCATCAATAAAACCTAAATCCAAATATCTATAAATCCAAAGTTGCCGAGATTATCAATACATCCTAGTTATATTTTTAATGTTTATACACACTTCGTAATTTTAGTAGGTTTAAAAATGTAATTAAACAATACTTTATGTTAAATCAATATTTATTTATATTTATTTATTATATTTGTTTAATCTTAACATATTTATTTTAAATCAATACCATTTATTTATGTATTTATTGTATGACTGACTACATTGTGTAACCTTGTCACGACGCCAGAAACAGTGTGAATGTATGGAATATCTATTTGCGTCTGCCTATGTAATTACTGTTTTTTGGGCGGATGTTGTACCGGCCATAAGTCAAGTGTTATTTCGTTTGAGAAATTTAACAAACTATCTTGTATAAACATAAAATGCGAGTGCACATGAAAGCACCGTGCGCGTATCCAAAGAGACGCTACATTACGACACTCCTAATCAAATATTCCTCTACCGGATGATCCTTAACCACACCACTTAACCTATTCCACCCTCTTAATGAGTCATCCACACATATCGTGATCCTCAACTGCGCTCTCTCCCACACCCAGTCACCCACCCTGCTCTTTTACTTCTCTACGGCTCATGTAGACACTATGAATAAATTACGAGACATATAAAGCCCACACCCAAATTATACAATACGAAAAAAACTGCGTCCGCCCGCGCTTCCGTCGAGGATAGCTCATTACTGGCCAAGTCCTCACCAGAAGGTTTATGTGAACCGCACCAGGCGATCACTGTGTTATGTCTCGTCTGCTGCGTTCGATTGCACTCGACTCGGCTAATAATTAACTACCAACGGCTGAGAAAACCTTAACAAATAACGGATGTGAAAACCTTCATTAATGGACGCACATGTGTGCAGGCTCGGAATATGTAAAAATATATAATGTGTGTAAACCTCAAACATTGTGTGCTAAATAATTCTAGAAATTGTTCAGAAATTGAAACGAAGTAGTAACGCTGTACATTTTAAATTAATGAAGTATTTTTCCGCGGACTTATTGCAAAGTCCTGCCCGTCTGCAAGAGAATGCATGTAGACCACTACTTTCGTGATGCTAAGCGTATTGACGTCATAGACAAGATCTTTTATAGTAGTTATTATTCTAATAATTACAGCTTGAGCTCATTATATCATAAGGCTAGGTAATAGAAGACATGCAGTGTGTCTGTAACAATATTTATTCACTCATTCACCACATTTGAAAGATCTTAGTAGGCCATTGGTATTGCAATATTCGAGCAGTGATCTAGGTTAGTACTTCGTTGTTCCGTTTGAGTCTACTTCATTACATTTACGTTCTTCTTACTTCTCAGATTACTACGTCAAAATGTGCCTTCTACAACAAAACAAAGTCATTAAGACGAAGAAAACGGAAGTCGTAAAGAGGTCGACGAATCCTTCCTTCAACGAGTCGTTTACATTCAAGCTTCCGGTCAGCAGCCTCGATATCGCCAGCGTCAGCCTCACTGCCATACAGCACATGACTGGGCTGAAAGGTTAGTATCCCCGTTACCATTTTGTTGTTGCATGTGAACAGTTTAGCTGTTGTTATACAGACATACTCTGTTATTTAGTCTTATTACATACGTAGATATAAAATGTACGGAATGACTTACAAGATCGAGCTAGGTAGTCCCGACTGAGTAGAGGCCCTACAGTAGTAGATCTGGACAACATAATCAGCTCTATAACAAGCGAAACTCAGATCAGCCTCAAAGATGCGTACTTTTTACGAGAGATGGTTGAAGCTGATTTTACCATGGTTTTTCACATGTTGAGATTTATTAAACCCTACCACATCCACATTTCAGGCAGTTTTTGTTACAGAAAAAAATATTTGTTTTCGACCCTTATCAAACGAAAACCTGTAATAAAGATCATAAACGAACCAACCAAACACACAAGGTGCGGTCTACAGGAATTAGCCGACCGTCTGGCAGCACAGTTTGAACCAACCAATCGGTTTCGTTCTTTCTTGAAAGAAACTCGAATCCGGGCTACCGGTTGGATGTGCGACGTAGGAAACATATTGGAAAATATATCACTCGTGTAAACGAGATATTCAGCCGAAGTAACGTGGATGCACAGCAAGGGTGAAGCCGGAAATATGGCGTTAATTCGAACTCATATCTCATGAATAAACACGTTTTTAAATTTTACTAGGCACACAGAGTGAACAACTTAATATCCATTTTTCTTGCATGACATCGCACATTTATACATATTTAAACAATTCCAGGCCATTTTAACTGTTTTTGCCAATGTATATGGTACGGTATCGCTGAGAAATCTTGGCCTAAGATCGGTAGCGACATGAAACGTTCACTGCGTTCGCGCTTGGCAACGTACGCAGTATTGATGTACCTTTTACGCCAAAAATGGCGCTAAGACCATAGCTTTATCTAGAGACCCGTCCACCCGTCATTTGGACGGGTAAAAACGAATATGGACGGGTAGAAATATGGAGGACGGGTTGTAGACGGGCAAAAAAATGAAGGAGCAAAAAAAAAAGGTCTTCCAAAACCATAGATATTGTTAGTTATGCCTTGAAAGTGAGTGTAAATGGTGTCAAATGTGTGTTTGTAGCCCATTTCAGGTCATCAGGCACAATTTGAAAGTTTATAAACTAGCTTAACAGTTAACATCAACGTGTCCACCAAAACATGCGACTGGCAAACCAAAACATGTGACTAGCAATAATTTGATCCTGCATAAAGCCCTGGCTAAGACAATCGTATGTCGTACGAGAATATGGCGGTGACGCTGCATGCATCATTCATTGTTTGCCTGATGTGACGTCACACATACCGATTTCTACCACTAGGGCGCCGCATATTGTCAACAAAAGCAGGCACGACCAAGCCTACTTTATAAGATCAAAATGGCACTAATGTTTTTGCAAAAAAGTCCATTGTTCGTGTCCTGTAACTAATGGATGGTCTTTGTAACTTCATAGTTAATTTTGATTTATAATCATCTGCCAAATCGCATATGCTTTTCCACCATAACAATTCGGCGGTTCCATGCTTCACTGACAGCTCTTGCCAGTTCCCATTGTTTATTACGCCAAATGATATTGTTTGTCGCCTCTGATCTTGATTTTTTCAAGGATACAAGCGCCATAGAAGCGCTATCATTACTTATCACGAACACAATGGCAAATATATACCTCCTTTGCGTACACATACACCTCAATTTTCTGTATTTATTATGCTTTCAGACAAACCCTTGGGACGTGTGGTTCTAGGCTCGTTTATGTTCGCCCGTGGGAAGGAACTCGATCACTGGAATGAAATGGTGGCAAACCAACGGGAACAAATCAATGACTGGCATGTGCTCACGTGACCGTGACGTCACTGGGATGTAGACCATTCTCGGCGCATTGGCAGAATTGTGCAGACGTATCTGCTGGTGCTTCGCTTTCACGCAGCCGCTGCGTGTACGTGTGCTCACGTGACCATGACGTCACTGGATGTCAGTCATTCATTGAGTATTAGCAGAACAGTGCTACTGTTCCGCTTTGATATAGCTGCGATGCCGCGTATCCTCGGATGTTTGCAACTCTCGCGAGACTTGATGTTACTGTGTGCACGTTGATGTATGTGGCCACTGGAGTTCAGCAGGCACGTGACCGGATATAGCGGGGTGACACCGCCAACATGGAGGACCGTTCTGGACATGCGCAAGACGTTCTTGCATTTGGCCGTTTGCATTTACGGAGCATTTCCACCAATGTCCGCACCGATATCTGTATAGACTGCTTAAAGGAGGATGTTCGGCTAAGTCGATCCAGTCCGATCGGTGGTCGCTAACACTGTACACTACACGTTTGATAAGTTGTTTTATATTCAGAAGTCAGAAGACCAATACTTTCGAGTCTGGCTTTAGTGTTGTTTAGGGCGGCACCCTTGGAGCAGTGGTATTTTCGAATTATTATTATTATTACCATTCGAACTACACTACTTTGAGCCGAAGACAAACTGGTTCATCACTGGTGTGTATATGTCAATAACAAATAAAAAGCTTGTAAAACTGTCGTAATGTGTCGGTTATATATTTCTTTATAATAAAACAGTGTTTCTATATCTGCCCGCCCACCCACCCACCCGCCCGCCCGTATTTATTTCACCATTAATGTCATGGCGTTATGAAGACGACCTGAAAGTCTGCTTTAATTGCCATGAGTGCGAAGCCGATTATGAACGTTACACAGCATATTAACGTAGGTGATTAGTTATATGAAACAAGTGACATGTCATTGTGACTAATGTTCTGCTTGCATGACACAACAGGGAGTCTACTCTAGTATCTGGTATTGCAAATGTAGTTGAAAAGTGATTTTGTTTAGAATGGTTGGTAAACAATTAGCAATAGTGCGACCGGGTTTAGTAACAAAGAGAAGGCAGCAAACTTGATAGAGTATTAATAACGTTATTAATACTCTATCAGGATGTGCTAAAATACACTACAAAACTGGTAAAATCGATTACATGAATTGCATATACGAGGCGCGAACACGTTTTCGACCGGACGAAAGAATGTTCAGACCAAAATACGCGAAGTCGTTGGAAATATGTAGAACAGCAATCGTTGCTAAATGTATGAGGCAAGTTGAAAAATAAATTCTTGAGGAAAATGTTAGATCTAAATTGCCAACATTCTATGTTGAGAAACGATGAAATCCACATCCACACAATTCTGGGTATATATTTAAATTTACTAACTGTGGGATATATCGAGCGAAGGCTAAATTGATAAGCCACATACGAAAACACATGAAATGTACTACCCAAAAAATATATTATCTTTGTTGGCGACAGCTAATATCATCGCTTTGGTGACAGATTTATATAATCGCAACAGACCAGGAGACTATTTCACTTATAGAGTGAGCTAATACAAAAACAACTGAAGTCCGTTGTTAAATTAAAAACAAATAAAAAATGCAAAACAAACCACTGGCAATATTCCATGACACACCGGAAAGGTGCTCCAGTGGCGCATCCTGGTGTTTCAAGTTTTCTTTAAACAACCTCATTATAAAGGAGTGCAGTTTTAATGCGGAAAATCGGGCTCATTAGCACATGAGATTGTTGGCGAAACGGTCGTCACACTTTTGTGGACAGTAAGAACAACGAGTAAATGTCACGACGGTGAACCTCGCATGGACTCTAATCACTGGAGCCTGGGAAAGAACGATAAAACCCGTCTGAAATGCGTTCTTCGTGCAGCTACATAACTTCACATTTAGCCGGGCCTCCCCGGACACGCACCCGCTAAGTGTCGGCGCTCTCTTTGCTCTTCTAAGGTCGATGCTTCTTGGGTCAATCAGCCCGTCTGTCTTTCATGAGCACTTTGCCAAACCCATGAGATGTACATAAACTAAAAATCAGCGTGCTTTTTTATTGGTGTTTCCACTGTCAATTTCTGACATTTACTTGGAAGTTCGTGTCGCCATCCGCCATGTTTCATTACACCAACCAGTCGCTGATGTCCTGTTCTTGTCGTCTTCTTGGTCTGCCATGTCCGCACTTTCCATCCACCTTGTGTTGTAGGACAGGATTTTCTATGAAATCGAGTCTCTCGATGTGACCGAAACAGTTCAGCTTGAGTCCTTTAATTCTGTTCGCTGACTGGCGGTTCCTATGTCTGCTCTCTTAAGGATATCTGCGTTGGTTGTCTATGTATATGCGTATTTGTATGTGTATACGTATGCGTGTGTATATAGGCATACATACATACATACATACATACACACATACATACATACATACATACATACATACATACATACATACATACATACATACATACATACATACATACATCCATGCACGCACGCACGCACGCACGCACCCACACCCACACCCACCCACACAGACACACACACACACACACACACACACACACACACACACACACACACACACACACAAATACACCCCCCCCCCCACACACACACACACACACACACACAAATACACACACGCACACGCACACGCACACGCACACGCACACGCACACGCACACGCACACGCACACGCACACACACACACACACATCCATACACACACACACACACACACACACATCCATACACACACACACACAAACACACTCACACACAAACACACACACAAACACACACACACACACACACACACACACACACACACACACACACACACACACACTGCTACGTACGTCTAATCTGGCAGGCGTAAGCAGGAGACTAATTACACTAGTAGTAGCGCAGTGGCGCAGTGGATAGAGAATCTGACTTTCGTCTAAGATAACTTGGATTTGAATCCTGTGTTGCTATTTCAACCTGTGCAGGTTGGTTTGTTCACTCTACAATGCTCCAGTTCAATCAGCTGTAAGAAAGAGTGATATACAGTGGTGGATATTTGTTTTTGAATAGTCTTCACACAGTAAACGCAACGTGGCTGTATGCTTCCCTTAGAAACCGGTATGATGTTTGATTGAACAGGTCTGCCAGAGAGTAAAGCGTAAAACGCTTTGAGCAATCCTGAGGATTTGATACTTCGCTTTATAAGAACGTTTTGATCGAATAATTGAGCGGATGCAAGCGTTTGTTTACACACTATGAGCACATGACGTGCATTATATCCCTGATAATTGACCCAGTGACGTACATAATGCTCTATTCAACAACCTGCACCACAAACGCAAAGAATGGGACTTATAACTTGCAGGGATGCAGAATAGCTTCCAAGACCACATATAATAGCAACCGGATTCGGTCGACACGTTTGACGTGGCTGCCAAAACATAACCCCCACACAGCTCTGCCTTGATAGCAAGAATAGCGTCAGTATGCATTAATAATTTAATATATACGTTCCGCGTTCTGTACGGCGCCGCTCTGCCGATTTATTTATCTCGTCGATATGTACTGACGACTATACTATGGCCTGCCATGCATTGGTATATGTTTTCTTTACTACAAACGGCGACGATTCCTAAGCCTATCTTGTAATTTATGCATTAGAGTTGATAGCCTGTATGAGACAAACATTATTCATAGAACAAGTTAAATATAATCAAATTTATTTAGGCACCAGAGGTCTCTATAAAATAAATCCAGAGGGCGTTTGAACACTCACACTCAATATGATGTTCGAATACATTACGTAAGTGTTTATACATTATATATATTTATCAGTAGTATCGTGTCTATCCAATTTCAAATAAGCGGTGTCGGCCTATAACAGACCGTGAAATATTTCTACACATCTGGTGGTGTACGTTTTCGTAAAGTCACGCAATTGGTCTTGTGGCAATTACGCATATTTGTTCCATAAAACAAGTACCATTCTGTTCGAGTACCGTCAAAGTTTCCGAGAATGGTTTGATGCGATAGGTTGTTGCTGTTCACAAAATTTGGGATCAAGGGAAAATCTGCGTAATAGCCAGTCCAGAGAAACAGAGGAAGACCGGCAAAAAGTGGGAGGACATTGTAAAGAAAGACATGGAGTTGACGGGGTCGAAGGGGGTATACTTGAAAGACCTGAACAAGTGGTGACGACTCATACATTGTAGGCCGACCACGTGATGGAACATGACCGATGGTTCTGCCCTAGAACATAACTGACATAACATGAAAGTAAAGCACATTAAACAAAGAGCACCCACCATGACTATCATTGTTGCACATTACGCAATCATCAAATTAAATCCACAAGTGAGTCCTTGACATTGAAGCGCCAGACATGATTGTGTGATCAATTCTTCGTGACGCTGACTGCATGCTCTCGACAACATAATTCAGAGACCAGCTTCTGAGACAGCCCTGTGTCGTGTGTGGAAGATGACTGTGGGGACATCTCATTCATCTGCGAAACCACACGCAGCCCGCGCACTCTGACGTCGTTACAAGAAGGATGCAGAATTGTGAATACACCCACTGTAATCCTGCCGTCGGACCAATTCCCAGACACATATGCAGATCAGCATACGTGAATGCATTGGAAACCTTGTCAAACAATAATTTGGTGTTGAAACTATTGCCATCACAGACAATGTGATTAATAGTTCAAAATGATAATAATGTGATTAATAGTTCAAAATGATAATAATGTGATTAATAGTTCAAATGACGACGGGCCTCGATACTGACATCACAATACACGGTATACGCGTGACATCAGTCAGTTTTTGCATTATCATATATGTTGATATATTATATGTATGCCTTGTATTGTGATATCAGTATCGAGGTCCAGTCATCATATTACTATTAGTCACATTATCATCATTTGAACTATTAATCACAGTACCTGTCGTTCTATGTTTACAATCTAGTTTACAAACGCATCCACACACATGTGAAGGTGTCAGGCATTTTGTGTATATTTTGTTGAAATCCTAACCCCGCGACCTGGCTGTAACACACCATTGGGCGATGTTGTTTGATGATATTGTACACAGGCACGATTGATCTGTGAGACGTCATGCCGTCCTAATGGAGTATTACACGTGCAAATATTGTCGATAAGGCGAAGCTTGACAAACACATATACTGATGATATATACCTCAGTTTCTTTATCCGCCATTTGCCAAGTGCGCATAGGACATTTCGCTGGGAAAAGCATGTTTCCCTCCTTGATTTATATACTGCGCGTAACTCATAAAACACTCGCGGGAAAAGCAACGAGAGCGGTGACGCCTTCATCATATTGCAAGTCGCTCCGAGTATCGCTTCAACGAAACACGACCATATTTCTTTAAGATATGAAAGAAATATTACGTTTGGTGTTACTATTGCCGCTCTGGAAATATCACATCTATTTCCGTTGACCTGGATATGAGACAATGTCGAAACTGCTCGCGAGAGAGCAACAGGGGAATATTGATCCTACACACGACAATATGTCGCATGGCTCTGTCTTCTATTAACTTCGTGATTATATCCGCCCTGCTCTTGACGCGTTTCAGACGTCCGTTAAGTTACTGCGGGGCGTGTGCGTCGCGATACCGGCCCGAGTCGGCGATCCTGCCGTGTTTATGCCCGGCCTGACGGCGACCATGCCGACACATCTCAAACGTGAGATGTACAACACCCCCGCGGCGCGGATAAAGTATGTAATTAGATGGACATCTTTGATAATACGCGATAAAACGCACATATACAAGACACACGACCGTAGGCGGCCATGTGTGGTCGGTACGACAGCGCCGAGGTATTATATCTCGGCAGTGCGGGGAGCGCTATGATCAGGGATGGTTTCAGAACACGGCGAAGCCAAAAGAAAGCCACGGCGTTTCGTATTTTATATGAACACACCACCCACTCGCTGCTAAACACACAACCAATACCTATGCGATTTAACCGACGCTGCGTAGTTGCCAAGACACAAACCACCCTGCTCAGCAGTTGTGGTCTTCACAATTGCATACATGTGCATTAGTGTGTTTTCATCTCAATGGGTGGCGCCACTGCATCCATTTTAATTCTTCGCGATATGTAGTGACGGTCACCCTCGACTCGAATGACAAATTGTCGCAGCTCCAACTCCCGACGCAGAAGAATGGTTGACGTCGATTACAAGGAGCAGTGTCGTGTTTCTAGGACGCAGGATCTCATACCAATGAACTTTGTAAACAAACAAATTCCATTAATAAAAATTTATATCGGATCAGTCCACACATCACACCCACAACGAATTGGATAGGCCAATAAATTCCATTTTCCATTTTATTTACAAAAACCACAAAGCACACCAATCCACGTAGTGTTGTGGTAAAAACGGACTGATAGGAACGGACTGACTTTACATCTCTATATTGGGGTTTAGGCGCCCGATTCGCTCTGCATCCGAATGTTCATTTTTTTATTCGTAGACACTAGTTTACATCCACCCGTGAAGCAACGAACCAATGGCAGCAACTACAATTCTACGCTATTCTAAGCTTTAACACGTTCCCGTTACAATTCGTTTCTACTGTCTACAATTACGGCACTGCGTGAAATATAAAAAGTAAGTTCTTGTATAGCGGACATTAATGTCATGGACTGCTCAACACACCTTACACTTTACCCCCGGCAGACTGTTCACACGAACACCATTCAGCAGCAGCACCTGGGGAAGACGCGACCTCTCAGAGTGTTTACTGAACAATCAATCGGGAGATCAAAATCCTAATGACGCGAATGAACACAGGGACGAATGGACCTTGGCACTGTGGTGGCGATGAACTTACAAGTCCCCAAAGGTAGGGCATTGATATGCGGCTGCTGCGGGTTTACGCGCGCGTGATGCGAGTACACGTTGTAACACAAGCCCGTCAGACGGGTCCTGTTGCAAGCGACGTTTACCACACGTGATCACGTGATCACGCGAGTATGTCTCGAGACATATCGTGTTAGGCAGCCAGGGATTGTAAGGTTTCAGTCGGCGACGGTCTACGGGGATAATATTCCTGCACGGGTCGCCACCTAACCTTCTTTACCACTTTGGCGACTGGGATACTTTCGATGTACTATGTAGAATTTTTTTATATCCTGAATTGAAGAATGTATGGTTATGACACATGAAATCATTTGTCATATTCTTCTTCTTCCTCATGTCTTTTAGAAACAGGCTGGAAGCGTTACTCTGAAGACATTGCGTTTTCCCAATCATGTGATGTCTCTAATGGATTGTATTAATCATTTACTAAGATAAGATAAGATATCGTATCCTGCAACAAATTTAAGGATCGCAATCGAGCGTTACGTCGAACCATCGTTTTGTTACAATGCGACCATTGATATATATATATATATATATATATATATATATATATATATATATATATATATATATATATATATATATATATATATATCACGCACGCACGCACGCGCACGCACGCACGCACGCACACACGCAAACAAACAAACAAACAAGGCTGTTGCTCCTTTGAGCGCATGCTCATCGCTGACGCCGCCGGGCGGAAACGCGACCGGAGAAAGTCTCGAAACATCATCGCCGTCATCCAGGGACAACCGTCTGCTGAAGCCTGTCTGCGTGAGAGCTGTGATGATCAACCGAAGACTGGTCTCACCAGCTAACTACGGTCGCACAGATACCAAGAAAAACCAACCCTGGACGATAATGATGATGAATGGTACATATGTCCACTTCGTAAGGACGGACATGTTTGACGGTGTGGATGTGGATGTGGGTGTGGAAGCGACGATGTGGGTGTTGATGCAGTGGTCGTGACAGTGTTGGTGACTCGTCGATGTCAGTGAGCACTGTTACGTGGGTGATCGCTGCGTGGGTGAGAGTCCGTCGTGTTAATGTGGACATCGGCTTTGAAGGCACCGCGTAATCGTGACATTCCGAATCACACTTAATCCACTAATTAAATCTCTTCAGTCGGCGCAATCGTAAATCCGCGCACAATTGCGCACATTGGCGCGTCACTTGATGCGGTGTGGAAATAGTGCAATGTCGTGGACACACGTGTGGAGCGGTGTTGGCAACTGGACGATGGAGATCTACGACGGTGATGACTAGTGGACGATGTAAATCCACGACTACCGCTCACAAAACGCCAATCGAACGAAACAGACACGCGCAGTGGAACAACCCGATAAGCTAGGCGAGAGGATAACTCCTGTCGCGCCAACTGGCGATAACTGGCTCATAAATTGACCGATGTCCATCGAATGCGGTATCTGCGAAATCAACGATCGTGTGTTGCATGTGTTGGCAACGTGTCCAGAAACCTGTAGCGTATTACTGATACCCGCAAGGGATGGAGAGTTGACCTGCCAAACCTTACAATGTCGAGTGCGCCTTAAAAAGTAATGTTTTGTTCATCTGGTCTTTTGTTGTCAGGTTGAACTGCACAACGTTGACACATTTGAGGCCGAAAATTGTATGGTTCTAGAATAATAGGGCCTGTAAGTGGGTCACGATACATGACGAGACTCCGCGCGACTGGAGCTGATTGGGGACTGGACACAAAAATAATATATTAACGATGGATGACAGTTGTAGCTTCCGTCTGATGAATACTAGGAAAATCAGGTCATACATATCTCGTGTTATACCTTTATTATCTTAAATGTCCGATTTAATATTGAGTTTACCACACTATCATAGACATATAGCGATTTACGTAGTGCAGATAATTGACTCGATTTTAGCAATTTAGGCCATATGTGTCTTTTACGGGATTTGGATTTTATATTGCTGTACGTTGTGGTTTCGATAAGCACTTACTAAATGCACATAATCATAACACATGTATACGTATACCCCAAACAAGTTGTACTGCGCGACAAAATGGCACTCTTCATTATTAGTCAAGATCGTCAAACACAAGTACTTGCCGCTAATGCCATGGCAACCACCATAATAATCGATTACAATTCATGATTGCAGTGATCATTGTGACAGCAAAGTGTTCCATTGCTTCTGCTTGTAATAATCCTTCGGACAATATAACTGAAATACGCTATTTGGGAACAGTTCGATTATTACAACCACAAACAAAACAAAGTCCTATATTTTAACATGGAGAATATGGACTTCCTGCCCCCCACTGCCCCTAGCCTCGTTTTCGCGCGCGAGACTTACACGTCCTATTGTGACATTCACAATAGAACAGCGAACGAAATTGATAAAAACAAATCTACTTGAACACAAATGCAGTCAGGCAATAAGCCTTTCAGACACTATAAATATTCCGTGTAGTTAATAATGTTACTTTATGAAATGTGTAACTATAATGGTGATAATTAGTAATATTACTAAAGGTAACCAGTTACCCAGACCTGTGTCAAGATTTGATATATCATGAATGCTATCATGTGAGCATTACAATATTATGGCGGCACGACATCTGCAAAGTAATGTGCCCGACTGGTTGACCACGCACGTGCTTCCCACCACACACGCCCCGCGTCCACCTGCACTGCGCATTAAGCTCAATTAATGCGCGAAGCCTCGTTGCTAGCTTCGTTAATTCTCCATAAAGCCGGAACCATTCTCATCTACAGACAGCCTGCCGCCATTATTAACCACATTCATCAATACCGCCTTTCTAAAATGGTTGCCCACAGATAGATCCCATTGCTGCGGTAGTGTTGTCTTGGATTTCGCGCATAGCAAAATAATGCTATACTTCGCTCACAGTTGCAGGCCAATTGCATATGATAACCCAGTCCGATACGCGACATGGCGACCACCTGAGGAGGTTGGACACAGCATTGTATTAGATGCTTCCTGCGAAACCTGATCTGTGTCTGGCCAGGCGGTGTCGTCCTATAAGCTAGATTAGTCGTCGATGTGGTTGGGTTGTATTTTCGTGTACCGCGGCCATTTCATAACTAGCAGACACCGCACACGACGCCACCGGATATGCGTATGCCGCCATTGCGGGCGTCACACAACCAATGCAACACCAATGGGGAGTCGGGTAGAACTTTGAAGAACAAGATTCTGCACATGTAGTCTTCTGGTCTTGTTTATTGATGTGCATGCGTGTGTGTGTGTGTGTGTGTGTGTGTGTGTGTGTGTGTGTGCGTGTGTGCGTGCGTGTGTGAGTGTGTGTGTGCGTGTGTGTGCGTGTGTGTGTGTGCGTGTGCGTGTGCGTGTGTGTGTGCGCGTGTGGGGGGGGGGGGCGTGTGTGTGTGTGCGTGTGGGGGGGGGGGGCGTGTGTGTGTGTGTGTGTGTGTGCGTGTGTGTGTGCGTGCGTGTGTGTGCGCGTGTGTGTGTGGGCGTGTATCTGTGAGTGTGTGTTTGCATGTGTGTGTGTGAGCGTGCGTGCGTGCGTACGTGTGTGCGTGTGTGTGTGCGCGTGTACTATGGATCTGTATCCACTGTTCAGTATGACCCCGTCCTTATTCTAACAAAGCGTATTTCCTTCAGAGTTCCTGGAATAAAATGTCCAGGGATCCAGCCCGTAGAGACACCGTGAGAACGACATGTGTGGTTATTGAGCACATGGAAAGACATCTTGTTCCTGGTTAGATTTCAGTAATGAGTTTCTGGTCATATCCCTAGATAGAAATGATACCATCTACTGATCCGCCTATCATAAAACCTGCGACGAAGCCAATAAGATAATGCCACGGCAAAACGCGGACATCTGAACGTTGGTCTATATATATTCCGTTCTATGTCACGTGACACGTGCCACAAACACGGAACACTGATCGTGTCGCAGAGTAACACTTATTGCCTTCTCATACCGAACCACACACTATATTACATTGTCCTGTTCCATGTCCAGTGAGCAACTAGTCGGCATGTCCGAGCAGTGGGGGGGGGGCGTGTGTGTGTGTGTGTGTGTGTGCGTGTGTGTGTGCGTGCGTGTGTGTGCGCGTGTGTGTGTGGGCGTGTATCTGTGAGTGTGTGTTTGCATGTGTGTGTGTGAGCGTGCGTGCGTGCGTACGTGTGTGCGTGTGTGTGTGCGCGTGTACTATGGATCTGTATCCACTGTTCAGTATGACCCCGTCCTTATTCTAACAAAGCGTATTTCCTTCAGAGTTCCTGGAATAAAATGTCCAGGGATCCAGCCCGTAGAGACACCGTGAGAACGACATGTGTGGTTATTGAGCACATGGAAAGACATCTTGTTCCTGGTTAGATTTCAGTAATGAGTTTCTGGTCATATCCCTAGATAGAAATGATACCATCTACTGATCCGCCTATCATAAAACCTGCGACGAAGCCAATAAGATAATGCCACGGCAAAACGCGGACATCTGAACGTTGGTCTATATATATTCCGTTCTATGTCACGTGACACGTGCCACAAACACGGAACACTGATCGTGTCGCAGAGTAACACTTATTGCCTTCTCATACCGAACCACACACTATATTACATTGTCCTGTTCCATGTCCAGTGAGCAACTAGTCGGCATGTCCGAGCAGTGGGTGACACTCATACGCGCACCCTGAAAACCGCTGGAGAAAAATAGTTCCGCGCGAGGAAAAATAGTTCCGCTTGATGACTTAAGGGATTGGATGTTTTGATAAGCCGATGGCGTATTTTGGTGAGCGTCTAAGAAGTGCAATTATAGTGTTGTATTAAGCGGTAACGACGGGTGCAGTTTGATGCTTTTTGTACTGTAAGCACAGGCGCAGGCGGCGGTTTTTGTGCTTCTGTAGACGCAGGTAAAATGCGCACATGTATCCACAGATAGGGCGGGACATCACTTTCCACGCGGAATAATACGGGACGGACCCACATTACCAGCATAAAGGATGCAACATGTATACCACAAATACGGAATATTCTGTATTGTAAGGGAGGGGTGCAACTCTAGCACAATAACAGAAATAGAAACCAAGCTACGCCTACTATACACGGGTTTACCTGTAGCTCACGCTCACCGCTGCTCCTTGGGATAGCAGATTTCGAAGTTGGATGAGTAAAACCTATCAGATAAGTTGTGACATTTTTTTTTCGATCACACATACAAATGATTTGTTCATTTATGTAACGCCTGCCATATATAATATGAGACCATAATCTTGTTTCCGCGCAGAAATATCTGTCGTTGAAGTATATCGGCATAAATCGAAACCTTACATTGAGTAGGTAGGAGATAATCAAACCAAATTTAGCTTGAATCAAATAAGGCGGCGCGCCCAGCGGTCAATGATATCCAAGTTTGAAAAATCATAAAAACATACATCGTGGCTCATCAAATCAGGGTCACACATCCTCTAAATGAAGCGTTGTTATGTTATGGCAATATTTGTTCAAGCGTTCCAACTCCCCTTTCACAACGTTTTATACTTGTGATATATACGTATCGTGCTCATTATTTCGCTGCTACCGAATTTGAAACAGTTGAGAGAAAAGCATTAAGCTAAACATGTCTTAATGGCTTTACCAATTTATTCGAATTTATATTGTATTATATGGTAATTTGAGAAAAACAAACACGATATGATATAATGAAAATTTGATGTATCGCGTTGTCGATGTTGAAGAGACATGAATAGTCTATGGCAGTGAGGACAGACTGTTACAGCCAACAACGCGTAGAGGTGTCGATGTGGCTGCAACTGTAAACACGTGGATGACATGGAAGTGTCAAGAACGTCAGTGTCACTTATGTCAAGACAGAGTGAAATACACATCAACGTTAATTCTATTAACCACCAATTTGTAATGATTCAATTGTAAGACGACGGGGTGTGTGCTGGTCTGTCAGTGGTAGGGGATGTTCTCACGTTTATAATAATTTATTATATATGTCGAATTATATCCGTCTTTTTCAGTGATTAGTTTGATGCTATTAGTACGTGTTAATCGTATACTAATTTGTTATGTATAGTTTTTAATAAAGGGTGACTAACCTGTATATGTACTACCTTTGTGGAGATAGGATCTTTCACAAGATAGGGAAGACTATTGAAGGAAACGCTCTTATGCAACATTATAGGATTGCGGCAATCAGCCAAAAGTGTGTAGAGAATCACTCGACGAATCACTCGAAGCTGGGCAGGCGACAGTAGCAGCAACTTGCATGCCCGTCGATGTCAATGGAAATAAGTTGAGGTAATTAACCCGCAAGTAGACCGTATACACATGGGCCAATGACTGTAATGTTAACCGCAGTTTTAGCCAGGGAGACAGCGCGAGCGAAGCGGTAGCTACGCGAGATGTCGGCCGTGCCTGCAAAAACATTGGCGCCGAGCGGCGACACGCCACTGGTGATTGTGACGTACCGACACTGAACTGTGAGCGTCGGGCTACGGGTTCCTAGGCAGTGGCGTAGCCAGGATTTCGTAATGGAGGGGGGCACCAGACAACCAAGCAAACTGTGCTCTAAATATATATATATATATATATATATATATATATATATATATATATATAGGGAGAGCTGATAAAAAAAATGGACGAAATGGGAGTGGAGGTTGGAGTGAAGGAAAGTTCTAAGAAGAAATTGGTGAGGAGTACGTGGGCTGGTCATGTAGAAAAATAGGAGATACAATATGGCAAACAGAGCAGATGCCCGGAAAGTGGAGGGGAAATGGAGGCGGGGAAGACCGAAATTGCGATGGGGATTGCATTTGTTTTGCGAAAGGGTAGGACTGGGAAAGATTGGGGGCATAGCCCCGCTGGCCACCCCTCTGGTTACGCCACTGTTACTAGGTGCGTGAAGGGTGTTCGAGGAAGACTTTGGTATAGGATTGTATGTTTTTGTGCAACCATGACGTCTCTGTGTGTCTTTTATGTTATACTAAATAGACGTCTATATTTTGTTTTTGGTTCTGATATATGTTTCTGATGTATGATTCTATAATCATCTTCGAGGCGACGATGTAATCTGGTTCTATATTGGTAAACATGTGAACAGTGGATGTCACAATTTACCATGTTTACCGAAATTATAGTTGTTACAGGTTTACACAAGGATCACGAGGTGAACACGGAAAGGTGCCTTGCATGTAATCGATTCGAAGATCTGTATGACGCTGTACGTGCATTATAATAACTGCTTGCATAATAGCGATTTAAATATTAATAATAATTCGATAACTTATATTACGTCTATATCCTTATAAACCAAGCTCAGAGGCGCATCAATACGAAAGGGTTAATCGATCTCAGATTCAATTAACACTTCTAGTTGTCAACAGATTGATGTATACGTCAGGGAGTCATGGTGGACAAAGGGTATATCAGAATTAGATGTTCGAAGCTGGACAGGGTTTCTTACAGGAGTAAGTACTTAATGTAATTTTATTAGTTGTTAATTTGTACAAACTGTTTTAGGACGAAGACCTAACACGTAGCCTATTTTTCCTGTAAGATAAATTACACAACACATGGAAATAGGGCGTGTAAGTCTCACCAGTGAGCAAAACATCAGTCATAACTCTTGCGGTAAACAACGCGCACCCTTGCGACATCAGAAGGATTTCTTTCATTCAATTAAAGAGATTGTAGCGCGCACGTCAAACGAAACCTAACGATGATTGTCATGTAATTGTATTACAGGTTGATTACATTTCCTGGTTAGGCTAAACCATAATTATCTATACAATACAACCCACGTACTAGAGTAATTTCATTATAAACTAACATCACATTCGCTCATGGTTTTGGTGAGTTATTTCTTAGAATCTTCGACAAGGGTACACACACACATGCTCTCACACATACAAAAACACGCACACATACACACAATTGCACACACATTCTCTCTCTCTCTCTCTCTCTCTTTCACGCGCGCCCACACACACGCACACACACACACACACACACACACACACACACACACACACACACACACATACACACACACACACACACACACACACACACACACATATATATATATATATATATATATATATATATATATATATATATATATATATTATAGCTGACTGCACTGTCCGTTGTTTAGACAGACATTCTACGGAAGGTCGTCGAGTCGGTTGAGCGTCTATGTTGTCCGATGTCCTAGTACAGTACTCCGCCGGTCGCGACTGCGCCATACCAACGGGCAACTACAGAGTATTACCAGTCCGAATATTCACACGAGATAACGGTAGTGATCATTGTAATAATTATGTCCACTTCCGAACATCATTACATGTAAAATTGGTAACGATTGACCACAACCCAAACTGCCACAACTGGAATGGCAACAAGGTAATAAGGCAACTGTCATCTGTCGCCATGTCGTTGTGATGCTATTTTTGCGACTTTCATGTTTGATTCGATCACGAACGACTCGAACGAACTATTTGTATTGTATGTATTCTTGCTGATACGGACGTAGTTGCGAGGGCAGAAACCTCATTTGTTAGTTGCATAGGTTTCCACCCAACGACAAATCATCTAGGAGGTGGCAACTATTACGCAGATAAGTTATTGCTTTCAAATTGTTTGCGTATTACAGTAATTTAGACTTTGACTACATTTATGGACAAAGAGGTGTGTGTGTGGTCTCGCTAAATATCGCTCAAAACAGACCGGAAACGAAAATCACTTGGATTCGGCTTTATTTCAGCGCTTCGACAAGGCACTAGGCCAGGGGTCAGGGTTAGGGTGACTGAGTCTGGTGAAATCAACAGCGCCACTTGTCAACTCGTCATAAAGTCGTGACAAATAGCACCTGGAAACATTGCATCCCACAGATACACCCTTGTAAAAACGGATGCCCGTCGCCATCTTTGCGTGTCATTTATGGCAAACCCACAGACGCTTTTAAACCCCACCCCATCTGCTGATCATTTAATTTGTTCGTCTAAAAATAAAACTAACCCGTGGGCGTGAAGTGTTAATCAGTATCCGTGTAAAGTGCTGCCACCTCACGGAGCCTGGGTAATCGACCCTAATCCTGTCATAATTCCTACTTCATAAACAAATGTTAATTTGTAATTCAGTTTATGTTGTGTGAATGTAAGTTAATATTTTTTTAAATAAATATTGTATTATCTGATAAAAAGGTATCCTTATGTAATTTATTATTTCAAATTCGGCCTGAGAACAAGTCAGCGTCTCTAGCCTATTCCGCCCTGGGGACAACGTTGGCATAAATCTACCAGGCGGTGTTGAGGGGCTAAAAGTGCTGCCACCTCACGGAGCCTGATTAATCGAGACTGGTGAACTTGATGCTTAGCTAGGCTGGAATTATGAAAAGAGCGACGTTTTGAGAGTAAGTTGTCTAACGAAGGCACCGCCTTTAACAATAACCCTACCAGTTCGTTGTGCATTTGGTACGCTCTATGCTACAGTATGCCATTTAAAAAAACATATTCTGATGTGTATCAATAAACAATACATTATCAACGTTGCCAATTATTCTACTCTTCCGGAAACATTAAATGTCAAATATTACTTAAACAGGAAAGCTTGCTTAACTATTGTTTCATCATAACATACTTTTGTCAATTATTAAATCTAACTTGCTATTAATCTGCATTTATATAGGGCGCGGTGGCCGAGTGGGTAGAGCGCCGGACTCCTGACTAGTGGGTCGTGGGTTCGAATCGCGGTGTCGCCAGGTCTGGGTTTCCGTACTGATACAGGCACCATGCCAACCACGCAAAGCACTACAAAGCCATGAAACTAAACCACTACACGACAGTGATGGGAGACTTCGGTGCGCAAATAGGTAAAAGAACAAACCCTTTGGAATTGGCAACGAGCAAATTGGGGCTCGAATTGAGAAATGGAAGTTGCGACACCCCGGTAGAATGGGCCACATTAAGAAAGTACAAAGGCAATCAACAAGCCACTGGAATCGAGGATATTGTCACCAACACGAGCCCTGATGTGAAACGACGAGAAATTGTGGAAAACGGTGACGATAAACAATGAATAGAGAGCAGAAATGTGCAAGATCACACAAAAAGAAAGCAAGAGAGGTCATACGAGTACCGATCATGGCATCAAAGAACCTGAGGAATGTCTAAAGAACGCAGAAGCTAGGCCAAGACAGACTGATTACACTCCCAGACAAACAGGGTAGAGAAAACCATGATCAAGATTAGATCGTAGCACGACTAGAGGAATTCTACAACGAGCAATACGACAGTGAACATGCAGAGTAACACAATCCACACTAACCCAAACGAGGTACCAGAGATAGCATACTTGCTAAGCTGTGGCCAGTTTCATAAACCGTACTTAGTCTACGCGTTTACTTAGCGCTACTCAAGTGCGTGAAGTCCAATTTTTGCGTAGCTAAGAAGTTGCATAAAACAAAACTACTCGGGTTTCATGTAGCACTCTTAACGTATTTCTTAACTATGTACGGCCGTAAATCTGTCACGTGGTAAGATTGACGTCATGATACGGACAATCCCCGGGATTCCCCTTCCCATAGACCTTCTAGAATTATGGAAGACCCAACCGACACCGGCGTTCCTGCAAATGAAAGGGAGAGGAAATCCAACTTTCGTGACGAAGAAATTAATTGCCTGCTCGAAGAGTTTGGCGAGAATGCTTCAGTTCTCCAGAGCAGACTGACAAACAAATTTGGGAGGCAATTTGTGCCAAAATAAATTCGCGTGGGACGGAACGGCGAACCATTGCCGAACTAAAAAAGAAATGGGCGGAGATGAAAAGCGTTAGTCTTCGCATCATCTCCGCTCGTCACTACTCCAAGACTGGAGGTGGCAAGAAGGAGAAGGAGCCTTGGTTCGTAGACCTAATGCTCGACGTGCTCGGAGTCGACACTGCGCTTATTGAAGGCATCGTCGGTAAGTACGACTAGCATAAATTACCTGATAACAGGGTAATTGTTTAATGACACTGTAGTACATTGTTGCATACTACTATCAGTAGAAATTTGGCATTGTCGTTACAATTCATAATAATAGTATATTAAATGCTTATCAAACATACGTATACTCATAGCTCCCATGGAAGAACACTAAGATGGTGATTATCTTCAAGAAGGGAAATAAGAAAGACCTCAAGAATTACAGACCGATATGTCTACTATCAAACATCTATACAGTACTCACGAAAGGCAACTAATGAAAAGGCAAGAGAAGACACTCGATGAAAACCAGCCACGAGAGCAAGCTGTATTTAGAAGCAGATACTCAACGACACACCACATCCACGTCGTAAACCAACTGAAGGAGAAGTGCAGAGAATATAATATCCCACTCTGCATCGCATTCGTCGACTACGAGAAAACCTTCGACCCAGTGCAAATTCAATCAGTACTGACCTCCCGTCAAGAAAAGGGGATAGAAGATGTGTACATCGAACCCCTGAAGGATATATACGCCAACAGCTCGGTGACAGTCCACCTACACAAAGAAAGCAACAATACAGCAGGAGAGGAGTACGACAGGGAGATACCTTATTTCCCAAGCTTTTGACGGCAGCACTCGAAAGCATATTCGGACGACTGACTTAAACAAAATAGAGGCTTCAAGAGGGCAAATATCTTACACGTATTTGCTTCGCCGACGACATACTCATATGCTCTAATACACCAAATGAACTACAACAAATGGTACAGGAATTAGGTGATGAAAGTGAAATTGTGGTCGAAGACAAAGGTGACGAATGAAAACGACATACCAATATGTGTCAATAACACTCAGATCGAGAACGTTACAAAACTATATCTACATGGGACAGAGATATAACACCAAAGATAAAAACCAACACAAAGAGATTCAAAGAAGAATCACATGATTAACATGTCAGTATTCGCCAAGCACCGCGACATCTCCAAGGATAACATTGGAACATATTTGAAGAGACAAGTCTACAACTCATGCGTACTTCCAGCAATGACATACGGCGCGGAAACATGGGCACTCACCAGCCAAGCAAAGAACAAGCTAGAAGCCGCACACATTAAGATGGAAACGAGTATCTTAAATATCACATACCGCGAGACAAAAACAAACAACTGGGTAAGATCAAAAGACACAGGTCACAAACGTGATTGAACAAGTCAGAAGACGGAAGTGGACTTAGGAGGTCACGTCAGCAGGATACGAGATAACCGATGGACGCTGCGGTTCATCACCTGAAAACCCTACGAAAGGAAAAGACCTAGACGAAGACCGGCGAGACGGCGGAGACACGAACTAGATGACTACTGGAAGGTTGCCATTTGGCAGAGGGTAGCGTAAGATAGGCAGATGTGGAAGCAGCATGTTGAGGCCTTCGCCCAACCACGGGACACTGTGGCTGCACAACGGTGAAGATAACATATTATGTTCAGCGTCGATTCAGCTAACCATTACAATAAGTAAATTCTGATGTTACCATCTCACATGGAAATTTAGTCTACAATACACGTTGTCAAATATGTTCTGTATTTATAACTTAGATGTGTAAACCTTTATATACAATACAACAACTCACTCTAAGTGTTGTAATTAGACAAAAAACACCAAACACTATATAAGTGGGAATTACTGCTCTTTCTTCTCGCATTGGAAATGCTGCCATAGAAAGTGGGAACAATTGGGAGCACGTTAGGAAGGGGGGGGGACAGGGGGAGGATAAACAGACTGCTGCCCTCGCCCCGTAATTTCGGAGTGGCAGTCGTATGGTTCTAAAGTGGTCGTTGAAGTGTTGTATGGGGGACAGACACAAAGGTTGTCCCGCCCAGCAACACAGCAGTTTCGCCAATTTCGTGTGCTGCGGCGACGACAATATCCAACAGCACCCCGCCCCCTTTTGTTCGACGTCTGTCCTGAGTGAGACGAGCGGATGGAACGAGGCGAGAGTCCCGGGCCAGTATGGGGCGCCTCGGCGTGACAGACTGCTGGGATGGCGGAGTGATGCTGACACTCCGGCGGTTCTCAGTCCTGTATAGGCGAAATATGACATGGTATACGAACGAAGTTTATGATTGATTAACTGATTGATTGGTTGATGGACTGATTGATTGCTTGATCGATTAACTGATAGAGTAATATTTACGTAATTTCTCGCGCTGTGTCATTACGATTCGGGTATATTTAACACTTGTTATAGAACAGCCAGCTGTCTAATGGACTACTAGTCCATAGGTTATATGCATCGTAGATTACGAAATTAACCACATACGTTTTTATAAAAGAATCCGTAAAACACAATTCACTGTTATGCGAATTAATAATTAAATTCATATGTAAAGGTCACTTCTGAAACTTTGGAAATCAAGTTTAGATGCGCATTAATATCATGTAAGACGTAGGAAAGAGTATATACAATGAACACACCAGCAAACACGTATTATACAGACTGTTTGTTTGTAAAGAAAATATAGCTCTTAGGCTTAGCATAGCTTCGCCTTCGGTCTTTAAGCCTATTGGGTTGAATAACGGTATGACGGATAAACTTACCATATCGTCGATATAGTAGCAATATGTGCATCCAGTTATGTTAACAGTTATCGTTTATAACTGTTAAGTAAGTACAGTTGTGTTCCCGGTTAATCCACAAAGGTGTCTTTTTACGTGATCACTTTCTTTGCCATGATACGACTAAGCGGAAATGGCACTCCCGACAGTGACGTCACTTCCGCAATTGTTTAGTAGTCTCGCATAACCGACTCTCACTCGGCTGCGTAATAGGGCGTGTAAGTCTCCCGCGCGAAAACGAGACTGGGGGCAGTTGGGGGCAGGAGGTCCATATTCTCCATGTTAACGTATAGGACTTCGTTTTGTTTTTGGTTGTAATAATCGAACGGTTCCAGTCTAACTATTTCAGTTATACTGTCAGAAGGATTATTACAAGCAGAAGCAATGGAACACTTTGCCCGCCGGTGACAATGATCACGGAAATCATGAATTTTATTCGATTATAATGATGGTTGCCATGGCAATATGCATAGCGGCAAGTAATTGCGTTTGGCGATGTTGACTAATCATGAAAAGTGCCATTTTTCGCGTAGTAAAACCTGTTTGGGGCAAACGTACAGATGTGTTATGATTATGCGAATTTACACAATTTGTCAGATATAAGTGCTTATCGAAACCACAATGTACAGCTATGTAAAATGCAAAACCCGGAAAAATACATACGGCTTAAATTTTTGGGGAGTGTTTATTATTTGCACTACATAAATCGCTATGTCTATGATAGTGTGGTAAACTCAATATTAAATCGGACATTTAAGATAAGAAAGGTATAACACAAGATATTTATGTCCTGATTTTCCTAATATTCATCCGTCGGAAGTTACAACTGTCATCCATCGAATATTATTCTAATGACCAGTCTCCAAATCAGCTCCAATCGCGCGGAGTCTCGCCATGTATCGTGACCCACTTACGGACCCTATTGGTGTTTATTCCTTTGGTTCTGGTGTTCTCGAGTGGTGAATTGATGATGCTAGAATTAAGGAAGTTTCACGTTCTGACCAGATTCGATAAATTGTGATTTAGCTATCACCGTATTCCGCCTCTATATTGCTAGTGTTTAAACAACTTCGACGTTTACGCAATTTTATCGTCAATTTGCATTTTATATGAAAGCAGGTTGATATGGAGTTAGGCTAGATGACACAGACTATATTGGAGTATGTTGATCACTGAACATTTGATATGAAATAAAATCAGACTTTCTCAGAATGAAATGTAAATATATCGTACCGTATATGAAGTAAACGCATGCATCGTATATATATGAATGATTTTCGCAGAAATTGCTCATTTATCTCACTAGTTATTGTAGTTTACAACGACACTGGTCAACGAGGTAAGTAATATAATATGTTTAATTCAACATTTATAAAAGCCAGAAAAACAGAAAACATGCAACTTGTAGTAAACTGGTAGAACTGTCGCAATGTGTTCGCGTGGATAAGGCAGCATAGCCTACAATCAAACACATCTCAGCCACAGAGTGGACGACTTCTCTACTACACGTCTGACAAACTGATCTAACCGTCTACACTATATATAAAGCCTTTTAAACTAATCCTATCTCCTGGACATAAGTAACATTGTACGCTTTTTTTAAAGTTCATATTCCATGTAGGAAGTTTCATGTCGACAAAAAATACGAATGTTAAACTTATACATGCAAAGCTTTGTCTAAAACTTAACATCTGCTTTATGGTAATGCTTGTTCAACCGTCGTTATAATAGCAAAGCCGAAGCACCCGTACGGACGCCATGTGCATCGTGATGTGTCGTCTATATAACGTAGTTAGTATTGTTAGTATTGCTATGATCATAATATGTAAAAAAAAATGTAATTATCAGATCAGACAACTATACGATATATGTAGTTAATCACACGTAGGTCTACAGTTATTTGTCACCACTCCTCTTATATGGTCAGGTTAAGTAGTTTATATGCATTTATAATATGGACAATTAGGACCATAGGTAATTCGGAATGCATCACGAATTTACAATGATGGGTTTTGCTATGATGCAAATCGTCCATGCACAAATGTATCCTGACCCCATCAATATGGTGTCATATGTAAATATAGTGTAGTGATATAGTTTGTACAAGCTTTTTTTGTTTTGATAATACATCTAGCACTTGTAGGTATTGATGACTAATACTAATGGGGAAGGCATGCTTGCTATGACTATATTCATGTGGTCGTTTTTGTATATTATATGTAAATGAATAAAGCTAATGTGTCATTACTTTGGGCCGATTTCAACCTACCCTTGTCGTGAATTGGCTCTGTGGGTGTGTCAAATGATAAACGTATAATATAAAGATTATATTATGACATTCTGAAATCCAAAGAAATTATTCTCATCCATTTACGGATGCCCTTGTAAGTTCGCAAAGTAGTAAATTGTGCATTGTGTTGGTCGAAATGTTTGTCAATGACGTGGAGAACAGCACACGTCTGGAGCAACAAGCACACTGCTGGTGTTTACACCGCTGGCCACTAGCTAAAAACTGATAATGAGTCGGCATACTGTTCTGCCAGTGTGTTGATATATACATTTTAAAATTATAATAAATTGTTTTGTTTTTAATGTAATGGGGGAATATTATTTTCATTATCTGTATTGGCTCCTGTTGGTTTTGTCAGCATTAATTATTTTGTTCTGCCGCTTGTCAGTTGTTTTGTCAGAAATTGTACTAGTGTGTACTGACTGTTCCGGAAAATAACTATACAACCAAACTATATGTTGAAGATATCGAATTTTGGCATATTAGTGAAACAATTAATGTGTTAATTACAGATTGTACTGGTTAGTGAGTAATACAGCAACGCTTCGGTTCTAGTGAGTTATATTAAAAATATTAAAAGTGTTCATCGATACTGATGTGTGTCTACCTAACACGAAGTTGCGGTGCAGTTGATTCCACTGCTAGATTATTTAGAACGGATTGACGTTGATGTGCTGCAGCTTGCGCGGTGCGATTAAGGCCGTACGGAGAATATGGCCGGAGTTGCTGTCTGTCTTGGTTGATCCAGTGTAGCGTACACCGACGGGGTTGTTTGATGCGTTGGACTGCCAAGTCTGGCGTACATCGACGAGGACG
>OZ024858.1:43109323-43166823 GCA_964017155.1 Oasisia sp. SBJ-2009 | reverse complement strand
TGGTACCTTTACCACCTGAGGCTGAGCTGAGGCAACTGTCTTCAGCGGAGCAAAGTCTGCGTCTTGTGGTACAGGCAGTCTACCACTCTTCACAGCAGCTGACAGCGCATGCTCTATACGTGTCTTCGTTATCATGTCGTCGTCTCTTCTGACAAATGGTGCCTTCATCAATACTACCACACTGCCTTTGCTACAAAGACAATCAGCATGCAGATGCCCAGCCAGTCAACCTGTTAACTCTGGTAATGATTTGTGTGCATGTGTGTGTTGTGTCATAACAAAGAAATGTGTCTTCGCTTTGTATTGTAACATCAAATAAAGTCAGATACCTGACATGCATGCCTTAAATCAACTATCCAAAAAGCATTGCAATTGTTGTCCTTCAAGTTGCACTACATATTCATTGAAAAAAAGAAGATAGTGTTGTGTAGTGTATTGAAGTTTATTTTTTTTTAGATTATCTTACATAAGAGAAACGTTTATTTAAACACATTTTGCAATATGGAGGCGTGAACTAATCCTGAGGAATCGCTGTCATACAGATCTTCCTATGAATGCATAAAGACAGTCCTCTCTATGAATACATTAAGATCATTGTTAATGTTGCCTGCTTAGTCTACACGTTTTTAGCATAAGTGATTATTTGTTGTAAATGGGTTATTTTGATAAAAAATATTGATGTTGTTGCTTTTCTATCGAAGTGTGAAGAGTCGTAGATTAATGGCCAACCAATGAAATAACTGAATGATTGCCAATTATAATTATAGTAGCTGAGAACGATACATATATCAGCGAATGTGCACCTTGGTAATTGTAAACGTAATAATTGAAGGTGACAGTTGGGTAGCTGTACAAGATAATACATCTGGAAATACTTACGTCACTTTTTGTACTGTAACACCTCCATTTATGTATATGTCATACAATCGTCTGCTGAACAAGTAATCAAGCTACAACAGAAAACAAAGCTATGAAACGCTGTCAAGGCAATGCATGCTAAACTGTTCAAATTTAGCTGAGAAGAACAGTGCTGCCCTACACCCTATACTCTAGTTGTCCCGCGGACAACACATAGTAACACTTTCAATTGCCTGGTGGCAACTATATTTAGAATGCTGATGAAAGTATACATTACAGGGACAAAATATCATCTACAAAGCCTGGATAATATAAAATAAGTAATTTATTATTATTCCTTTGAAAGAGGTAAATATATAAAATGTCTTGGTTACAGACATTCTAGAAGTTACACAACACAGACTGTTGGGGGCCAAGTTTCCCAATTGTTTATATTTTACAAAGAAATAATAACTAGACAGGGTTCAACATTACGGGTTTTAATCAACTGACCCAGTGGTCCAGTATATTTGTAAAGGTATTTTGCCCCCCCCCCCTCAAAAAAAAGGTACTGACTGGAAATTTGTGAGAAAATGTATATTTTGATCAAAATGTCACTTCACTCTATGAAGAAATCCACAAGGTGTTTCCATAAGCAACGTCATGCATATTTTTGGGAATCTTTTATCTATGAATATTTGTTTTTCAAAATGTAAGATAACAAAGAGAAGAAACAAGAACGTGAAGTATAATGACATTTTAAAATTGCAGTGCCCCTCATTTACTACCGCAAAATCTGAGGCCTCATACAAAATAATAAAAAAGCATTATCACATGGATATTTTATTTCTGCCTATTTGGTAAATTAAGACAGACAATAATAATGAGACGAGTATCACTCGTTTATTAATACAAAATATGATTCGATAGACAAATGTGGCCAAACTTAATCTATGAAGCTCACTGCATCAGCAATGCACACGGTTCTTAAAACATCATGGCAGTAGTAGAGATGTTGTGCGTAGTTACTGAGAACTTGCAACATGTAAACATTCATAAAACAAGATGGTAACTGCCTACGTAGTTTCAAATGAAAATGCAACGTCAGATGTAGATTCAACTATCACAGGGTCTGTGTTATTGGTAAACTGGGTAACCAACAATCATTGTGAATGCATCAGCAAGACAATCAACATTGGTTATTCAAATCTGCGTTAAAATCTATGTATATCCTTAATCCTTTTCCTGACATCAGAAAATATTCAGCACTTACCGATTTCACAATTTTTGCTTCCAATATCTTATAGTATTCACTGAACTTGTTGGCGTAGGCGTCAATCCACAGTTTGTCGAATGTCAGTGAGAACGTATACCAGATCGCTTTCACTGCAAACACACATTATCTTCAGTTGTATCTTCTCATAGCATCATTGGTAACCTTGGATCGTTGTAAATGCATCTCCACTGAGTTGCTGAGGTCCTACACTACTGCCTCTGATTTACCGATTGATGTATTTACTAAACAATGCAAGAGTTGCTTGAGATATTTACTTTATTCAGCAGACTAATATAATGGTGCGATACACTCCAGATGGTGGTAAAGAGGTGTTTGGTTTAACGTGATATGTCACAATTGGATAGGTTCTGCAATGCCACTGTTGTAAATAGCAGCATTTGAGATGGTCACAGGATTTGGATTTACGAACACACTTCATACCGTAATGGTGATACAGTTGGTTTGGTGATCAACAGGTGGGTGCAAGTTATAACAGGAACGTTCTCCAATAACTTCGAATTTGCAAAATACAATTTGTTTTATTTAGACAGGAGGTAAGTTGACTTTTATTTACATATTACTGTCCAAGTAAGTGGCCTGTCAGCACATGTAAACGTACTCTTCAGGATAAAAAAAGGATTACATAATATGCCATGATTTATAATACAACAGCAAATAATAACTCATCTGAATGTATGCATTACTTCGGTGTCATAAGTAAATGGCTTTCCGTCGCTAAATTCTAAGAGCACACAGGAGAAGACAGATAACATAACAGATGAGGGATGTGGCTGGAGGACACTGGGAGGAGTGTATTGAAGTTGGCTGGACATATGGAAAGAAAGGAAGGGGACAGGGCAGAGAACAGAGCAGATGCCCTCAGACTGGAGACCAGAATAAAACTACAGTTATGACTGCGATTGTATCACAATGTAGTCAAGAAGTTGAGAGTTTTGGCAGGTTTGTGAGGAGAATGGAGAAGTACAGTGAAAGCAAGGAGGTGTGGAGACAGGCGATGGAGATGCCAAAGTAACAGCAGGGACAGAGGGAGGAAAACATAATACTGATGACTGGTGTCGAGGCCAGCATTACTCAGAGACAAAGACGAGAGCAGACACAATTCTCCCAGACAGTGTTCATTGCTTACATGGCATACATAATATTAAGCAATAGTGTAATGCAGACTGCACACTAAGTGAATAAGTCGTACATAAGATTGATCATTAAACAAGATCCGCGTTTCAATTCAAGGCGACTGCCATGACACAGTAGCAAGTGTCCTGCTAGTGCACCCGGGTGTTGACAGTTTTCAATACGTAAGATCACTGTTAAGAAGCGAAGTAGGTACAGCATTGGGTATTTGAACTCATGCGAATGTCAGTGAAACATTCGGCTGATCATCAGACTCTGTCTACACAATGTTACAGTTAATTATACCATGCCATGGGAGAGTGAGCCGAATAGGCTGCAAGTTGTGTCCCAGTACTAACCACTGCAGTCTGTCTTTTTCGTAGAACCTGGTCCTGATGTCACAAATCCGTTTTCACATGTGATACATGTATCTTGCCACTTCTCTGGCTGGTACGTTCCCACGGGACAAGGCGTACACGTCTCTTTGTCTGTCTTGTAGCCGGCGCCGCAGTTACCTGCAAAAGTCCATCCATGATGATATCTGGCTGTGAAAAAGTTTCTTCAGATCATACCCAAGCAATCATCCAGAATGGCAGCAAGGTGACATATGAACTGAATATAAACACACAGTACACTGGAATAGGAAAGATAACTGAACTGGGACTGCATAGCTTCAATGTCACACTGTCAGCATAAAGGACCAATGGTACATGGGCACTAATACATAATATATGTCGACATAATCATGCATAATAACACACGGTGTGCATAATGTTGTTCATAAAGATATCTTAACCTTTTCTCTTTCTTTCTACACGTTTACCTGGTATATTAACTGGTTTGAAATTGTCTCCAGATCTACAGCACTTTATAAATGTACTTATTATTGACCTATGTTGCAGTTGTCAGTGCTGATGGCTCCTTCGCTCTCTGTAGTGAGATCCACCGGACAGGCACGGCAGAAACCAAACTTGTCTGCTTCAGTCTTGTCGCTCTTGTAGAAGCCTTGTGCACACTTGGTACATTTGCCATTCACAAATTCATGTCCAGCGTCACATGACTCTGCAATTGTACAAATAAGCACATATGTCACTTCAGCTTATCTACTGTTGCAGGATTGTCACTCACCGTGACTGTGCTCGCAATGTGTCTCACTTTGGTTAGTCCCAAGGACAGAAACACAGAAATGCCTCATGTTTCATCAGCGCACTGATGGAAGGACACTCCACTGTGTCACCGTCAGTTCCTGGAACTATGCTCACATATCCCACTGTGTTTCAGTCAACCCACAACACACAACACGCATAGACAGTCTCGGGGACTGAACCCATAACATTTCAACTTTACTTTTTCACTAAGGTTCTGTAGCCAATTTATAAGCGTACTGCCGCAAACAAACTATACTTGCTGTGAAATGCATCTTGGAATGTAACATATAACGTATGCATTGCATTTTAGTCATTTTAAGTAAACCTCCTTGCATGCGTTATCATTTCCTGTTTCTTCATAAGACATGGCCTTATGTGTTTGTTGCACAGTAACTCACACACGAACTATCCAGAGTGTTACTCACTGATACATTCATTTTCTGATACGGCTGTGACAGTTGGTGTGATGTAGTCAGCGTCACACGGCAAGCAGTAGGTGCGGCCACTGTCCGGCTGGTAGTAACCATACCCACACGGCTCACAGCGGCCACTCAATAAATTGAAGAAGTGACCCTTGTCACATGAGTCTGGAACAACATAACACACATTTAGCTACTAATTTTCCTGATAACATACACATGTTCTTAACCACCTTCAGGAAGAGAAAATACCTATTTAAGTACATATCTACAGCAACAACGATGGGATATGCCGTTATTCACTGCATTTACATACAGCAGAAATAATGCCTGTAACTATGCATTTCCCTCCCGCATGCAAACACACTCTTAACTAAACATCTACAGCTGTATAAGGCCATCATAAATAAATGCACGATAGAATGACCAAGCATTTATTGACAGTTATCATTTACATTGCTTTTAAGTGTCATTTACTATAGCATGTTAGTGTAAATGACATAGAACTGTACATTATATAATAAAGGTGCTTGGGTCATTTTCATATAGTTTATTATATGCATATTGTAAGGCATTTCGGTAGTATTGTGGCTAGTGAAGTAAGCCACGTTACATTTTCGAAAATACCACAGCTGTTACTGATGTTGTGGCTACCTTACCTATGCAATCACTGCTGCCGGTAGATCCAGCTGCCTCGGTTGTCTTTCCCGTAGGACAGTCCTTACAGTATGTGTCTGCCCGGCCTCTGTAGGACCCAATGGGGCAGTCATCACAAGTGTTTGTGCCACTGTTATACACTGTCCCAACTGTACACTTCACTGGAAATTAGAAAAGATAAAGTAAAACGTGGAGTCATGAAAGTATCATTTATTTGTATAGCAATGGTCAAGCATTTGAAATAATTGGTATTTCCCTCAACATTTCAATGATCCTATCTCATAATAATAATATGACTTGTAAAGTGCAACAAATCCAGGTAACAGTCCACTCAGAAGTGCTTAAGTACACAACTACATAAGGGATAAAACTAGATAAGTAATACTAATAAGAATATCACATAGAAACTAAATAAATAGTAAACAAATAGCTAAAACCATGATGTATACTGCCTAGGCATACACACAATTGTGGCAATTGGATATATATATATATATATATATATATATATATTATCCATTTGCCAGTTTATATATATATATATATATATATATATATATATATATATATATATATATAATTATATATTAATTAAAACATGATATAGTATGTGCATCATAAGACATAAGTTAGTTAAATGAAGAAAAAAAAACACAGATCAGATACTAAACTAAACGTGGAATGTTATATGGAATAAGTGGATTGTTAAAAGTTGGTTTCATCTGTCCTTCTACCCATGACTGTGTTATTGCCGGAATTAAATGTACAAGTAACTACCTGCCATGAGCGTCCACAAAAGGGCATTAAGAGTACAAAATATTGGACATTGTAAGAAAAAACATATACCAGAGTATTGGTCTGGGTTAATAACATAATAAAATTGGTAGTTTAACATAATAACATCTCTAGTTAGACATAAATCAAATGAATCACTGGACTAAGTGCATAAATCAAACAATGTTGTCCCGTACCACATGTGGATCCAACTGCCTGATAGCCGTCCTCACAGGACACTTCTTCTTCAATCCAGTAAGACATCCGATCAATGTCTTTTGCACCGGGCATAGCCTGGAAAGAACATTGGATTATTATTAGCATTTGTGTTTTCATTCACAAAATTGATTATGGAACATTAAGTTGTGTGTTGACTACCTGTATACCAAATAAATATTATCAACCGTTATATAATGCAGGGATTGACATTAACCACTAGTCTGCTGGCCTGACGCCATTTTGAAGCAGTCGGGCCTTTTCGTGTCACCAGGTTTAATACTTGTACTGTCCTCAGTCTATCAGGCCACTCGTATCAATGCGATTAATCATCGTTGTATTTCTAATAACCCGACCCTTCCAGACAAATGGGACAACCCTAAAGCCTGATCTTTATATTTGATATTTCAGTCAATCTTTGTGTTGCTACATTTTTATTATAACTAATTAATTAAACGTGTTTCAAGTTCAGCCATGCATGTATGATGTATGCACTACCAAACTCATACTTTGGGTCTGCCCAGGTGATTGAGCAATTGGTGGAAGTCATTATTTATTCACACAATAAGTGGTCTTGTTATTCCGTAATGAAAAGACAACAACGCAATCCATTATACTGCGTAACATTTGACTGCATAGGTGGACCTTGTGGTACAGTCTTCGTGGAATGAGAGTAGTGGCTTTGGACAGTGTTCAGTTTGTGGCACAACGATGCTTCTACCACAGTTTACAATGGCAATCATTGAGAAACTGTGCTACTGGACATTTATCACGGCATCAGGTATGCTTGATTCTCAAGTGCAACCCAAACCAAGAAATGTTTTTGATCTGTCAGCTGAAGTTTCAAGCTCCCATTATCCAACCAAAACTATCTCTCAAAATGTCACTATCAAAACATATTGTGCCTACATGCACTTGTCAACTTTGTGAATGTCTCTTCCCAAATTACCCGGGTATGTATTTATTTTTGTTTTTACAAAATTCGGGCCAGTAACCTTAAGATAGGCTAGTAACGTTTTGAATCTGGTTCCCTGGGCCAGTGGTTAATGTGAAGGCCTTTTATGACCATCTACACTAAGGTCTGCATGGACCCTGTGATGATTTCTTTCCGTCTCCTTGAAAGGAAAAATATGCGATGCTGAGAAGAGTTTTACTCAATCATGGCTGGATGGCTTACCATGGCTGGTGTATAATGCCACATAAGGTGTTATGTGCTGCAATATATGCATAAAGGATCCCAAGCCAGCTTATCTGGCGGAACGGTTCATCACATTTTAACTCTTATAATAATTACTAGCCAGGTCATGGCGTAGCCACATGTGGTGCTGAATTAATTTTCGATAGCATTTAACCTTAATGATTAGAATTGGAATGTTGTGGAGACTAGGCTTTCATTATGATCACGCCTATTATTTACTAGATGCCATATAAGCGGAACTTGACATGTACGACTAACTTACTGAGTCAAAGTCAAAGCCACGATTAATCAGTACTTCCTCAGTCACTGCTTCCACCACTGGCATGTCATTGCCAACCTTCACTCTACAATACGATCGAAATTATAATGTGAAATTAAATCACAACATACATATCCATACAATGTCAAAGGGAGGGTGCCAGCTTCTCAGCCCAGCATTGACCTTGCAGTAATTGATAATGGGATGTCTGTTATCTAGAACGTGGGAAATTTAAACATCAAAGGCTATTGCAGTTAACTCTGTTCGCCTCGGCATTACTGTAATTCAATTTTGCTTTGAAACTGGATGTTTCGTTTACCGTTTTAACGTGTTGCAGGCAGAATCTGTCCAATTGTAAACATTCTTCCGAGCTTAATAAAGTAACTAAACACAAATTGGCAGGCAGTAAACCTTCAACATGCATGTTGTAGTCATAAGAACGTAATATTAAATTAAAACAATACAACCTAGGAGAGGGAGCCTCGCTTTAAAGGATGTCTGCTGGCTACACTGAGAAGTGAAGCCAAAAAGCAGAAATCAACATAGTTACATGTTTGTGGGGATGCTAGGAATGACGCAGCCCAGCAGTAAAACTTCAATTTACCACCATCAAATCTGGGTCGTCTGTCCCGTTCACGGCTGTGTACATACTTGTAAATAACTAGACGTTGTGATAATAAATCTGCGTATACTGATTAAAGGACAAAAAAGGCTACGGCTTCGTGTCATACACCTAATAGAGTTTATACAAAGTAAAAATGTCCACATAGACTCAATTTTTTAACGTCAGCGGTTTACTCAGAATGTGACTTTAAAGTCTAAAATTCTAACGAAATCCACGATGGTCTAGACGCCGCCATAGGTGAAGGGTTAATTTGGCTTGGCCAGTCAGCGCGCGGCATTCTATATCTCGGTCAGCTTCCGGCGACGTCGTTAACGGTCAACAACTTCGAGTCTTCGACAGTTCGTTCAGTTGGCGTGACATCTAGCAGCTGCTTATAGACGTATATCTAAATCTGTGGTTAAATCTATGGTAAACTTTAGTAATTATGCCTTCGTGTTCGGCATACGGTTGCAATAATAGTTGAAACAATCGGTAGTATTGAAGCAATGGATTCACGTTGGTGATTTGCGGGCGTACTGTTTGGCACTTTGCTCGGTCCATTTTGAGGAGAAATGCTTTGATGTGGACATGCATCATCAGTTGATGGGATGATTTCAGCGATAACAATAATAGACAACTTTATATTTAGCGTCATCAGCATGTTACGCGCGTTGCCGAGTTGCAGCCATTTCATGACAACAGCCAAACCCTATGCAGGGAATCTACGTGGAGAGCGCCTCGATCACCGTCGTGACGTCATTCTTCGTCTAAGATGGGGTAGCGCATAGAATTTGGATGGCTGGGTGTTAAAAAATATTTTTCTGGTAAACCGCTGGCGTTAACAAATTGAGTATATGTGGACATTGTTACTTTATATTAACTCTATTAGGTGTATGCCACGTAAAAGTTACCTTTGTTTGTCCTTTAAATAATGATGATAGTAATAAAATATATAGTGATTTGCTGTGATAAAAACCGTGTACAATATCCTATGTATAAATTAAGTCATATATGTATTTACACATTGAATTATTTTCTTTAAAATGATTACTAGAGATATGAAATTAGAAACAAAGCAGTAATACTGGCAATACTGCAGTGATAATGCTATGCTTCAGTTTAAATATTAGTGTATATTAGAAATGACAAAGCTACGATGGCAACATCAAACTTACGCCACTGAATTAATTTCTATATTTATGTGGTAATCCTTGTTGATGGCGGTCACTTTGATGGTCACATCTGAGCAGTCAGGTTTCGTACAGAATGCGCTGGATTGTTGACCCTTTAGTTTTGTATTCCATGCCTCAAGCTTCTTGAGCAGCTCTGATTGCATTGTTTTGGCATTGTTTGTGGTGTAGTCGGCAGCCAGATTAAAGTCCCAGCCAAACATAAGATGCTTCTTCACAATACCAATTTCTGAAAGTGGAGACAACAAAACGTGTACAGTAAAATGTATACCAACACCTTGGATACACCTACTTTGTAGAGTGTATGGTAAACAATTTATTGGTTTTGATAATAAATACTAGCCTGTCTTTCAAACCACGGATAGTTTTATAAAGTGTATATGGGCACTATGCAGAATACAACATTCAAAACCTTATTTGGATTGCATAGTTACTCCCAGATAGATGTTTTCCAAATGCAAACAGTTTTTATGAAATGTTTTGAGAAAATGGCTATCAAAGATTGACATGTTTGATCTATGAATAAACATAATTTGCATGTATGCAACTGTTACAAAAGTAAATTTTACTGTTAGTAAAGATACTAACCTATTATAATCTGGCATAAAGCCATTTTGGGTTGTCTTGGAAAATAAATTTAACTTGGGTTAAGATTGAAAAGATTGACATGCTTGATTTATGAATAAACATGATTTTCATGTATGCAACTGTTATAAAAGTAAATTTTACTGTTAGTAAAGATACTAACCTATTATAATCTGGCATAAAGCCATTTTGGGTTGTCTTGGAAAATAAATTTAACTTGGGTTAAGATTGAAAAGATTGACATGCTTGATTTATGAATAAACATGATTTTCATGTATGCAACTGTTATAAAAGTAAATTTTACTGTTAGTAAAGATACTAACCTATTACAATCTGGCATAAAGCCATTTTGGGTTGTCTTGAAAAATAAATTTAACTTGGGGTATCTGACAGAAAACAACCAGAGTAACGTTACCATTTCTTTGCTCCCACTAATTTTCTTCCTTTTATGTATAAGCCACATCACTTTCTAGTTTATATTATACTATAAATATGTGTTATATTTTATTCACTAACTTACAGAAAATGTAAGATACTGTAGGTATTAATTTTAATTTTGAAGTGTGTTTATTAGCAATTATTTACTGAAACAGTACACTGTTTAAAGAAAAAAGTTTGTCTTGAAAAGTGTGTAACTTAACAAAAAAATCACATTCTAGACCACCCGGTTTATTTATAAAATCAACAGAATTAATTGTTCAACAGGCTGTTATTTGTTAAGCCTAGCTATTAATGTATTACCTTGTCAAGCTACACCACCTATCTGTGTAGGCTCTCAGTCAGTCAGCGGTGTTTTTAATAAATTCCTCACACTTCAAACATCCATTGGGACTGCACCAACATGCCATGAATGCAGAAGTGACCATATTTGCTAGACTTATTCCCTATATTTTACTCTAACATAAATACTACAGTGACCACGACTGCAAGATGCCTGTAGTACCATGGTAACAGTTCCCTGGCTGTTGACATACTTCCACAAGGTGGGAACTTGAACTTCTTCATCGGGCTGTTTGTGTTCCATAAACCCATCGGACCACACGAGTAGAACTTGGGCACGGGGCGGAGGAAGGTCTTATGGCCGTGGCAGCTGACCGTACAGCGCTTGTGCACGTGACCCACAGTGTCACACTGTTCACTGCCGTCAATGGGATCAGCTGGGTCCTTGCAGTCTCCCACTGGAACACAGCACAACCTACACTGGACCAAGTGCACACTCATGGCACCAACGTGATCAACTCAGTGAACTGTGACTGGGGAGGGGGAGGGGGAAATGGGGCGGGGGAGGGAGAGATTGAAGGAGAGAGAGAGGGAGAGATTTAGGGAGAGGGAGAGGGAGAGGGAGAGGGAGAGGGAGAGGGAGAGGGAGAGGGAGAGGGAGAGGGAGAGGGAGAGGGAGAGGGAGAGGGAGAGGGAGAGGGAGAGGGAGAGGGAGAGGGAGAGGGAGAGGGAGAGGGAGAGGGAGAGGGAGAGGGAGAGGGAGAGGGAGAGGGAGAGGGAGAGGGAGAGGGAGAGGGAGAGGGAGAGGGAGAGGGAGAGGGAGAGGGAGAGGGAGAGGGAGAGGGAGAGGGAGAGGGAGAGGGAGAGGGAGAGGGAGAGGGAGAGGGAGAGGGAGAGGGAGAGGGAGAGGGAGAGGGAGAGGGAGAGGGAGAGGGAGAGGGAGAGGGAGAGGGAGAGGGAGAGGGAGAGGGAGAGGGAGAGGGAGAGGGAGAGGGAGAGGGAGAGGGAGAGGGAGAGGGAGAGGGAGAGGGAGAGGGAGAGGGAGAGGGAGAGGGAGAGGGAGAGGGAGAGGGAGAGGGAGAGGGAGAGGGAGAGGGAGAGGGAGAGGGAGAGGGAGAGGGAGAGGGAGAGGGAGAGGGAGAGGGAGGGATTGAAGGCGAGAGAGAGAGGGAGAGGGATATGTGTATCAGTACACAGGCTGACACAGCATTGTCAAGACTAAGACACATTGAGAGACAGAGTTGTGAAGAATGTAAACAGGCTGATACAGAGTTGTTGACTTACAGCGAATGAAGACATTGAAGTCACACATAGCTCGGTTGCCTGCATCGTCTGATCTGCTGTAGACAACAGGTGTAACACCAACTAAGAACGTGTCCCCTACAAAACAATTAGCTACATCTGCAGTATACAAATAGAAACATGACTACCATTAAACAATCTGTTTTTTACAGATTGTCATGTGTTTGGTTTTACAGTTTTATTTGAGTAAAATATTATTGTTGAGCAACTTTAAAATAATTAAAAACAAGATAAGAATGTTTGCAGTTTTTTTTTTAATTTTGAGTGCCGGCAAAAATATGATTGAATACTAAATAGGTGGTAATGTGTTTTGGTTACTACAATACAGCTGATCCTGTCCACTGGTGTTTGGTTAAGTTGTTTTAAAATTGAACTGTTTTAGCCACAATATGGTCAATCACAAAAGCAACATGTAGTATGGAATATTACACAGGTATGAGAAGCTTAGTAGAAAGGTATGGAACCATACCAATTACTTGTTCTTATCATACCACCTCCATTGACCTAACCCACATATGTGAAACAAACATTATTTTACCAATAAGCACATGTCAAACTGGCTCATAGGATACCTGACTTGGAAGTCTTGGAAGCATTCTGCTGGTTTTCATTAGGGCTGTGAAATGTGACACCAGTGAGCCGTCCATCAGCCACCTTTGCAACATCCTGTGCAGGACAGGTCACTGTTGGGGGGAGTTTGTCTGCTACAAATCAACGACAGACTGACTTACAAGCTTGGAAGAAACAAGGTTTGTCTGGGACAGTTTCAGCCAGGCTGTAAGGACTAGGAGATAACGACTTGATCCATCAATGTCTACACCCAAGTTATCCACATCATCAGGCGGTGCTCTGTTTACATGACGATGTGTTTCTAGCATTTATACTTGGGACCAATTATCATGATCTAGCTCTGAATAAAACATTGCTTGGGTGGTCTCCTGTCAGAGGTGCAGTACATGTCAGGTCCATCTCAACTGTTGTTGCATGATGACTGTTCCATTGCTTGACCTGAGCCTCACCTATCACACTGGTGTTTGTTTTTTTGTTCTCCTTTTGTTTTTATAAGCAACATTGGTAATCTTGCTCTAAGGCCTTTAGATGCTGCCTGGTTGGCATCCACGTTTCCACTGCATGCTCCAGATAGTGTCACTCTCTCACATACTGACGTGAGATTGTCTGCCACCTTCTTTAGTTTAGGTCGTAATCTACTGATATTTTGGATGAATTTCTTAGCTAGTGGCAACACCTGACTGAAGTGGATCCTGGATTGATAACAATTATCTGTGACACAGGTGATTAATGTGTGTTAACTCACTTGCTGTCTTGTTAATACAACTGCTGCCATCATAGTCCAGTTTTTGTCCATCGCGACAGATCTTCTGACCGCGAGTGGACGAAGATGTCTTCTTCATGCCTGGTCCAGGCTGAAAGCTGTCCCAGCTCCAGTCAGCAATCAGTCCCTGCGTATAGGAGTGGCTCGTGATGACAGTCGCTTTCGCATTGAATATATCTCTGATTCCTGTGCTCTCACGGGCCACATCCCAGACCTGCACCAGACTAAGCATGCCCCGGAAGGTAGCTGACTCCAACCCACCAATTCGCAGAACAGCACTGCAAACATGACAGGCTTCTTCAGCAACTAATTCATGCATGTAGGCACATGTTGTTTACTGCTTGTTTAATTCATGCATGTTTACTGCCGCAGACACTTGAGAGCAGATTACAGTTGCAAACAAATCAGAAATTACAGAAGGTAAAGTGTTAATGAAGACTTGGAGCTTTTGATTACTGAATATTGTTTCCATCCGAAAAGTCTGCCTTTGTTTTTCCTCCAGTTAATTTTATACCGCTACGTAATTTTATTTTACATTTTATGTGCCATTGTACTTTCTTTAGTTACCTTAGTTTTATGTCGCCATACCTATTAATTACTACTTATTTATTTTTGCGAGAGATATACAACTTTTAACTGCCATCTTAATATTATATATAGCCAGTTAAATAATTCACTAATATTGTTTAAATACATGCTTATGTGCTTTTGATATAATGATACCAAGTGAAACTTTTTATGTAAAGGTATGCACGGTTTTTCCTACAATGTGCTTCAATGATTTTTTTCTGCACGCAGGACGTTTGATTTGGCAGATATCATGTAGCCGCAGTAATGTACATAATGTAAACATTATTGGTACGCTATGCCTGGCGGGATCACGCACGTAATTAGAACTACGACACAGGCATATTGTGATGTAGAGGATCTGACAATTATTACTTTTATATATATATATATATATATATATATATATATATATATATATATATATATATATAATCTTTAAGCCAATCAGCGGACCGCTATGAGCCGCGCCCCGCAACTGGGGACGTTTGTTTACGGATAGATACCTCAGTTAAGCGCTGTTATAGGCTAAAGTTAACATCAATGGGGAATTTCTCTAGCAGATTCGATTCAGAGAGTGGACATGCCGGGCTTTCCCGTAGTATCAAATATGTCTTCCATGCGTTGAGGGAAACCCCGAAGAATGCGACTCGAACAAGTGCGGTTTATTGGTTTTGTTTTACGAAATTCATGCGTGTTACGTAGCCTTTCTAAAAAGGTTACAAAATATACTAAATAGCAATTTAAATGGGAAATATGCATTGCCAGTTGATAGAAAAGACATTAAAGTGTTCTTTGGTGGCGAAGTCAAAATCGTCCAATATTACATGTATACCAAGTATTTAAGATACATGATATTGTTTATAATATATTGACACAATTGCGTAAACATAAACAGATAAGGTAATTTAAAAAGTAAAACAGTATAATTATTATACAATCATAATAATACAGAGAAAAAATTATCAAATAGTTATTAAAAATAATAATAACAATTCATAAAATTTACCTTCATGATTACATCACAGTTACTTACTAAAACGGATCAACTGTTTTAAAACCTTTTGGGCTGTTAACTGAAGTAGCATCAACAAAGAGAGTAACTTTCTCATCTTCCAGGTTCAGTGTCACGTAATGCCAGTGGCCGTTGTTGATGACAGCTGGATACCTCAAAACGACATCGTCTCCCGCGCTGAAGGTCACCTTCACACTTGCCTCATTCATCGACACAAGAGTCCTGGTTACTTCAGCGGATGTCTGTGATCTGTTAACACACATATCACAATTGATCAAATAACCTCTCGGTATTGTCATGATCACCATTCGCTCTGTGTGAAACAATGACCTATTCACGCGGAGTGTACTGATTCTCAGTCCACGCTTTTCAGTGCTAAGAGTTTCAAGTGAATAGTCAGCCGAATAGTCAGCCATCTTTGATTTTGATTTACCATGGGGTAACCCTTTCTAAGTCAACTAACTAATGAACGACGTGGATTGTGTGACGCATGCGTGTTCCCCAATGATGGCAAAGAGATACATTGGGTTTTCGCGCCAAGTGCCTGACTGCAACTAAAACCGCATGCCACTACTTACTGTACATCACAAAATTAGTTAGTCAATGTGTTATGTAAAATATTGTTGAATGTTATCGCAATAATCTGCTATTTAGGCTTATTTTCAGTGGTTGTAGAAACCCTGCAGGTTATGTTGTGCAGTCTCGCATTTAGAAAATGGGAACATAATAATTTGTTTAATATTACAAGTACGCATTTTGGATAGCTCTGGGGCCTTTATAATGATTAAAACAAATACAGATGTTGTATGTTCAGTAGCACTACTACAACATGAAATGTCAATAACAAATCAGAAAATATGTACTGCAGTTGTTGATATAAAATGCATTTTGAATGATTCAATCAAATGATATGTTTACGCAAAATTAAAGAAAAGAAAAAATTGCCGAATAGTTTCTGAGATATGATACCTAAAAGTGGACGATGAGTATGTTGAACATTCGGCCGAAAGGACTACAAGGATTGTGGAAAGTACACCAGTCCTCTGTATTAAATCACAAACGTGATTTACCTGTTCAGAGCTGTATGTTGTGAAAACAACCTTTTGACAGTGTCATTAAGTTTAGGAATATAAATAACCTTATAATATTATAGAAAGTTACAAACAACACACCAAAATGCAACTACTTACTTTACCAAATGTAGACTCAAGAATGTTCCTGTTCCACCATTGTCTACATAACTAACCCAAATGCCCAGGCTGCTTGCTGATACATTGACTTGGAATGGGTGCAATGAATCCACAACTCCGTTGCCATCAAACTCAATGTCCATATCTCTGTCAGTGTCTGGAAACATTTAACAATCTCTAAGTCAGTGAAATCAGAGAGAATGGAAGATATAGTCAAGATATAATATGGCAAATATAGATCAACTGCAACAGAGAGTATCTAAACTATTTTAGACTCAGGAAGGTATACAGCGGTCAAACAAATGTCAAGTCTACCAAATAAAATATGTAAATATGTGGTTATTTATCCCATGTTAAAATCACATCTTCCTATGCAGATACTAGCCGCACCTCCTACCAGAGAGTTTACCATCAGTTGCCATTTGGAATTTAGGTGTTGTCTTTGACATTTATTTCTGCTGTCACCGTTACATTTCACAAGTATGTAGATCATTTATCATACTGGTGAGTTCAATCGAATCCGGCGTCATTTGTTTTTATCAACTGCATATATAATATACGTACCTCTAACTAATAAGCCACTCACCTATGACATTGCCAAAAACGGCTTATCAAAACTCCAGCGTATACTGCTATGTTTAGCAGGCACCACATGTTCCAATGAAGATTCTTGCCTGGCCACGTTAATAATTACGCCAAAAGATTTTGTGTTTGTTGCGCCTCCGAGTTTGAATTTTCAAGTATGGAGGCGCTATAAAAGTGCTACAATTACACATTACTACTATTACTGCATTACTTTTTGTGTATGGTTTGAAAAAGAAAAAATAATTTTCAAAATATATAAACACTTGTAAGATAAAAAGTAGAATTTGACAACATGAGATGAACCACCTACTGAATACGCATGTGATGTGGTAAACAACATAACAATTTTTTTTTAACATAATCATTTGCGTATATGGTGTGACTTTTTAATATAAATTTAATATAAAAATGTTGTCATAGTATATAAATTAAACTTATTAATTTATTTTTCATACTTGGTCTGAGAGCAGATCATAATATGTCCCCTATTCTGGGTTAGGTCGCCTTGGCGGTCACACATTAAGAGCATTGTTTTCCCGTCGTGGTGGGCTCAAATGCGTTGTCACCTTACGGCGTCTGAGTAATCGAGGCTAAAACTATAACAGTTGAAATCCTATGCCCTGAAAATGTGGGATTGACCATCAAAATTTACTAACTACGTGCGTAGTAACTGAAACAGAACATATAATATTACGTGTTGGGAGCCATTTTGAATCACCATTTTCAAAATATAAAATAGTAACATTCGTGTTTTGGTTCAGGTCAAAATACATAAATATGTTACACCTTTTACTCTAAAATGCCGCATTCACTTTCACGCAGATCACTTTCTAAATGTTGACCTTAGTGTATATACAGGTATATAGCAAGGTCATCTGTTGCCATTTGTCAGAGGTTGAGCTATATAATCCTGGACAAACACCGCTTCTCTCCATAATGTGTTGATGATGTTTTACAAAGGTATATAAAAATAAAGGTACTCACATACTTTAACTACTTCTTTTAAAGAAAACAATGTTAGCGAAGAGTTTTCATTTTAAAACGCAGATCCAAAAATGTGGTTATGTTTATATTTTCTTTTGTGCATACCAAACTTATGCAAGGTATCATAAATGACAAATAAACCTGCTCTATTCTAGGACTATACAGCTGCATGTGTATGCCACCTATTAACCTAGAATGATGTGTTTGATGCAGTTGTATATAAAGTTATCAAAGGCAGTGGCCTCTATAAATTAATTAACCACTTACAGATATGCCACATTTTTGTGATGGCAATCCGTATTTTTGACCTAAAATTGTTTAAGAATCCGTATTAATCCGTATCATTAATCAGATCTTCCACTTAACTGGCCTAAGTTATTTAAGCCTTATCAAAACGGTTTTTCCACGGGGATTTCCGATTGTTGGGGCCAGTTTACTGCAAGATTACACTGCATACTGCAATTCGTTGCACTCGGCGTCAAGCTCCATTTCCTGTACTGCTATTTATAATCGTCAAGCGCCTGCCACGCGCCACGTTCCCACCCGTTGGGCCACCTGCCGCAGTTTTCAGAACTAAAATTTACCTGTGCGCCATATATTACGCGCTATAATAAACTAATCGGTGGTTTAATTCGTTCGTTTCGAATCGATTTACTTAGTCACTAACAGTAAACAATTATTCCATTATGCAATATAGTTTTGTGACGCATACAAGGCATAATATCGTGAAATATTGTTTCCATAATTTTAGTTAAAATCCGTATCAAAACGGAGTATGGCCGTATCACTGAAAAAATCGCCAAAATCCGTATCGGCTACGGGTAATCTGTATCATGTGGCATGTCTGCACTAACCTTTGTCACAGCTAGCTCCCATCTTCCCAACCGGGCATTGACAAAACGCCTTCTCAACACCATCGATACATGTGCCGTCACGACATCTTTTGCCAGTGCAGTCATCAATGTTAATCTCACACGTGTCTCCAGTAAAGCCTGTTATAAGAAATCAGTTTAACACATACGGTGTTTTACATAGAGTGTACCGACTGGCATTATTGAACGCCTTTTTTAATCAGCAGGACTTGTTTGTATATTAATTTTGGACAGCATATTTATGCAGCTAAGGTTGGAGAGTAAACGGCGCAGTATGAGCGTCGATTTACAATCACATCGGTAGTGTAATCACATCGCGATTATTTCTGATATGAACACATAGCAACAGTCTATCCATTATTATATAATAATGGAAGCATCAACAGACATGCCTACGTAGCAATTTAAAAAGCAAACAGACATAGAATATGATGAAATGCATTGCTTATATGGTTTCACTCAACACACGTATGTGACGTAATCAAATGTCGGCATGTTAACAGTTGCTCATGGAAACAATAGCATTGGGAAGCCAGAGCACCATTATTAAACTATACAATTTGAATCATGCCACTTGGTTGCACTAGCATGAACAGATAAATAACACAAACATGCAGTAGTGACCGACCTGGTTTACAGTAGCACAAGAAACCTCCAGTTGATATCACGCTGCACGAACCCCCGTTCATGCAAACGTTGCTTGTGTCACTGCAATAGTCTTTGGTGCATTGAACTCCTTTGTCCGTGAGACCTACAATCATCATATTTACTGTAACAAGGTCATATCAGCTGTTACAACAAAGTATGCAATCGTTACCCTATGCATATTAGTGTGTATATAATGCATACATACAACTGAACCATGTTAATCAGGGTGCCGAAAAGGACCGACATTTCATAGGACATTTCTGAATACAAATTATAAATTCCTTAAATGAATAATTCATCATATCTTATCTAGAAAACTATTCATGCAAACATACAACTAAATACATAATTAAAACAGTTTCTAAATCATAACCATGATTTAAAAAGTTAATATATAATATAGTTATAATTGTCTAACTAAATAATAATAATTGTCTAACTAATTATATAAGTTGTATAACTGTCTGGCGACCAATTAACATTGGCAATACCTCAGTGTAAATATTATGATGCTTGCAAATGTTCAACTCACGTTCACACTTTGGAAACCTGTTCATGTTCCACTTGCCTCCTCGTTCACATGTCATGGTCACTGGTCGTGCTGGGGTATTTTCTAAACATTAGTCACAACATAAATTCTAGCAGCATAAATATACATGACATTAAACACTTCATTAGTGCTATGTTATTATTTTCACATGTGACAATAATCTTACATATATGTATTTTAGATAAAATTAAAACAGGGCGTTAACTGAAATCCATCTTCCATGTGTACATAAACTATAAAGTTGTATATATTAATCGGCAATATAAAAATACAGAAACACCCATTTGTTGTATAACTTCAATTTTAAACCGGTCCATGTGGCGATCCCCTCGAACAGTTGATATGTAATTAGTAGGGTAATCATACAAAATACATTATACAACGCTTCTTTCTGAAGCTGGTGTATAGATTATTTCCCATGGGCTGCATTCAACATAGTTACTCTTCAAAATTATCCAAATGTGGCTAACCTCAGCACATATAGCGTCTGACGTCACACATAGGCACTGCGAAAGTGGCGCAAATATATGCATATTCAAAAAGACTAGTGACATAGTATAATAATATGTGGAATTTCTTAATCACTATTTGTTGCTTTGTGGACATAGAAATGCATAGCAGTAAATAATATAATTTAATATAACATGAATTCAAACCAAAGGTGTCTTCATTTTCTTTAATTTGAATTTTGACGCCATCTTTTTCTTATCTTATGTGTTTAATATAATACTGGAATTTAGTATGGGTGTTTTAAAATCATTGTGGGAAATTCCTTGAAAAAACTGATCAAGGTTTGTGGTCATATTTGCAAGACAAGCTTACATCAAGAAGCTTACGTTTTTATTTTAAACTACCAATTCATCTAAAATATAAAATAAAATATATTTACTTTGACATCCCTTTTGTCATTACTTACATTTTTCGAACGTATATTTCTGTAAAACTGTGTCGGTTTAGGATATAGCCCTAACAAACAAACTGTGCTGTATTATCAGAAACAACTTACTACACTGGCTAAACTCTTCTTGTAGGAAGTAGTACCCTGAGACACACTGCACTCGAAAGGATGCTCCAAAGTGGTTATCCAACGAGCCCGTTATTGGTTGGTCTGATGTGTCAGTGATCTTAAATCCTGGTGAAGTTGAATTAAATGGTGGAACTTCACAATCTGCAACATGGTGATACAAATGTAAGATAGTCATCCAATAAAATATATTAGTTAAGCAAGAAAGATGGCAATTCAAGAATCCAGAAAATGCCAATTAAATATTTATAATTACATTCCCTCATCATAGGGCAATAAATACAAAAGAAATAGCTGTGATTACACACTGACGCACAGCGCATATATACTGAAATTACATTGACAATAGCATAAATGTGGACCTCCTCATAACAGTTACTGTGCATTCATTTAAATGTATATAATATGTTTACGTAAATTGCAATATACACCATTAACAAATTCGTTTTGAAACAACTCGACAATTAGTTCTTACAGATAAAGCATTCAGTGACCATACATTGAATTACCTATGGAATATTCTGCGGAGAACCCAGCATTATTTCCATTTGTGTTTGTTTTAAACTCGATGAAGAGTTTCCCACTTGCTGCTGTGATGTCGGAAGGTTTGGTGTTCGCAGTATGCTTGGATGTACCTGTCTTGTCGGAACCTTCGTAAATCTGACAACAACACGTGTTGGTTGTTAATTGCAGTCGTCGTCAGCAAGCTGACGTTCTTTGCTATAGGCATGTCACGTGAAACTGTAGCATGTTCCTCTGAATAGCGGTAACTACATGGTTGTGAAGAAATATAAACGATTTACGTGACACAATCTCGGGAAAAATAAAATAAAAATTAATGCATTTAAACGTTTACCAAATGTCACTTGCGCCGAATCAAAACATTGGACATGAGCTCACAATAGTCCATCTCCAACTTGTGTTACATGTGACATGACAAAGGTCATGTGATATGGCTGTAGCAGACCATGCAAGTTTGCCAACAATGACAGTAATACATGACGCTGTTAAAACACTATTAATTGGAAGGTTCTTTTGAGATAATAATAATATACTAATCAAAGATATATAAAATAAACATTGAGTCTACTGTGTATGCTTCACAACAATTACTGCAAAATGCCAACAATGGTAAAACAGTTCATCACAAGATGACTCACGGTTTGCGCTGTTTACCTCAAGTAGTATATATAGTCAAACACATTTTCCATTTAATTTCCAGTGATTCAAAGCTCTAACACATAATTTGACACAGTGAAATAGTAACTGTGCACCGTGTGTGAATGGAAACTAACCTTCAAAGAGTCTTCATCATGTAAACTGAAGGGATCCTTAAATGTCAACAGAAGAGCTTTCTTAGAATTGATGGTCCACGTGCACTTCACTACGTTGGGATACATAGTGTTTGACACACCATAGCCAGGTGACTGAATGACACCATGAGTGTCTTCAAATGTGACATCACACCCTGAATGTATAAGATGCAGAACAGTTCATATTACCGTCATGAAGACATAACAACAGATTGGGACTGATCGAATGGTTGAGATGACCAAAACTTGCGATGGACCTGTAAACTATGAAACAACAGCATTGTTGCATTGTATCAATAACCAAAAGTAATGCCGAGGGAAAGAATAAACCTGGATGAAGTTTGAATCTGTGGATAGAGGTGTTTTAAATGCATAGGAGTTAGCATGGATTAGAAGTGACAGGAGGATGATAACATCACCTCGAGCTGTACACCTCGAGCTCGAGCAGTACATTAAGCATATGTTATTTGAGAATTATTGTACGGTATTTAATACTTTTCGTTTTGGGAAATCCAATGTTATTTACGAATAAATGCCAATATATGCAACTGGGTGGAGACGTGTGAACCATTTAATATACAAAAACGACTTCAGAATGCCATGGTCAAGTTGATTGACCCCTACCAATTATGTAAGAGAACTGGAATCCGCGGCCAGCCTCCAATGACTTGGTGTTCATGTAGACGTAGGCGGCAGCACCAGTTGTCATCACATGTCTCGGTCCATCTGATCCGTCACCCGTGTACTTTGCTAACTGAGAGTCTGTTGGCTTGTCACCATCATAGATGGTCACACTGTCACCAGCCCCAAGATCAATGTCAAGTCGCTGCAACAATGAACCAATAAACAAACACCATCATCATAGTATTTCCAAAGGCTGGTGAAACTAGGACTCGTGTCTTCTCAGAATAACTGTGCAAAGTTTCGTCTTACGTTGAATATAACCCTATCAAGCCGCTATGTATGGTTCTCAAACCACACGGCTTTAATCCTAAATTTCCAGATATCTATATGAACTTAAACAATCTTGCCTTTGTCAAAGAAGCACAATATTTAGGTGTAATAGTATGCAATAACCTGAAAGTCGATGAAGATATTTTGAGACATTTACGTAACTTTTACGCCAGACCTAATAACACTCACCACTGTTCCATGTGTGCTAAACTACATCTGTTTCATATATACATTGCTGTACAATTTATTGTTTCCAAATATGAGGGCCCCCTACTTAAAGGTTAAAGTTGCCTACAACACTATGCATAGACGGTTTGGGGATATAACCGATGGGACAGTGCGAGTAGCATGTTTGTTAATAATGCAATTGATACATTTGACGTCCTATTGCGTAAGAACATGCATGGTTTACAAAACGCATGTTTAACATAAATAACGAATAGATTATGGTTATGTAGGGGAAGTAGGGGCATGTCCGCACACTTAAGGTGAAACAAGCTATAGATAATGCACTGTGTGTGCTAAGAGGGTGATATTTAGTATTCAGAATGAGCAATCATATTACTTTGTTGTTAGGTAGTTAAAATATCGCATATCCCATCAGATATTTAAATATTTGGTCAAATGTAGAGGCATAGCTTTGTGCGGACATGCCCCAAGGTACGGGGCATAGCCGCACACTGTGTGCGGTTATGCCCCAGTAATGGCGAAACAACAGCTGGTCTCACAGAGCTGACCATTAACTGCAATAATAATATGTATTGGTATGTGTACATTACTGACACGTGCATTACTCAAACAAACAAAAACCCAAATCAACGGTTTCAAGTTTTCATATATAGGTAAAGTTTAGAAAATACAGTGGCCTTGAATCATAGTCCACGTTTATTCCTCCTTGAGAGTCAAACAAACAACGCCATGATTTTATAACGGGGAAAGTCAAAGTTTATAACCCAGCTTGTCTGAAGCCTTCTAGCTAAAACAGCATAGTCTCGTAAAGCGCAAAGTCAACTAAAAACTCAGTTTGTCGGCTGTGCGAGCATGGCTTTGTATGGACTAACGTATACGGGCAAAGTTCTATATTATAGATAGATTATACATAATTTGTCATCTTGGTTAGTTTAGTCTATGAGCAACGATCAATTAAGCTTTATTTCTTTAACGGACCCAATGGTACACAACATGGAAAATATGACGTCAGCACGATTTAGCCTGTTACACATTGACGAAGCTATGAATGATATAATAAGTTTCATAATATTAAATAATTATATAATAATCATTATATATTATCTCACATCAAAGTTTTCTATAATATTTGTGGTAAGCAAACTGAAGTATCTAGATATGTATCTAAGTAGACAACATAATATTATAAGCATGCACCGACGCACGAAATACGTCTGCACAGCGGGTGGGGCATGACCGCACAGGCCTGTGCGAACATGCCCCAAGCGTGAATCGTGAATAATTCTGAATTGCGCGAAAATGCTACTTATGAAAGTATCCTTTATTTCACACATCATAAAACATTAAAATGCAATTTGGAATTATGAAAGAAAATGAATATATGCACGTCTTACAGTTAAAGTAATACACATAACTGCATATGAGTACAATTAGATCAGTGTTTACGAAAACAACATTTTATGTCATAACTTTTTACTTATTCACTTCTATCAAAAAGTATGTGCAAGTGGTTGATTTGGGGGTTAGACGATGCTGCTTAGCATGATTCCACTAACCAGATGTTACGCAAAAAATAGGGTGTGCGGACATGCCTCAGTGTGCGGATATGCCCCTACTTCCCCTACAATTACATTGATATAGTAAATGATCCAATGTAGAGTAGCTGGGCCAAATCGCTGGGGACGGTAAACCAGTGAAATGTATATCATGTCTTGCGTATATGTTTATTATTATTTATTTAAAAGTTGAATGGATAAGATAAATAATTTTTTTTATCACTTATCCATTCAACGTTTACATTTTTATTTTCAAATGGTATTTATATACATGTATAGATATTATATATTTATTATACAAACGTTCGCAATATGTTAGATATGTTTGTGGACCCACATCTCCATCAGTTTTGCATATACCGTGCTGTAATTTAGATTTAGACCTTTCATTTCAAAATTCGTCCGGGGTGTTGGACATTTTGGGAGATTTAAATTTCAACACATTTCAAAAGGTTCTACGTGGAATTCTACTTAAAGAACTTCAATGTTTTCTATATTATCTTCGTAAAGATAATTGTAACATCTACCACTATGTCGCCGAATATCTGATAAATTCTGCACACTGTTTAAGTTATTGGCATTTCAATATAATCTCTGCTTAACAACAATTTGCCTTGCCACAAGTTAGCGTTTTGTAGTATCGTGTATCTCACATGCATGATGCCACAAAATGCTTACGTATGGCAGATTACTGGGACATGACAAAACAATATAACCACATGGCCAGTGTCCAGTTACAAATTATCAACACAGGTAGACTGGAAAGGGTTTCATTTTGCGGTGGGATTCAAGTTTTGGGCATTCGAAGTTTCGGCTATTTCCTTCTTCATGATGATGATGATAATAATAATAATAAGTTCATACGAGCCAACATCCTCGAAGATCGAGCTCAGTGGCGCAACAAAAACGAAGAGAATAAACAATCGTCTCGTAATCGCATCGAAGCGAGGAGGACAGGCAGCATTACAAATATAGGATGAAGCGAATTCCACAGAGGTAGTGCGGCAACCGAGAAAGCTCGGGTTCCGGGTTTTGTTTTCACCCGAGGAATGTAAAGAGGGTTATTGCTAATTGACGGTAGCTGTCTGGAATGTCTTGCTTGACTGAGCATCGAATTGAAATATGCTGGTTGTTTCGATGAGATGGGTTGATAGGCTAATGTACAAGTCTTGAAAATAATGCGAGTCAATGCTATAATTTCAGAAGCGGCACTGGGCGAGAAAAACAAGGACAATGGCAATACCAACAATGCCTTTTTTAGATTTCAATTAAAACAATTTTAAATTTAGTCACAACACAGTGCAAAAGTGTATGGATGTGCTCTCTAGTATTTAATTTATCGATAGAATTAGCATAAATGTGATTTTATCTTTACTTTACTCCAACGTAATGAGCTCAGCGTGACCATTTGTCTAGGGCAGTGGGGTTGGGACCTCAGGTTTAGAGTGAATGCTCCTCCAAACCATAACCTCGAACATCATTGGGTAACCCTGCCAGCATACTGTAAGCAAATGGAATTCAAGGATAAGGAATTACAACAGTGATTTTTGGCATTACCTCAATTGTGATGATGCTGAACTTTGGAGCAGAGATAACCCAGGCCAGTTTATTGTTGCTGAAGTACGAAGTAGGATAGAACGCTGATGTGAGGTAAGACGGTTCTGTACTGGCTTTGAGGGATCCACCGGCCCCAGGAATTGTCGGGATTTCTGAAAGTTGTCATATACGAGATAAATATACAGAGAATCTATGCAATAAACATTTACATATACTTCGTCATGGAGTATCATTTATTTCGCTGATGGATGACATCTCAAAATAAGGTTAAACAAGCAGCGAAATCCATGATTCTGCGACCAACTGAATTTATTTAACATCCTTCACAGCGAGCATGATAAAAAAACGTATTAACGTATTGCCATTTGTGCAGGCAGGGTACTAATTAGACAGACTATAAGTGGTCAGTTACACCATTCAATGAAGAAAAATACAAAAGTACACCAGTGGGCAATCTGTTTCATATGTGAATACCAGATGTACAAGCTATTTTATCAATATAATTAAACTTACTTGGCTCTCCTTTTTGTCCAGGGCAGGTCTTAGCCCAGTAGGTGCAGCAGTCACCTTTCTTGGGGGAAACAATCTTCTTGTGCGCAATACATTTCTTCTCTTTGGTCACGTAAGTAAATGCATCACAGTCTGTTCTGGCTAAACATCGACCTTTACAGAAATATTCACTTGATACTGACAACCATGGAACAACTGGATCAGAATCATCTATCCGTCCAAAGGATGTCAGCTTCTTCATCGTGCATTTGTGACCTAAAACAAATGTTAAAAAAGCAAACCATGAAACACGCCACTAATCACTTTATACAATAGTTCATGCGCCTTTAGCATTATACTTGCACATATTATAATTAGTTAAAGGAAAAAAACGCAACTGTTGCGTGGCATACACCTAATAGAGTGAATATAAAGAAACAATTTCCACATATACTCAATTTTGTTACGCCAGCGGTTTACCAGAAAAAATATTTTTGAACACCCAGCCATCAAAATACTGTGAGCAACTCCATCTTAGACGAAGAATGACGTCACGAAGGTGAGACCCTCTCCACGCAGACTCCCTGCATGGGGTTTGGCTGTTGTCATGAAATGGCTGCAACTCGGCAACGCGCGTAATATGCTGATGACGGTAAATATAAAGTTGTCTATTATTGTTATCGCTGAAATCATCCTATCAACTGATGATACATGTCTACATGTCTACTTCAAAGCATTTCTCCTCAAAATGGACCAAGCAAAGTGAACTGTACTTGGACTGGAGGGATTCCAAACAGTACGCCCGGAAACGTGAATCCATTGCTTCAATACGGTTGTTTCAACTATTATTGCAACCGTATGCTGAACAGCAAGGCATAATTACTAAAGTTTACCATAGATTTAAACACAGATTTAGATACCCGTCTATAAGCAGCTGCTACATGTCACGCCAACTGAACGAACTGTCGAAGATTCGAAGTTGTTGACCCCTAACAGCGTCGCAGGAAGCTGACCGGCTTCAGCAGAGACATAGACTGCTGCGCGCTGAATGGCCAAGCCAAGTTAACCCTTCACTGATGGCGGCGTCTAGACCATCGTGGATTTCGTTAGAATTTTAGACTTTAAAGTCACATTCTGAGTAAACCGCTGACGTTAAAAAATTGAGTATATGTGGAAATTGTTACCTTGTATAAACTCTATTAGGTATATGACGCGAAACCGTTGCGTTTTTTTGTCCTTTAAATAATCAGGTATTCGTATCGCTGAACATAAAATGTAGCCAGTAGATCATTATTAATTAGCTACAATTATTGGGTTGGAGGGGTAGCGATGTAATTAACCAAGTCATGTCTCCGGCACAGTCAGGCCGACTCTGAGGCTGCGCTAGCCTCAAGTACCAAAGCTGTCATTTTCTGGAATCTGTGATAAATTTATTATCGGCATATAACTTTTCAAGTATGCCAGACGTTTGATGTCTCGCTTAATCTGCTCGGACAACCATCGTAACTTGAGCCTCCGCATGGCATATGGTGTCATCAGATGAAAAAACACGAATGCCACCTGGCGGATAAATACAAAACGAATAAATCGCTAGCCTAGACAAATTTCAATCGTTAAGCACTGCAGCGTTAATGAAATTTGATTAAATTACAATGATCAACGCTGAGCAATGCGTAAACCAAGCAGCTATATGTTGCAGTGAAATGAGAAGTTCATGCCTAACATTAGGATGCGTATTATACATGTGGGCATATTATACATGGAAACTTACGGTATATCAATAACCGCTGATGAATAATCAATAATTTCTTACCAGTAGTAAAAATGGCGCTGAATCCACCCTTCTGAACAGTCTTGTCGCTGATGAATCTAACTATCATGAAATTATTGGTGCTGACATATGTTGGAAGCTTGTCACCAATTATGTGTCCTGACAGAGATGTCACGTAGTCACTGGTAGCAAGTGTACTTCCTCCCGTGTAGATGTCCACTGTGTCAATGTTCTCCTCTGTATCGACGTTTGTAAACTGTTAACATAAATAAGGCAGGCTTCACACTTCCTGTTATTATGGACAGTAACGATAAACGAGTACCTGGTAATGGAGTATGGATGGATGGAATTTCTTTGTTTTGTCCAAAAACGTAATACTTTATTACTTAGTGTGTATTAAATGACAGGTGTCTGTCTGCTCTTCTACCTGGAATGAACCAGTATAGTGATATGTAACATGAAGTATGCGGTCTTGAACGTGGAGAAATGAACATCAAAGAGTACTCCAGTCAGGTAGGCCCAATGTTTTGAAAACTGTACGTATCATTTACCATTTCAGTATGCTCCAATGATCGTAATTTGTCTGTACACTGTACCACAATCAATATATTAATGACATTAGTAAGACTAATTATACAACATAAGACTTACGGTCAACTGGAGTTTTTTGCCCACCGGCCCCTCCAAGATCCACATGCAGTATGTCATAGGCCCATAGTTTCGTAAACTGAATTCTTTATCAACTGGAGATTTCTTATGATATAAGCAGGTGCCAGCTGAAAGTATGTACATAACTTTCAGGCGAAGTATCACATTTGTCTAAATACAAAATCGCCAACTGACATGCGAAAATATATTGTCAATTAAACATGTTAGAGCAGAATAGAGTTCCCGTATGCAATGTACTTCAAAGATGCAGTAGAAAGTATCAATTTAATCAACAGTAAAACACACAATTATGTAAAAAGAGCAAGTGATTTAATATAAGTAAAATGATGTAGTATCACAATTACTATACACTTTCAAAAACATGTAGATTAGTTAAAAAAATTAATACGTTCAAAAGAATGATACCATACCCAAAAATAATCATACACAGAATGTGTATTAAAATATCAATAAAACACTTATAATAGTAACTTACATTTACCAATTTCATCAGACATATCGCCACAGTCGTCTTCACCGTCGTTTCTCCAGGCACTGTTTATGCATTTGCCATTGCTGCACTTAAATTCACCTGTCAATTAAAACAGAATTATACCAATATATGAAATATGACAATGATATACACTAATATTAATCAACTACACATCCAAATATACACTAGATTGGGACTGCTTGTGAAAGTTACTTCATAAAATTAAAGTATTATATAACAAAATGTAAACTAATTAGTTAGTAGGACACTGATTAGAATTGTAGACGTGCACGTCAACTGATTTTAGCCGAATAACTCAGCGATGCTTGGGGAAAAGGCAGTCACCGCCTGAAACATGACAAAAGTGCGATCCTAGGTCACATCCCACCGTCCTAAATAAATATGTTGCAGAGCTACCCAAGCGGGCGGGCAGGTAATGACCTATATATAGCTGACCTAAACTGACCCCTAAACTATACAATTCCAAAATAATAAAAACTAAAAATATGTGATTATGCAACAAACAATGAAATTAAAACTGTATATGAGGCGATTGTGGGCAATTCAGCTGTTAGGTCTCTGTTGTGTTGTATTGTGTTTTGTTGTGTGCGTTGCGTTGCGTTGCGTTGCGTTGCGTTGCGTTGCGTTGCGTTGCGTTGCGTTGCGTTGCGTTGCGTTGCGTTGCGTTGCGTTGCGTTGCGTTGCGTTGCGTTGCGTTGCGTTGCGTTGCGTTGCGTTGCGTTGCGTTGCGTTGCGTTGCGTTGCGTTGCGTTGCGTTGCGTTGCGTTGCGTTGCGTTGCGTTGCGTTGCGTTGCGTTGCGTTGCGTTGCGTTGCGTTGCGTTGCGTTGCGTTGCGTTGCGTTGCGTTGCGTTGCGTTGCGTTGCGTTGCGTTGCGTTGCGTTGCGTTGCGTTGCGTTGCGTTGCGTTGCGTTGCGTTGCGTTGCGTTGCGTTGCGTTGCGTTGCGTTGCGTTGCGTTGTGTACACAACAGAAACCTTTGGATACTTTGTCTAGATACACAATAAACCACAATAGAAACAGTTGTAATTGGGCGTAATGTGTCATCCACGACACATGCTGACCTCCAGTTTCACCATTTTTCATAAAATACCCTAACAATAACTGTTAAGGATGTACGCAGAGAAGATTACTTTTGAAGGATTGCTATGAATCATAAATACGTAAAAACGTAATAAAGTGATGGATGTTGAGATTACAAATAAAGTAGAAATTACTTAATTTCCTGCCAGTAAGAAAGTCACAAGGTCATGTGTCAGCTCTTATGGACGTACAGTTTTCCTGTTCTGACATACATCTAAGAGTGTTATGGATGTACACGTATGGACTCTGGTGGTCGTCTAGTAGCTGCTCATGTAACAAACTGAGCTACGAAAAACGCCAATGACTGGAATAGATTGATGGCAATATAATTAATAATATTTTGCAAACATTCACGTGTAACCCATATCAAAGCACTGATTACTATATTTCTATGAGGATGCGGAAAGATAAGTAGGAAAACAAATCTATTTAGAAGAATACAAAACAGGAACTTCACAAAATAATTAGTAAAGTAAAACTCAAAAGATTACGTGATTACCTTTCAGACAGGCCTGACGCTGACAGACAAATGGCAACTTGTCACCGCACCAATGCATGGACCACAACGAGCTCTGGTCAGCATCTTTATTCACCTTGACACACATTCCACACTTAGCATCAGGCTGGTCAGTCATCCAGTGACCAACGACTGTGTCTGTCTTTGTGCCATCACTCCAGTGACCAACATTACCTGCAGCACCCTCCCTCGTGAAGCCTACAAACAAACAAACTGAAACTGCATCATAATAAGTTATTATACCATAACCAACTCATTGTCTAACTCATATAATTCTATAATGTCATCTTCATGCATGACATGGTATTACTCTTAAATTAAATTAAATGCCGTTTACAAATCATATAATAAAATAACTACAACTTTAAGAAAGACAACGTTTGCTGGTAAGATCTCATCATTATCAATAATGTGTTCTCGTGTGTGTGTGTGTGTGTGTGTGTGTGTGTGTGTGAGTGTGTGCGTGCGTGCGTGCGTGCGTGCGTGCGGGCGGGCGGGCGTGCGTGCATGTGTGGTGTGGCGTGGCGTGGCGTGGCGTGGCGTGGCGTGGTGGCGTGGCGTGGCGTGGCGTGGCGTGGCGTGGCGTGGCGTGGCGTGGCGTGGCGTGGCGTGGCGTGGCGTGGCGTGGCGTGGCGTGGCGTGGCGTGGCGTGGCGTGGCGTGGCGTGGCGTGGCGTGGCGTGGCGTGGCGTGGCGTGGCGTGGCGTGGCGTGGCGTGGCGTGGCGTGGCGTGGCGTGGCGTGGCGTGGCGTGGCGTGGCGTGGCGTGGCGTGGCGTGGCGTGGCGTGGCGTGGCGTGGCGTGGCGTGGCGTGGCGTGGCGTGGCGTGGCGTGGCGTGGCGTGGCGTGGCGTGGCGTGGCGTGGCGTGGCGTGGCGTGGCGTGGCGTGGCGTGGCGTGGCGTGGCGTGGCGTGGCGTGGCGTGGCGTGGCGTGGCGTGGCGTGGCGTGGCGTGGCGTGGCGTGGCGTGGCGTGGCGTGGCGTGGCGTGGCGTGGCGTGGCGTGGCGTGGCGTGGCGTGGCGTGGCGTGGCGTGGCGTGGCGTGGCGTGGCGTGGCGTGGCGTGGCGTGGCGTGGCGTGGCGTGGCGTGGCGTGGCGTGGCGTGGCGTGGCGTGGCGTGGCGTGGCGTGGCGTGGCGTGGCGTGGCGTGGCGTGGCGTGGCGTGGCGTGGCGTGGCGTGGCGTGGCGTGGCGTGGCGTGGCGTGGCGTGGCGTGGCGTGGCGTGGCGTGGCGTGGCGTGGCGTGGCGTGGCGTGGCGTGGCGTGGCGTGGCGTGGCGTGGCGTGGCGTGGCGTGGCGTGGCGTGGCGTGGCGTGGCGTGGCGTGGCGTGGCGTGGCGTGGCGTGGCGTGGCGTGGCGTGGCGTGGCGTGGCGTGGCGTGGCGTGGCGTGGCGTGGCGTGGCGTGGCGTGGTGTGTGTGTATATTTATATATGTATGTCCCTTTTTCACAATACAAACATCCTGGTAAAACAAACACATTCCCCAAAAAAGGCAACCATGCTAAAGAATACAGAGAGTTATGAAGCTTCTAGTTTAATGATAAAGCTAAATTTCAAACTCTCTTTCTAACTTGCCAGCCACCATAATATATAAACCAATGTTCATACCAATCCAGTAGTAGTGTTTAATTGTACTGTCTGCAGTAGTGTTTAATTGTACTGTCTGCATCATTCACTTGATCACCAATGTAAATATTGTTATTCTGTTCCTGAATCTTTGCCAGTTGACCGCCATAACTGAAACAGACAGACAAAGTAATGCTGCTTGTAAACCATTGTGATGTCATACTGATACAGCGTTCTGCTGCATCTCCTGTATCCAGTTTCCTGTATATATATATATATATATATATATATATATATATATATATATATATATATATATACTGGTTGCTTTACTGTGCAGATGAGCAAAAATGTATTAACCTTTGATGTGGGCAAATGAGCCGATACTGCACAGATAACTCACATACATTAGGCCCTTTCTTTACCTCCATCAAATTATTCTGATATTTTACCCAAATTCAAACTGCTGATAGATTATGTAAATGTAAAAGAAACGTGTGTTTTGCGGTCTAGTGGAAACACAATTTGTGTTTGTGCCTTAAGAGAGCGCATGTGGATGGTTGCTGAGTTACATTCTTCTTCTTCTGAATGAATGAATGAATATTTATTTTTTGGAAATAAATGCCCCTTACATCGTATAGCACTTTGTCGATTTTATTGAGATCATTTCCATACAATTTCAAATCAGATAGCAAAGTATGTTGCATTAATAATGTTGATAACAATTATAGAAACCATCGTATCATTAAACTATGGGATAGTGTGACTTTTCAATGCTAAGAAATAAAGTTGATGATCCGCCGGCGGCGTCTTCATTTCAACCTCTACTATAATATTTTATTCATGTATTCATTTCAAGTACAACACAACTAATTTCACATTTATTTTCATGAATCGATTGTTGAAATATCTTAATTGTAATGCAAGCAACACATAATGTAATTATCAATTGGCCGGCATGTTCAAATTATCTGCTCACCGCAAGGTGTGAGATAATATTACGAAGGATATATAGTGTCTACGCAGTAAAATAATAAAGTAGTACACTGTACTTCAAAGAGAACTAGTAGTAATTGTTCATAGTTCGATCTCTAAGTAGTTTGCTAGTTGTTATTGCAATACATGCCAAACTGTAGAACCTATTTGATACTTACTTTATGCAGACAACCTTTGCATCTGGCCACGACAGTGGTTGTGTATACACTTTGTAACATGTCACTCCTCTCAGCATCCATCCTGAAGAAACAACATATTTTACTATCAGTAGTTGTCAGGACGTCACTCACATAACACATTTTCACGTGCGTTACATTGTCATTCGTATTATAGATTTTAACGTACGACTGTATAAACTCTACATTAGCATTTAATCTATGTAAATTTGTCTTACACAAAACTAAATTACTAGAAGGAGAAACAACAGCTTCTGTCAAAACATTTCTGTCTTTCAAACATGAGTTTGAAAATATTCATATACAAATGATTCCGCTGAAGAGAAGGATACTACTGTATTAGTATTAATCACTCATATTACTTGACGGTCACCAGTAACAGCTATGACAATGTATGCTAATGTGAATACCAGATTTATGAATATCAACTAGACCGGTGCGTATGTGATCGCTGGTAACTGCTTTATTACAATAGTGCCGGTGGGGGGGGGGTTGCATGGCTCCACTGTACCAGTGCAGGGTGGGGGTTTTGCCCCCCCCCCTTTACGTTCTTATTATTGTATTCATTAGTATTCAAGTAGCTGATTGTGCGGTAGAATTTAGTTATGTTTACATGCTTTATGTTATATTGTTTTAAATATTATACGTCAATCAGCCGCGCGCTCGCAACTGGTGAGCGCCAGGCAATCCTTTATTATTAAACTGTTGGGATTGCCATGTAACCTTCACTAGGTGTTTGTGTCTTCTTTATAACGTAAACGGAGCCAGCACAGCTGCTTTAATTAGGGTTTGTTGGGGCACACCTCTAAGCGGGAAGGGCGCGGCCACTCAAAAACAGTATTGTGTCCAGCGGGATGCAATACAATAACATTATTATGAGGGCAGCCCTGAGTTAGCTTGTGCGTCACACGGAGTGTATTTAGGCATTCTAAGGACAACGCTTGCCCGACAGCATACGGGGCATCTGGCCAAGATCAGGCTTCCTTCTTAAATTGGGTCCGGTGACCTTAACCGGCCAGTCCCGCTGTCTGCCTTCACTGGATACCACGGATTTTCATTCTGCGATAGCAGCTTAACGTTTTCCGCCCGCCCACCCCGCTTTTGATGGTGTGTCACCCTTCTTGACGTTTCTAACTATTTTGTTGATATGTTTCTTCCCGCTACATGTTGGCATTTCTGCTTTCCTTTACCTTGTTTGTTTCACAGAGTTCGTTTTCACGTTTCTGTACTCAGCCTACTGTTTTTTGCACGTTGGTCGCATTACACATGTTTTTCTTATTGTAGGTGTTCAGTTTTTCACTCATTGGTGGGTGTCTTCCCTGTTTAGGTTCTACGTGTTAGGGGCTTAGCCCATTTTTTTGCGTTGTACATTACTTTGCTGGGGGGATTGAGTACCCCAGCCTTTAGTTACGTTATTATTGTTGTGGGGGGGGGGGGGTTGTCCCCCCTTTACGTTCTTATTATTGTAGTCATTAGTATTCAAGTAGCTGATTGTACGGTAGAATTTAGTTATGTTTACATGCTTTATGTTATATTGTTTCAAATATTATACGTCAATCAGCCGCGCGCTCGCAACTGGTGAGCGCCAGGCAATCCTTTATTATTAAACTGTTGGGATTGCCATGTAACCTTCACTATAGGTGTTTGTGTCTTCTTTATAACGTAAACGGAACCAGGCACAGCTGCTTTGATTAGGGTTTGTTGGGGGCACACCTCTAAGCGGGAAGGGCGCGGCCACTCAAAATACTGCTTAACGTGGTTCGTTTGAGTAATGAACTGGAAATGGGACTAGTGTTTGCGGTAACTTTCAGATAATAAATAAAACGTAACAACCTGGCTATTCCCGTTTGCGACAGGGTGTGTTTAGTACATACAATTATATAAATTTGAATATAGCATTTGTTTTACCAATGGACATTGATCTGTATAAATAATATATTGTGAGGTGTTCCATTAACACATTTGGTTCAGGTTTATCGAAATGAGAACAATAGTTGGTTCTGATAATTGTACTCGTGCATCTACTGTTATGTTTCACCTTCCTTTTAATGCAAATATATGCTATGCTCTCTAATTTATGCAATAGACAAGTCTAAATACAGTCAGTCATGTTGTTGAGACATGTATTATAATATACAAATATACAAAATTTGAACTTAGATGCAGATTATATATTAAAATATATAATGAAGAAGAAAAACTGATCTACAAGAAAACTGTTTGTTACTTGTACCTACCGTTCGGACATTCGTAGACGTCTTTCGTATTCCAGTTGTATTTGAACACGTCTGTGTACGAAGGCGCCTGTAAGAATATAAACGATGACACTGAGTACATGATGTATTTGTGTTTATAATTATAATAAGAAAAATAAAGTTTAATTTTGCCATTTCCAACGTGCAAGTTAAACAGTTATATCAAATATATATATATATATATATATATATATATATATATATATATATATATATATAGTATTGATATATATCTATTAGGCTGATAACGTTAACAAAACGTATCGCATTATGGCACAGACAGTCCAGTACCGCGGCTAAGGGCAGATATGACGACGAAAGGATTAAAGTTCTTAGTGATAACGTGTACAAATGCCAATATGACATCTATAATAATAATATATACATATTATTATTATTATTGATGTAATATTGGCATTTGTACACGTTATCACTAAGAATCCTTTCGTCGGCATATCTGCCCTTACCGCGGTACTAGACCGTCTGTGCCATAATGCGATACGATTTGTTAAGGTGACGTTATCAGCCTAATCGACCTACACCGGTAACCAAAGTTCCCTGGTGTCATTCTAACCACTTGCACGGCTTGAAGTGTGGCTAAAGAGTGGCGACCGACGAAAATGTGACGTGTAGATTAGATAGACGACAAGCTTAGGACCATATATAGGAATAGCCCCCGAGACCAGATCGGGGGCAGAAGATTACGGTCACATCATTTGTTACTGTCGCGAAATTTTATGTGCGTGACTTATATTAGAGTCTACGTGTAAACATGTGTATTGTCAAGTTATGTGTTCAGCTCTGCATCCGTAATTGTGATCCTGTAAACTGTGTGTTGTTTTAATTCATAAAGTGTACACGTGTTCATTTTATGAAATGCACTATTTTGTTATGCTCTATTGGACGTAACACATTGAATAGAAATGGAATGTTGACGCTAATTTGACAACCAACTCCACTGTGGCGGCCATACCTTTTCAGCGACAGTGGTGTTTGTCGACCACAAAAGACCGCAGGAGGAAGAGGTCAACGCTAGAAACCGTGCGACGGTGGACATTCGACCGAACTCAGCCGTCATGGTTGAGTGTGTGCGTGTGCGTGTGCGTGTGCGTGTGCGGTGTGCGGTGTGCGGTGTGCGGTGTGCGGTGTGCGGTGTGCGGTGTGCGGTGTGCGGTGTGCGGTGTGCGGTGTGCGTGCGAGTGTGCGTGCGCGTGCGCGTGCGCGTGCGCGTGCGCGTGCGCGTGCGCGTGCGCGTGCGCGTGCGCGTGCGCGTGCGCGTGCGCGTGTGCGTGTGTAACAGAGTATCCCTTCAAATATAATGATCAGCTAGTGCACTGGCGTCAACAGGCAGGCGTCTCGCTGTAGACATGTTCCGTCTCGGTGCAGCGATGCGAGCCACTCGCGGTGTATTACTTCCTGGTTATGGAGGTCGTGGAGAAAATATGACGGCACTCATTGACTTATTGGGGTCAAGTCGCTGGATTCTTCGATGTCTTACTGTATGCTGACATATTTACAGATAATCTATTGTTATATACAGAGAGTCAATAAAACATAAATATGCGCTACATGCCTAGATGTGGGAAGAGTGTGTGTGAGTGAGTGAGTGAGTGAGTGAGTGAGTGAGTGAGTGAGTGAGTGAGTGAGTACGTGAGAGTGAGTGAGTGAGTCGGTGATTGAAAAAGTGGGTCAGTGAATGCGTAAGTAAGTGAGTGAGTCAGTCAGTAATTGAGAGAGTGGGTCAATGAATGAGTGAGTGAGTGAGTGAGTGAGTGTGTGAGTGAGTGAGAGTGAGTCAGTAATTGAGAGAGTGGGTCAGTGAGTGAGTGAGTGAGTGAGTGAATGAGTGAGTGAGTGAGTTAGTGAGTGAGTGAGTGAGTGAGTGAGTGTGTGAGTGAGTGAGTGAGTGAGTGAGTGAGTGAGTGAGTGCGTGCTTGAGTGAGTGAGTGAGTGAGTGAGTGAGTGAGTGAGTGAGTGAGTGAGTGAGTGAGTGAGTGAGTGAGTGAGTGAGTGAGTGAGTGAGTGAGTGAGTGAGTGAGAGAGAAACAGTAATTGAGAGAGCGAGTGAGTAAGTGAGTGAGTGATTTGTATGGGTGAGTGGGTGAAAGAGTGAGTCAGTAATTGAGAGAGTGAGTGAGTGAGTGAGTGGGTGAGAGAGTGAGTCAGTAATTGAGAGAGTGAGTGAGTGAGCGAGCGAGTGAGAGTGTGTGTGAGTGAGTGAGTGAGTGAGTGAGTGAGTGAGTGAGTGAGTGAGTGTGTGAGTGAGTGAGTGAGTGACTGAGTGACTGAGTGAGTGAGTGAGTGAGTGAGTGAGTGAGTGAGTGAGTGAGTGAGTGAGTGAGTGAGTGAGTGAGTGAGTGAGTGAGTGAGTGAGTGAGTGAGTGGATGAATGCGACAATGGGTGAGAGAATGAGCCAGTGGGTGAACGCGCTTCTCCATCACTGGTGGTATTTTGACAGACGCTGAAGCTTGAAATAAGCAACTATTACAATCTTTAAAACATTGCGCACTAATGGTAATTGTGTTCTCGACATTAGAATGACAACAGCCCTAGTTTCTATGTCCAGTCATCACACAAATGTTTGTATAGTGCGCCCAATCTTAGTGCCGTCGGTCCAACTATCTCTCATCAACAGACGGCACAGCCGCACGTGACGCCAAACGGCCTTGACCTGTCTTAATGACGTCAACAATGCCGCTCGCTCGCGACGGGGTTGCAGCGACTAAAGTCAGTGCAATCCATTCCGATTAGGTTGCGACTAAAGTGCACCCTATGACGGTGCCTTAAGGCAACGTGTATGGCTGACAACTGTTTACAGTGCGTCCAGTGTATGATTATATGATACGTAAACCGATAAGGGTCCCTGTTGTAAAGGAGAAGTTTTCAGTGGCATCTACCAGTTAGGTTCACCACGTACCCTGATAGCATTCATCGACCCTGATTTTAATTTGATAAAACGTACCTGCAAATATTGCTCCCACGAAAGATCGTATATCGCACAGTGTGCAGTGCTTAGTGTGGTATGAACGGACATCAATCGACGAGAATGTTATTTAGATTTGGTAGACGACAACCTTCTAGCGCCATACAGGGTAATGACCAGGTGCAAAGTTTCATTGTGGGAGGACGTTTATAAATATAAGAGGATGTGAGAATAAGATGGCCGACCATAGTTACGGATCATATTCGTATGGTGTGATACATGTAGACATGGGTGTTATTAAATTATGTGTTAAACCCTATAACCAGTAGATTGTGCTTATGCAGTACGTCAGCCAGACTACTGCAACATGTTTGTGCGGACTGTCGAATAATGGTATATCTTGATCGACGTATCGGTTACATCTGTTAAGCGGTTATCTCAAGGAAGCAAATGGAAATGCAGGATGAACTCTACTATGGCGTACATACCTTTTCGGCGTCAACGGTGTTTGTCGACCACAAAAGGCCGCTAGAGAGAAAGGTCAACACTAAAAATCGCGCGCCGGAAGACATTCGTCCGCGCACAGCCATTGTGACTGAGCAAAACGAGTGTGCGTCGTAGCACACACACTGACATACACATCAACAGTAACTGAGTGTCCCCTGCAATCTGAATTATCAACTATCAAGTCATAGACGTTAACAAGCTGACATCTCGTCGAAGTGAACTTAGGCGCCGGTGCAGCGGCGACACGTGACAACAAGTCAACCGTGACAGGTTGGTCTGTTGTTCGCCGTCAAATCCCCTACAGCGACGAATTTACTTCCTGGTCGTGGTATCGACTTACTCTGGTCACGTCGCTGCATTCGTCGATGTCTCTGCGTGTGCCAACACTATGGACGGTAGCGACCGAGTAGCCAGACTTGCGAAGAAAGAGTGCATCTGATTGGCGAGTGGTGTTTCCTAATCAGCCCACGGTCCTATTTAAACTGGTGTTTGGCGTCAAATCGGCCTCACTTGCTTCAGCAGCAGCTCAACTCAGTTAGTCGATATCCATCGAAAGCGGTGTTATTATTTTACCCGGGTAGCTTTAAGCTGCCACCCACCCTCCTTTTATTGACTGGTTTACTTATGTTTGTAGTTCGATTATTGTATAATTTTACTTGACTTTGTAGTTCGGTTATTGTATAAAAATATTATGTATTGTGTAGATGTTAGTTAGTGGGTAGACTGCAGATAGTTAGTAGGTAGTCTGACTTGTAGATCAGGGAGTTTGCATTGTTACGTGTGGCGATTGTCTGTATACTTTCACATGTTTACTATGTATGGTGATTATTTGATCATGTGGATATTGCATAACATTAAAACAATGCAGATCTACAAGTTCACCCACAACCCTGTCTTACTCTTATTTGTTCACCAACCTGACCGAGTGTCAGAGCGGTTTATTTCTAACAGACAGATTAATATGTGCCCTCATTCGCAGCTAATCAAAATGCAGGTTACATTTAATAGAACAACGATCGCGAATGCGATCTACGGCACGCCAGGAATCACACAAAAGTATATAATAAATTAATAAAATTAAATTAAAAGTAAATAATATTAGAAACAAGAAAATTCGGATTTTGGCCGAATCATAGAAACGGCCAAATCGGGTTCACGAAACGCGGATGTTTCTCAGGCCTGAATAAAACATGTCTAGGTGCTTAGATACGAATATTAGTGGATGGATTGGTGGGTGGATGGATGTTACATTGGTATGCAGGTATTGCAATGCATGTATTGCAATACCTCAGGGAGTTTGACGCCCCTGCCATGCAGAGTTGTAAACCACTGCCTTGTGGTACAGGTTCTTGTCAGAACCGAAGGCTAAGGGAGCAAACCCTAACCAGAAAACCATGTCACTGTGGCAGCATCAAGGGCGGTTGATGTATGGAACTCCCAACATCTCTCGACCAGCCACTGCAGGGACAAATAGTTTGCGCCTGTCTTGACATCTTCTTGCCGGTGTGAGACCTCTATTTGTTCCCCGAGAGAGTGTCGCTAGTAACTTGCAAAATCCAGCGACACTTCAACAATTTTTGCTAGCAGCTTCCATGAAATGTACAACTGCACGAAACATGATACCGGATCGGCCGTCGCCCGGGTTACCAAGGACCGCGCTGCTCGACCTCATTTTCCATCGACAGTAAAAATCAGCTAGGAAGAAGAAGACAAAGAAGACAACTACTGACAAGTTGACAATGGAACGTCAGGACTCTCTTTGACCGAGAAGGAGCTAACCGACCAGAAAGATGTACGGCACTAGTAGCAATGGAACTTGCCAAATACAACATCGACATCGCCGCCCTATGTGAAACAAGGTTCTCAGAGTCTGGTAGTCTCAACGACTTGGAATACTCTTTCTTCTGGAGTGGCAAACCCGAAGGAGAAAGAAGGCAGGCCGGAGTGGGCTTTGCTATCAAAAAGGATATCGTCACAAAGCTGACAGAAATGCCACGCCCAGTAAGTGACAGAATCATGACGATGAGACTACCTCTGAGCAAGGACAACTTTGCTACAATTATCAGCGTGTATACTCCGACAATGACAAACCCAGACGAAAACAAGGAGGCCTTCTACAACCAGCTCGCAAGTGTGCTCAGTGGCATCCCTCGTACATATAAGCTACTGCTGATAGGAGACTTCAATGCGAGGATAGGAAGAGACAATGACACGTGGCCCTTGGTCATGGGCAAACATGGGATTGGAAAATGCAACTCCAATGGCGAGCTTCTACTGGCTCTGTGCTCTGAGTTCGAACTGATAGTGACAAACACCATGTTCAAGCAGAAGGATGAACACAAGGCCACCTGGATGCATCCTCGTTCCAGACACTGGCATATGATCGACTTCATCATCACGAGGTATCGGGATAAGATGGACATCCACAGTACCCGAACCATGCGTGGAGCAAACTGTTGGACCGATCACCAGATGCTGAGGTCAAAGGTGGCTTTCAGAATACGACAAAAGCACAGCAGGCAAGGAACAAGTAAGCCGACCAAGCTCAACACAGCAAAACTAAGTACCACCAGCCATAGGGAGAGTTTTGAGCAGGAGATGGACAGTGCTCTCGCCCAATGGGAGGAGAAGGAAATCTCAACACCAGACGAGAAATGGGCAGCTCTGCAGCAGGTCGTGTACAACACAGCAAAGACATATCTTGGCTAGCCAGACAGAAAACACCAGGACTGGTTCGACCCCAACGACCAGGAGCTACAAACTCTTATGAGCAGAAGAGACCAAGCCCACCAGAGAGTGTTGCAAACCAGGAGCACTAGATCCACCACTGCAGCATATAAAGACGCCTGCAGACTGCTACAAAAACACACCCGTGCACTGAAGTCAGACTGGTGGGAAAGGAAGGCAGTGGAGCTGCAGAGAGCTGCTGATAGTAACAACATGAAGGGCTTCTACAATGGACTGAAGGAACTGTGGGGACCCAAAAAGAAGGGACCTGTTCAACTGAAATTAGCAGATGGAATGGAGCCCTTCTCTGACAGCAAGAGAGTTGTGGCAAGATGGAGTGAACACTTCCAGAAGCTACTCAACGTCCCTGGAGTCATAGATCACGAAGCTTTGGACAACATCCCGCAGCGCATTATCAAGACAAGCCTAGATGAGATTCCAACTATGGATGAGATGGCTAAAGCAATCGCCGGCCTGAAAGATGGCAAAGCACCTGGAGGAGATGGAATTCCTGCAGAAGTATGGAAGCACGGAGGAGACAATCTGTTCAGCAGACTGCACCAACTAATCAGCAATGCCTGGGAGGTGGGTTCTGTACCACAAGCATGGAAGGATGCCAGCATTGTAACCATCTACAAGAAAGCTGATCGAACAGACTGTGGGAACTATAGAGGAATCTCTCTTCTTTCCATAGCAGGCAAGATCTTTGCCAGGATCCTACTCAACAGACTATCTACCCACATAACACCAGAGGTAGTTCCAGAGACTCAATGTGGCTTCAGAGGTAACCGGAGCACCGTGGATATGATATTTTGTCTCCGACAACTACAAGAAAAGTGCATTGAGCAGGACCGACCACTGTACATGGTATTTGTCGACTTCAGTAAGGCGTTCGATACAGTTGGGAGGACCGGGCTATGGCAGTTACTGAGGAAGTATGGATGCCCAGAGAAGTTCACAACAATGATCGAGGCACTACATACCGGAATGATGGCGAATGTTAGTGTTGGAGGGGAAGTCTCGGAATCGTTCAGTGTCACAAATGGGGTAAAGCAAGGATGTGTACTGGCCCCCACGCTGTTCTCCATCTTCCTATCAGCAATGCTCGATGATGCTTTCCGAGACATGGGGGATGGCGTCTACATACAGTCCAGACCGAGCGCTGACCTATTCAACGTCGCACACTTCACAGCGAAGACCAAGACCATTCGGATACTGATGAGAGAGCTACTATTCGCAGATGACAGTGCACTGGTTGCATACTCTGCTGAAGAGATGCAGAATATAGTGAATGCTTTCTCCAATGCGTCAAAGAAGTTTGGCCTGAAGATTAACATCAAGAAGAAGACCGAGGTGCTGTACCAACCCAACTCTACAAGAACCCGAGAGGAGGATATCATGGTTGATGGAAACAAGTTGAACTCTGTTCTGGAATTCACCTACCTCGGAAGCACTATATCAAGTGATGGAGTCATTGACGATGAAATACAGAAGAGGATGGTCAAGGCTAGTGCATCTTTCGGCCGACTACGCCAGAGACTCTGGAACAACCACCATGTGTCCATGCGGGTTAAAGGCAAGATATACCGTGCAATCGTGCTGTCCACCCTACTATACGGAGCCGAGGCCTGGACAGTGTACAGACGACAGGTGAAAAAGCTGCATGCCTTCATGATGCGACATCTGCGATCGATCATGAGGATAACCTGGATGGACAAAGTGACAAACAAGGAAATACTCGAACGGACAAGGCTGCCATCTATGGAAGATCTTCTGATCAGAAAGAATCTCCGGTGGACTGGACACCTCATGAGGATGTCACCAGACAGGCTACCAAAGCAGGTTCTCTACTCTCAACTGTCTTCTGGTCAGAGAAAGAGAGGGCGCCCTCGTCTCCGGTTCAAGGATACCATCAAGAGAAACCTGAAGCTGAGAGACACAAAGATCGACTCCTGGACATCACTCTCACAGCAGAGAGATAAATGGAGAGCAACAGTCAATTGATGGAAGCAGTCTTTGTCGCTTCGCGACCGACAGCATGATGATGATGATGGATGGTAGAATGAGTGGGTAGGTGGGTCTGTGAGTGAGCGAGCGAGCGAGGGAGCGTGTGTGTGCATGCGTGAGTGCGTGAGTGCGTGAGTGCGTGAGTGCGTGAGTGCGTGAGTGCGTGAGTGCGTGAGTGCGTGAGTGAGTGAGTGAGTGAGTAAGTGCGTGAGTGAGTGAGTGCGTGGGTGAGTGAGTGCGTGAGCGAGTGAGTGAGTGAGTGAGTGAGTGAGTGAGTGAGTGAGTGAGTGAGTGAGTGAGTGAGTGAGTGAGTGATTGAGTGATCACGACGTGGTCACGATGAATGCGTGAGGTGTCCGCCTATTTTAGTCTGACTCAGTTGCTGCCATTTCCATTATCTCCTGTAGTGTAACGCGTACGACTCAGTGACGCAGTAGTGGCGCAGTGGTGTTGTAGTGGCGCAGTGGTGTTGTAGTGATGCAGTGGTGTTGTAGTTGCGCGGTGGCCCAGTAGTGATGCAGCGGTGTTGTAGTTGCGCGGTGGCCCAGTAGTGACGCAGTGGTGTTGTAGTGGCGCAGTGGCCCAGTAGTGACGCAGTGGTGTTGTAGTGGCGTAGTGGCCCTATAGTGACGCAGTGGTGTTGTAGTGGCGCAGTAACGCAGTAGCGACGCAGGGGTGTTGTAGTGGCGCAGTGACGCAGTAGTGACGCAGTGGTGTTGTAGTGATGCAGTGGCCAAGTAGTGACGCAGTGGTGTTGTAGTGGCGTAGTGGCCCAGTAGTGACGTAGTGGTGTTGTAGTGGCGTAGTGGCCCAGTAGTGACGCAGTGGTGTTGTAGTGGCGCAGTGGCCCAGTGGCCCAGTGGTGTTGTAGTGGCGTAGTGGTCCAATAGTGACGCAGTGGTGTTGTAGTGGCGCAATGGCCCAGTAATTACGCAGTGGTGTTGTAGTGACGCAGTGGCGCAGTGGCGCAGTGGCTAGAGTTTCGAACTATCCACTAAGAGAACTCGGGTTCGAATCCTTTGCTGCCGTGTCAAACCTTGGCCAAGTTTTGTATTTGTTTACGAATAGTACTTACGTATGCTTGTTTGCTCGCTGGGAGCATAGGCCATCGACCAAAATTAAGGAACGCCACGAATAGTATTCTCGCATCAATTATAGCGTGGCTGCATGTTTCCCAGAGAAACTGAGCAATTCTGAGGATTTAATTGAATACTGCTCTGTAAAAGAACTTACCTTTAAGTTATATCACTATCACGTTATGTGAGACGATGAATGGATGTCACGATAACCCAAGTGTCCAGTTTTGCCGTTAGGCGACACGAACGAGACCAGACCCACTTCCGCTCACAGACACACGGCGCGGCTGGTGCCATACTCTAGACGGAGGCGTCTTTCGCATTTCATCTTGTTTCTTATTGTGCTTCTACCACACCCTCACTTTGTTCCGCTGAACCCAACACCGTATGGTTAGCTGTTTGTTCTATACTCAGACCACAGGCAGCTAAGCGATAATAGTCCGAAAAAAACTGACTAGTTGAACGATACTACATAGAATACCATAACATAACATTATAACCATTAGATGAAACCTCACAAAAAGATTGTAGCCACAATATAATATTACATATAATAGTCAATGAAGAGAACTTTGCCGAATAATGGAAACAACTAGAACTAGAATCTAGTTCAGTGCCTGCATCGATACACAGCATGGCGTTCAGCATGATTTAACATCACAACTTGCCTTTCTTTTGGAAACGTTTTTTTGTGAGCGTCAAGAGATGCCCGTTGAAGTGTTGTGTGCATACAAAGAACCGATGCCTTATCACTAATCATAGTACGTTCGGTGCATTGACAACTTACCGACCTACCCACTAAGTCAAACCGAGCGACACATGGGAACAGTATCAGTCTGACCGTAAAAGCTCGCTGAGACGCCTGTAAAGTTCAGCATGAATATCTACCGCGCATATATATACACGACTAGCGGTCGCCAATAAACGTATGGAGTTACCACACTGCCATCCTTGTGGTCTTACATCAGTAATTCCTCCGATGATGATTGTAAGACCACAGACACGCACGCACGCACGCACGCACGCACGCACGCACGCACGCACGCACGCACACACGCACACACACACACGCACACACACACACACACACACACACACACACACACACACATATAAACAGCATTATGCAGGTTGTCTGAATTTCTGTGAGCACATATGTAGTGTGGAGTGAGTAGAAATGATATGTTTGTGCAGCGTGGCATCAGAAGACGTGTCAAATTATGATAGCTGTCAGTCGGTGCATTTCTGCGTATTAATACAGTTGTCATTTTGCTTGGTGATGTTGGCAGGGACAATCCGTGGGTGGTTGTTGCTGTGAAATTGTCAATAACAGATCTCATCAAGATTAGTAGAAAATGAAGGAAACGTTATAATAGTCGCCTATGGAAAATGCAAATGTGGCCTGACTCATAAAGGTGCTGCCATCTCACGGATCGTGGGTAATCGGGGATAGACACATAAGTGACGCCACCTGCCGGAGTTTCCAGAAATCGTAATGGTTATTCGCAAAAACGGGTTCGCTTCTAACGTACGAATGCCACATTGTGGTTGTTCTTATATGGAAACAGGTTTAGGGTTAGTGTTTAGGTTATGGTTAGGTTGAAGATTGACATTAGGTGTTGTACATACATTTGTACGTGCATAAATGGTTGGCAAGTAACCAGGTACTTCCGCAAAAACGAGACGATAAGCACTCTGTCCCTGAGACTGAGTGAGTCACGTCTGAGACTGAGTCTGAGACGGCCCCCGCACTGAAACTCAGACAGTCAGTCTCAGTTTGAGCTAGACTGATTTTCAGAGAATAGAACCCTGCCGAGTGTTGGAAACAACTATAGAAGTAGTCCTAGACTTAGTCATAGCTAGAATACAACTAGAAAAGTAGGTGTCTACCATAGCAATAGCCATAGCCTAGGCATAGATACTCTGTTGTGGCTTGTGCCTACTCAAAATTCAAATTGCCAGCTAGGCCTAGGCCTAGGCTACGGGGACGCCAAGAAAACCCGCTAGATGGCGTTAAGGAACCCATATGAAAACACAAAATATGATTACACGTCTAATAATATACGCCCTGCAACAATTCAAAGTCATTGTTTACATAGACAAAAGGACAAGAAATGTATTTGTTATAACAAATATACAAAGGTAATTAAGTACAAACGACTGGTTTTTGCCCATGCACAATGGTATAGTATGAATGACATTACACCGCCACAACGGGCGCGTGGCGCAATGGATAACGCGTCTGCCTACGGAGCAGAAGATTCCAGGTTCGAATCCTGGCGCGCTCGTATTTTTATTTTTGTGTCAATTTATTCAATACATCTAAATTATACAACCCTTTTGATTTAATTTTTTCTGCTACACTTTGTGTTTTTAAATGCAATTAATAGTTCTCTAGCCAACGACAACCAACACTTCCAGTTACGGTAAACACTATTTGGTAAAAAGTGCCGTATCAAAAGAATAATTTTTTTCAGGATACAACTTCGTGAACTATATTAGACATTTTCAGCAATAATAAACAACACGAAATGTTTTTAATTTTAATATATGAAGAACGTTTTTAAAATAAATTAATGTTTCTAAATAAATATAATTATTATTACTGATCGATCATATGAAAATCTAAGTGCATGCATAAGGTAAAGCAAATTAATCATACACTTAATTAATGTTTGTGTTACGTTATAGAGCATTACACGTGTATTAAGAAATAAACCTTAAACCTCATTTAACCATAACATTCATATAGACTTATAGTAAAAGGTAATGCCAACACGAATAAAATAGTATATAATGACATGTACATGCAGTTTCAGTGTTCATGAAATTACGCTAAAATGCACTATATTGATAAAAACAAACTCGCCATTGCTACTGGACCTTCTATCATATGTGGTCACCAATATCGTAGTGAGAAATGGTTCCTTTTTCGTGCAGCAGTATTTAATCAGGCATATACCCGTAGTTACGCAGCCGAGGAGTTGAGGGGCTGAAAAGTGCTGCCACCTCACGGAGCCTGGGTAACCGAGGCTAGTATGTGCGTGGCGTTGTTTACAACCAGAAGTGGGTCTAGTGGGCGGTTACTCCAGCGAGTCCATCCAGTGTCGAACTTGTCAGTCTTGCTGTTGGACGTGAACCTTGGGTTAGCACGATCAGTGACTATAATATTATTTATCAGTGCACCAAGAAACGAACTGTACAGCCGAGTTGGTAAGTCACGTACGTAGTCAGCCGAGCATAGTTCTTCATTCACTATTGCAGTTTCGCAAATAATTATCATTGCTATCAGTAGACCTACTACATAATTTTGTGGCAAATTAAATGTATCCTACCCTCCAAGATAACGATTAAATAACAATAATAAGTAAATTGTAAACTGTACATTTCTTATAAACTACGTTCATCAGAAATAATCTGTAACTGATTGATTTGCAGATTGCAACATATGTGACGTGTTTCGTTGCATTGAGATAACAATTATGGATGTTTGTGAAGTGTTTGAAGTCTTGGCTTCACAGGGCCTATATATGAATGATACGAAGCTCTGTTAATGATGTGATAATACAAGGGGGTGTAACCACGTCAGTACTCCTTTGTGTACGTAAGTCTTTGGTCAGTGTATATGAGCTAGAACAATCTTTGTGCGTTGCTTATTTCCGGACCGCTGATAACTTATTATGTTTCTAATTGTTTGAACAGATACAATCATTACGGCATATAAAGTATAGTTATATAAATTAAACTGTGGTGTGGATGAAGTTAGTCGTCACACAACATAACCTGGCTGATCAACGCTCACGTACACAATAATTTAAATAACCACAGTGATCTAGTGCTATAACCATACACATGGTTAGACCGCCCCTCCTTTAATCACGTAGTTCCTCGAATTAGCATAACAGTGCTTCACATAACACTTCCCTTTTTATGGCATAAAAGGTGAACATAATATATATATATATATATATATATATATATATATATATATATATATATATATATAATATATATATATATATATATATATATATATATATTATATATATTATATATATAATATATTTCCATATGCATACATACATACATTATATTATGTATATGTTTGTGTATATGTGTATATTTTCCTAGCATTAATAAGGCTTCTTACATTCAAAACTATATATGAAGCCAAGACTTCAAACACTTCATAAAATTATATTTATAATTATTATGTTAAAGTAACAACATATGTGTTGCAAATTATAAATCAATTAGTTACATGTCATTTCTGAATGGTGTAGCTTACAAATGTACAGCTTACACTTGAAAGGCCTCACACGTGTTCATTTTGCAATTATAACGGGATAGGTGTATGTTTAGGCACAATTTAATAGATTTTTGTTTTTATAGGTTTACCAATCGAAATATTTACAGAATGTCGCTGTTTTTAGTATAAATAACAACTACACGGTTGTGTGGAGGTGTGAGGTTGGCAACAGTAGGTGACATTACGAATTCTCCATTATATGGGTATTTTATTGTTTATAAAAAATTGCCAAAACATGTAAAAAATACAATTTATTACATTAACATAATAATTATAAATATCATTTTATGAAGTATTGGAAGTAGTTGCGTCATATAATTGTGAATGTAAGAAGCCTTGTTAATGCTAGGAAAATAAACGAGGGTGAAATCACGTAAACAGTGTTCGGATCGTGTGTTTGAGAACTACCTTTGTGTATTGCATATTTGCGGGCAGCTGGTAATGTTATAACCTGAGTGATCAGTGCTGCATGTACGATATAACCACACGCTGTAACCAGATTTATGGTTACAGCCGTGCTGTAACCAGATCTATGGTTACAGCCGTGCTGTAACCAGATCTATGGCTACAGTCGCATAAACAGTGTTGGATACTTGTGTACTTTGCACTTAGGAAGATGCATAACACATAATATATACTTAAATCGCATAGTAACGTGTGTACACAGTCAAATGAATTATATAACTATGTAAAAGGTAGATGTCAAAAAATAATCAAATATTGCAATAAATATGCTAATATGACATTACAAGATAAAAAACAAATATGATATAAAACGAGTAATGCAGCATTTATGTGACGTACTTGTCAACGTATAAGCAAGCGCGTTATGGTGTTTCTAATAATATTAATAATAACAGCAATGATCATAATTACAATAATAATAACCCTTTAGTGCGACTAATTCCTTGGAAACCAAAACTAAAGCAAATTTCTAACATTATTACCAAGACTCCTAGGTTTCAACTACGAAATTATCCCGTCAGTACATTTTTACTGGTGTAGGTTATACTATTTGTCTTCATGATTTGTTTTCAGAACGCAGGCATCCATTCACTAGAATGTCATTCTAGTGCCCTAGTTTGACAACATAAAGTTATAGGGGAAACGACGTATGTCTCACAGCAAAATCTGCTTTCTGTACATGTTTATCAAAGACCAACATTGCGCAGAGGGATTCATACGTATATTAACAGTTATAATGGCTATAGTTGTGGCATCATCCTCACTGGGAAGGGGTCCACATTTCAATCGGCTGATGAACGGGCCTCCGTATAACCAGAATGACATGATGCATTACGAGTCATTGCGTCTAAACACCTTCAATACTTGGCCTAACTGGGCAGCTGCGTGGCCGTCACTTCTGGTGAAAGCAGGCTTCTACTACACCGGGACAGAAGACCAAGTGGCCTGTTTCTGCTGCAGCGGTCATCTGAAGAATTGGCAAGCTGGAGACTCACCTATGGCTGAACATAAACGCAACTTTCCACATTGCCGATTTGTGACCGGACTGGATTCTACAAACGTACCGCTGGAGAAGACATCAGAAATGCCACTTATAACCGCGAGGCGTGCTACTGCTGTAATTGTTCGGAACGGTGGACCGTCGTCTTTGGGACGGCTACCGCAGAGAAACCAACACATTAGTTTACCATATTCAGCTACGATAACCGAACCATCAGTTAATCCGCAAGGTGGCCACAGTAGAGCCACCGGCGGCGGCACTGGTGTACATTCGTTAAACGTTGAACAACTGCAAGACATGAAACGAGAGAGCAAGAGACTCGAGAGCTTTACAGACTGGCCGACTTCTGCCTACGTTCGTCCAGAGCACCTAGCCAAGGCTGGTGTGTACTCCCTCGGAAACGCAGATCGAGTAAGGTGTGCCTTTTGTTGTGGTGTCTTGCGAAACTGGCTACCAGGAGACGATCCCATGGTGGTGCACAGGAAATACTTTCCGAAATGTGCATTCCTCGACGACGCTCGGGCTGCAGGAAATGTGTCCATCGAGGAAGAGAGCACGATCAACCAGCAAGCGTCACAGGTGTGTTCAGTGTTATTGCCAGTCGAACGTTGAACAATTGGCCAAGTGTACGTACGTACGCACGCACGCACGCACGCACACACGCTCACATTGTGTTTGTTTGCGCGCGCGTTCGTGCGTGCGTGTGCGTATTCTTGTTTGCGTGTATATGTGTGTATATCTCATATGTGTATAGTTGTTTGTATTTATGAGTGTGAGTGTATGCTTACATACTCGCACGTCAGTTGCACGTTGAACAAGTGTTCGCACGCACGCACGCACGTTCACACACACACACACGCACACACACACACACACACACACACGCACGCACACACACATGCACGCGCGCGCAGGAGCATTATAATGCCTTCACAACTAATACACTTTAACCACTTCTACATAATAATGATTAATGTATACAAGTGTTTCCTTAAGACTGTGCGTAATTCTCGAATTACAATACATGGGCGAGGAAGTTTGTCATACTGATTAGAAAGTAAATGAGTTCAATGTTTGAGTAAGTACACAGTAACTCAGCGAGCGGTGAATGTGTTCAGAATGCTGTGGCGAACCCTTCCCCGAGCTCCGAGCTGGGAGTTGTACGAGAGGAGCCGACGAGACAGAACTACTCGGGAGAGACGTCCCGTCTGTCGTCCTTCAGCCGATGGCCGCACAACTCAAACCAGGCTGCTGACGGCCTAGCCCGGGCCGGCTTCTTCTACACAGGTTGGGCTCATTTCCTTACTTTCCCCTACTTCTACATAAAGCGCAGGTGGTGACCACGTATTAGCCTATGACTAGTTGCAACTGATGCCGATAGAAATCAAAGATTGAGTCAATTGTAGTCCAATATTGGGTGTCGCGGTTACTAGTGTGTGACTTAGAACCGGCGTCAATCCATTCCCGCTTAGTGACACGTTGCAGGAAAGACGACGGCTATGACGACATAGTCTACAATACGCAGTGAATTATTGTATTTTGTTTATTTGCAGGTATTGCTGAATCCGTCAGGTGTTTCTCCTGCAATGGCACTCTGCGTAGTTGGGAGAGGGAAGACGATCCTTGGACTGAACACGCCCGCTGGTTCCCCCGCTGCAACTACGTCAGAACAGTGAAGGGGGAAGCCTTCATCCGCTCTGTGCAAATGACACACTCGGGACAGGTAACTAACTGATGACACTATCTCCTGTTGAATCTGTCACTACTTGAGGTCACAAGGAAGATGCAAGTCATCTTTCAAATGAAATGTTTAAGTACATCGGATAATCATTTATTAGATTCGAATTCTCAAATGTCATTTTTCAATATTTGGAAAATTCCGTTCACTCCACCTTATTTCATTTCACTTATTTATGTAAGTCAATACTTGAGATTAACAATGGCAGACAGAGATAAAGACGTTTTGGGGGACAGAAAGCCTCCAACTGTACCCCTCTGAAGCTCGCCAGAATCCTAATGTCATGCTTTCCAAAAACAGGCACAATATTGCTGAAATACACGGACGTCCAATTTTGAAGAATCATTTTGAACAAACTCAATATCATGATCAAGATAGAAGGAAAATTATCCTTGAATCACAAGTAAAGCTACCGTAATTTTGGATTCTGATGTTGTAGAATAACGGAGCAGCATCAACCAACGCAAATGCCATCGCCACACAATCAACCATTGCTGGTAGGTGTACATGCTGCTTTAGTGCTGATGGGTTGAAAAGTTTCCATTACAACTTGGCATGAATTAATAAACCAAAAACACACGAGGATGACATGACCAGCAACAGACCAATATCGCTGTTTTGCATTCCTTAAAAGATCACTTAAAGGAGTTCACATGTTACTGATCCTATCGTCGAGTTGCAACGTTCAAAAGAACATCGTGACTACGGAATGCAAGATCAAGTATATATATATCATATTAACTAACTAATTTAAAGATGAAGTCATCTAGCAATAAAACAGGGTAGACCCGTGTAACGTATATCATTACACTGTTGAAAGAAGTATTTTAGACCTGAAAAAGTATTACATACGGTATGTTACATCAGTAACTGACAATATTTGTAATCTTCCATAACCATGTAAAACTGGTTAAAATGGAAGAAAAGGGGTTTGACACATACTACTGTTCCCTTCTGTCAACTAGCAATCTGGAGTATAATTTTTGGTTGGCGATCTAACGTAATCTAATTAATGTGTCTATGTTGCATGGGTGGGTCGGTAATGGATTTTTTCAGCAAACTAGCCAATGTTGTTCATCTCCACCGCTACACATATCATTCAAAGGACATGCGCTTCACTGTACACCTCTGTTGAAGGGACACGCAAGTTTCCGGTGGAGCCACGCGTCATTCGAGCGCGCATGGACACTAGCAGAGTGCGCAGTGTTCTCGCCATGGGATTCTCGGGAAACCTCGTCTATAATGTGATCGAACAACATCTGGCAACTACCGGTGAGTGAATTTCTCCTCTTGCTGAACAGTGTCTTCTTGAGTGTCCACAGGTGTATTTGTTGTAAGAGCAACCTCAAGCAAGATAATTCAGAGATAGGTTCAGATACTTCAATTAAACATATTTTCGATTCACAGAATCACGTGGCACTATTTCTGCGAAAACGAAATGACGAATGAAATACAAAGTACTGTTGTGTTCATGTATCCATGCACTTGCATGCCAGAATGGAAGCATGCACTAACACTCACAAATACAAACAACTATACACTCATGGCATATACATACATATACACCCAGACACAAACACGCACACGCACGTACGCATATACACCCACTCACCCACAAACACCCAACCACAGTCTCTCTCTGTCTCTCCTACACACACACACACACACACACACACACACACACACACACACACACACACACACACACACACACTCACACACACGCGCGCGCACGCACACGCACGCACGCACGCACGCGCCATATGTGGAGACGTGCGTATTTATATAATAACAATGGTGCATAACAAGTTTCTACCATACAAATAAATTAACTTATTTATATTTTATAGGCGACGATTTTCGCGATGTCCAAAGTTTCCTGGAAGCTGTGTTTGCTGCGGAGAAAGCCACCCGCAGATCGTCTTCTTCCCAAACACAGCCCGCTAGACTTAGATCTACTACGGCTCTCATGTCCAGAACAGCCGACACAGCAGCGACAGGAAGCAATGGATCAACAAGAGCTGAAGGTGGCAGTCCAGCATCAACAACAGCACTGGGCGGTGGAGCAACAACAGCTGCGCGTGGTGTTGGAACAACAGCAACTGCACATGGGAATGGAGCAGGTGCTGCAGGAAGCGATGGAACAACAACCACAACAACAACAGCAGCAACAACAACAACAACTGGTGCAATTGGAACATCAGGAGGAACAGTGAGACAGAGGAACCAGACTACAGCGTCGCACAGAGGTCAGCATCACACCATGTGTGCAGTGTCCGTTGTGTGCAGTGTCCGTTCTGTGCAGTGTCCGTTGTGTGCCGTGTCCGTTGTGTACAGTGTATGTTGTGTGCAGTGTCTGTTGTGTGCAGTGTCTGTTGTGTGCAGTGTCCGTTGTGTGCAGTGTCCGTTGTGTGCAGTATCTGTTGTGTACAGTGTCTGTTGTGTACAGTGTATGTTGTGTGCAGTGTCCGTTGTGTGCAGTGTCTGTTGTGTGCCGTGTCCGTTGTGTGCAGTGTATGTTGTATGCAGTGTCTGTTGTGTGCAGTGTCTGTTGTGTGCAGTGTCCGTTGTGTGCAGTGTCCGTTGTGTGCACAGTGTACAACTATTAGTAAAACAAAGTATACGTCTTTTCATATTTTTATAATTCACAATATTCGCTTTATATTAATTAATAATGTTGCTTTGCTGTTGTACCGTTGTCAGCCATCACCGGAATGAAATTAACATTAATTGAGCTGAGAACGCGTGAGGGAGGTGTATTTTGAATTTGTTTTGATTAGTTCCGCATGTCCACTGTCTCGTTTCAGCTCTGCTGGTGACAGATATCAGGGTTCTATCAATTTGGTCACATTTGTGTGGCCATGCGTTCGTCTGCTCGGCTCTCTCATTTCGGCTCTGTTCAGCTGTACTAGTAACAAACACGGGAAGGTGTCTATTCATCAATGTTCAGCACCCAGCCTCCCCTATCCCAGACCCCGTGTTGGCCACGTGTCCTTCGTCAATGTTCAGCCCCCAGCCTCCCCCGTTCTAGACCGCGTGTTGCCCACGTTTCCTTCGTCAATGTTCAGCCCCCAGCCTCCCCCATTCCAGACCCCCTGTCGCCCACGTGTCCTTCGTTACACTGTCATTGAAACTTGTTTACATACATATGATCTAGTCTATGATGCTTCTACAAAATATTGAGTATATGAGTGTGCCGCAGGTGTTAAGTAGATGCAGCAACAACCAGTAACAAGTATATCATTTCAGGAATATCACAGAGAAGAAGAAAGAAAAACAGGTCTGCGACTGGTAACAGTGGCACCAATGGGACAATACCATCGGCGTCAGCCGTTGATCCTGCCCCGGCTGTCGGTCTGTCTCACGTTCTCCCGTCTCACATTTCGTATTCACTGTCAGCTTTAACTCTCCGAAATCTTTCTTGTAAATGTATATACGTACGGAAGCAGATTTGAACTAAGCCTTCTTTTTATTCTTCTGTTTAACTATATCCTGTTCACTACGCGGTTGCCATACTCCTTTTGTAAAACAGGTTCTCAAGCTATTTGCTGCTCTATTCTGAACATTCTGAAGACATCTAATATGTTCTTTGCCTGCCTTCACTGTGGCTTAACTCGGCAGGACAGTGTAATTCGTTTGGGGTACCCTGGTTTGATAACAAAAACGAACGGTTTGGAGACTGTGAACTACTTGTTGACCCAATGGCTTATCGTTTGTCGACAGAAATGAAGACAGAAGCAACGCCGGCAACTACAGAAGACCAGCGCCTCCAGTGCAAGATCTGTATGGACGATGAAGCGAAGATTGTCTTCTTGCCCTGTGGACATCTTTGTTGTTGCGCAAAATGTGCACCTGCATTGCGAAACTGTCCCATTTGTCGAGCCCTTGTGCGGGGCACAGTGCGGGTTTATTTGTCGTAAAGAGGAATAGCGTTAGCGCCTGTAATTGACGACAAACACACCATAACATGTTAGATAGTACCGTGCGTTGTGTTAGCCATTATATTACGTAAGTTTGGATGAATGGCATACAAGGTTGTATGCAGGAATTCACTATCAGATTAAGACGTAGCAGGTGTTAGGCAAA
>OZ024858.1:43086823-43104323 GCA_964017155.1 Oasisia sp. SBJ-2009 | reverse complement strand
GGACCTGAAAAAAATCCGTCTGTAATGAAGTCTTATTCTACATACGTATTCAATTATATAGAAACACATTTGAAATTAGCATACGCCAAGCTAGAACATAACTCATAAGATTGATGTAATTAGGTACCACGAATTTTGACCTGCTCTGAATATTCTGGATGCGACGCGCCCCCTCCCTTCGCAGACACAAATGCCACTTGACAGATTACCTGAAAAAAAGCCGTACTATTAACGGGAAATTCTCACCAGATTGCATCCGTCACAAATAATGTTTTCAATTTATAACCCATCGTCTTGAAACGAGCCTTGCACCACCCTGTAAGTGTAAGGCATGTTACCAGTGTTGGCTTCTGTCATTTTCCATCTGCCTCAGTCTCAGATGATCAGATCGACTAATAGCGCTTGTCGCAATTGAGCCGTAGGTCTAAATATAGACTGTGCGGCTGCCCCTGTGCGGCGGCTCTCTTAGAAGTCGGACAAACTAACGGTCGGACAACGTGAACGAACATACAAAAGCTGCGAGTGTTTCATGTTATATCGTGTATGAAATACGATGGTAACTATAAAACATTGTTGCTACGGTGTGTGCCGTAGTAATTCACGTGATGGCCATCTGGAACCCATGAAAGGTTTGACTTTCATGCCGTTTCTAGCACCTGGGACGTCTTCTTCACATAAAGTAACCGATGGATTAGTGTAGCTGCAGGCCATTTTGACTGTAGCCGCACGCACGTTTTGACTCACCACATAGGTTCAGGCTACAGGGCCTTTTTCGACCAATGAGTAACGAGCATTTGTCCACGTGGGCAGCCCCTGTTTTCTGTTTACACGGTACACGTGATAATGTTTCCACGTGCTTCTGCTAAGCCTGTTTCCACGAACGTCACGTGTTCAACCATTAATCATTTCGTGTTCAACCAGCGGGAAATTTCACTTCGTTGGCGGCAGAAATGTCTGTCAGTTGCAACTGTCCAGAGTTTCAGGACACAGTCATCAAGACAAGTCTATATACGCATAAACTCAATTGTGAATAACTAAACTAGATATTAATGCCCTGTTTTTCGTAGTATTCATCAGTCGGAAGCTACAACTGTCGTTCATCGTTAGAATAGTATTTTGTTGTCCAGTCCCCAATCAGCACTAGTTGTCGAGTCTCGCCATGTATACAAAATCGGCTTTCAGTCCCAGAGTCTCAAAGTAACAACCTGGCATTGGTGCCCGAATCAACACCACTTACTTTTACATTGTTTTTAGTAATTATTTACACACATCATTAATTTGAAATGCAAAAAACTCACGACAGATATGTACATTAAATTTACCAAATGGCACGTACTTTCTCTTCAAAGTAATATAACTATTTCAATCATAATTTGTATTGTTATTTCAAATAATATTTCTGTTCAGTTCGTTGAGATAAAGTGCGCAGAGGATGATTACACTTTACAGACTGCAAACACGGAATTCGGAGAAAAAACTACGTCTAGGTTTAGCTAGTTACGTGTACAATGTAAACACAAGCAGAACCACATGGAAACATTGTCACGTGTACCGTGTAAACAGAGGCTACCCGGGTCATTTCACGGTAACCGGGCTAAATGGTGTCCCGGCTCTTTTGTATAGAAATATTCGATAAACAAATCTCGTAAAACTGTATTTCTTATATGTGGCGCTTTGTACAGTATTGTTCTTCATTTCTAACATAATAATGGCAGTCTAAGTCGTTATTCTAATTATTTCTCGTTATATCTCCCAGTCTACGTCATCGAAAAATGGCTGTCCCCATCACCTGGTCTTCAATTTGCATTATTATAAAGGTGTAATAATTACACAGTAAATTATAAATATATTCCGTAAGGTTCTCATTGCGATGTCTCTCTGCATATTTGTCCAAAAAACAGTATTATTTATTAGATTTTTTGAGTAGTCGATGTTTTCCAACATAAAAATGTATGTCCCCTGGTTCCATGTCATCTACGTCACGACAACTTTGATGCCACGCCTGTCCAGAGTCGGAAGAACTACCACATCCACGTGGAATCACAATTACGTTACCGCCATATCTGCATATTGGAAACAACACCAAAACCGTTTTTGCTGCGATTTACACGAGATATTCGACATTTCAGGGCAGGAGTCAGATGAGTAGGTTTATTCCATGTCATCTACGAACGGTCCGCACCGCGTGTTATACACGTCAGACAAACCGAATTATTGATAATCACGTGTTAAGTGATGTCAATCAACTCAATCAGAAATTGCATACGCCAGTTAAGCTCACGACAGACATGGTATTGGCCATGACTCGCAAGGCACGCCATCTACGTCACAGTCATCTACGTCACATATGTGTCGTGACGGAGATGACATGGAGCGTGACGTAGATGACAAACGTAGTTGTAATTAAGATAAAACGGTGACAGGATTAGCTACAATTGGATAATTATCATCTTTGAGAAATTAAGTGAATATCTGATGATATTTTCCATTTTAAGACATTGACATAACAAAAAGAATCTAAAGAAGCGAACCAGGCTGACCATTAAGAATTTCTTTAGAAAGAAAGAAAATGCTGAAGAAACCAGTAGGCATATGTACACATAAGTTGCAGATAACAAGCAAACATGCGTGCAACATCAAATTAGGTGCAGTTGGAGAAGCAACCAAATGTCTTCGCGTAGACATCAAGCGATCAAAATGTCTTCGATCACCAAGCAGCTTCATTGAATAGTCTCAACCACACAACCCCATGAACGTGGTTGAAAGAATTATCTGCAAGACCGAGCAAAGGCGTACAAACGGATTGGCAAACTGACAGAAAGTCTACCAACCTGAAGTAGGCCACCTCAACGCTACAAGAAGCACTATAAGGGGTTGACATGGCAGCTATATGGCAACGGCATTTATCAGACAAAGAACAACAGATTCATGAATGCATCATCGCCAAAAAAACACGAAAATGTCTTCAGAGGCTTCCGTTTCACAATGCCCTTACAATGGAGCTGGGGTCGACATATCATATTAACTGCTACTAGTACTATACTAATCAGTTCATCAAGAGACTGACTACAGGAAAGACATTCCAGAAGCATCGACTGCTGGATTATAGACTACTCGAATTCGCCTGCTAATCGGGAAAATGGCACGAAGTAAACGAAATTTTAAAGCATGACAAGTGAACAGCAAGTGCATAGGTTAACCGTAGATTCTACTAGCGTAACAACTACAGTTACATCACACATAACAAGCAAGATACCGTCACATAAATGAAATAAGTTGAGGAAAAAGAAACGTTTGCTCTCGGACACCATGGTGATATCATATGCAAAATTGCATTAGGCTCCCGATGAGCACAATGACATTGGCATGGGCTACAGGCAAACACCGAAGACGACCGCAACATGAATATGTACAGTGACACATTAGCGTGGAGGTGATGGAAGAGACACTTTACTGAGAACATAAAAATCATCATCAGCGGTCCATCGAAGCGATGATTGCGTCTTTCAGACGTCTGTCATGTGTATCCTAGGGTGACTCCAAAGCCCGATTATTGATTTGCACATCTTGTTGCAGTGTGGGCAGGAGGTGCCAGGTGGAAGGGAGACGTGAAAATATTTGGACATCTCCCTTGTCATTTCTCTTCTGTTGTTTCTCCGTCCCGTGAAGAAGATGATATGTTTCAAAGTTGGCAGTTGCCTTGCAAATGCTACGGCGGCAAAGTGAATGGTCCTCAGGTTTTTCTTCCCAAGTGCATTTGCCTTTTCTTCATGTAATGCTTAGCAATCCATTAGAATCGTTTTCTCTGGCTGTTACCACGTGTTCTGTTCTCAAATCATGTGGTAGCTGTGAAAACAATACTTATCGGGGAAGGCGGCTATCCGACATTCTAACACAGTGGCCAGTCCCCATCTGAGTTGGATCTGAATTGCCATTGCCTCGTTACTATAGCTGCGTTGGCCTCCAAGAAGACAACGCGTTGAGGCGGCGATCTTCCCATAGGATACAAAGAATCTTTCTTAGACAACTTTAGTGGAATGTCTTTATGGTCTTCAGATGACATCGATGTGTAACCCACCACTCGCTCTTGTAGAGTGATAGTACAAACGGCTTGATAGACCATCACCTTTGTTTCTTACATGAGGTTGTGGGTGACTCGGTTACGCAGACCATGAAGGATGTGATGATACAGGGAATTACGATGCTGAATTTCTGCTTCGATCTCGATAGTGGCCTTCTGGGATAGATGACTCCCCAAGTAAGGGAAATGTTCAGCAATGTCTAAGGTTGTTCCATATGTTTTAATTTCATGAGGTCCTTCATTGTTGCCAGGAGCGGGTTGGTAGATGATGTTGGTTTTTCTTATCTTGATTGGAAAGTTAAGAATATACTTTGATAAGCTAGTTTGAAGTTATTCTGCTGTGTGAGCAAGAACGTCAGTCATCAGCATACTGAAGGTCTGTAATGACAGTCGACATCTCTTTTGTCTGGGCGTTGAGACTACTCAGGTTAAAACGTCTCCCAACGATCCGGTGTATAATATGTAATATCATCTGTCAAATCAATATGAGCACGAATAAGGATTGTATGAGAAGAGACGAGTATATTGCGTAAACCGGAAACGAACAAGAACGTCATAAGCTGTGACCAGTTGGTAACTTAACAAAATGAGTCGGTCAAGAAGGATTTAGTAGACAAATCAATAGAACGCATGAAGATGCGCATGTAGGAATCTTGCATGACTAAAAGAAAAACAACTTCTACACGACATTTGGAAGCTGAAACCATTAGGCGAGCGGCAAATCCGCAAAAAGTGCGTTATTTTAGGAGTTTAAATGCCCCCCCCCCCCCCTACACACACCTGAATGTTATATCATTGGAGAGCCCTGCATCTCCCCGTCATAATTTGGCATGTCGTAGAGTTGCCAAGTGGTGCAGTTAGCGGTAATTCAAGGTCAAACAAGGTCACCGTCAAACATTCAATTTTAGAAACTGCGCGCTTCAGAAAACGTCTTGATATTTAATTGGCTGTATAGCTACTTTATTTCATGAGAAAATGTCAAGCGATACATTTTTAAAAAGCACATTATCTCTGCTTCAAAACAGTATAACGAATTTTGCTGTATAATGGAAACATAAAACTGACGACACGCTCGAACAAGGTCACCCATAAAATGTCAGATATTACAAAGTTGACAATGCAGCGAACATCATAAAGTTATACTGGTTGCGTATCTAATTCAAGATTATGGAGATGTCATATACTGTGTGAAAAACCAATTTCACCCCGTCATAATGCGGTATGACATGGCGCTGCGAGGTGAAGCAGTGTGTGTGGAGCGGCGTTCAATAGGAGTCACCGTAAATCTATGATTGTTGGAAATTGCGCCATCACGCAAGCTAGTGTATGCCATTGTGTCATTCTGTGACTTTTTCATATAGATTTTAAATAATTGTGTTTTTTCACTTATATTGACCCAAAAGGACTGAAAAAACCTGTTTCCATTTTTCCGTCCCCTTTTTCATAGGAAAATTCAAGATGGCCGCCGCCGGTCACCAAAAGTCTTATAATCGCTATATCTTTGGCATTAAACGGTATAGAAACTTAAACTCGGAGTCGTTTTATATGTTTTGAAGTATGAGGAATCCAATGCAACTATTATTTTTATGAAAATAAATAAATAACAAAGCTATGCCAGCCAAAAATGCGTTAAAATGACCGTATTGTATATATATTATACGCAGTTATATAGCAAATATATGTCCAGTAACATTTCATATAGATTTTAAATGATTGTTTTTTTTTCTCACTTATATAGATCCAAACGGACTGAATAAAAGTTTCCATTTCTTCTGTCCACTTTTTCGTGGGAATATTCAAGATGGCCGCCTCCGGTCACCAAAGGTCTTATAATCGCAATATATTTGGCAATAAACGGTATAGAAACTTGAACTCGGAATCGTTTTATATGTTTTGAAGTACGCTTAATCCAATGCAACCATCCAGCAATATAGGTGTTAAAATAGCCATTAAACGTTAGATCCAAAATTCGTCTGCAAGATGACTCGCCTCTTCACTCTGGCCCTCTTTGTCCAGAATGTGGGTGCATGTCTATTCAGCTGCTTCACACTTGCACAGTTGTTTGAACATGTGCCATCTTACCTGCATCAGGTAGGAAGTAGGGTAGGAAACAGGACCTGTTCATAGCCACATAGCACTCGAAAGCCACCAAGGGCGCTGATCACATCATCGGAAACTTTCAGGAACATCTTCAAATATGTAGGTTTTCGCTTTCCCTCTGTTCTGTGTCCATTGATGTCTGCTCCAATAAGTGTTTGAAACCCTGGTAGAGATGCTTGTCTTGTTCACGACGCTCTCTGCGCTGAGTTCTGGAACTCTGCGCAACGTCAACAAAAATACGTCTGTATCATTGAAATCAATGTGTACAATGACACCTAGATCACCCAGTGCTACAACTGCATACAGTGTCATCAATGTATATGCGCGCCTTTGTATCCTTGCTATTCAGGAATGGCTTTAGATCTGGGTGGGTGTGTTATCATCGGCCTTATTGCCCCGGTCAGAAGATATGCCAGCTGTTATTAGTTGCCTCGTATGATCTTTCAGCGAATCGGTGCTGTAGTCATCAAAGAATAAGTATGCCTCGCAGTAGTCGAAAGGTTTGCTGTTAATTGCGCGAATAAAGCATGCGCTGAAAGGCCTTGACAGTTATCAATGTAACCTTTGTGAACACTACGTTCATGCACAACAGCCATGTCATCGTTAATGACTATAGGTGACTCTCCGGATGCTGTGCCTCGATGAGGTATGCTCTATCATCTATCGTAGGTTGTCTCTGGTACATTCATTGCTGTCACATGAAACAAATTCTTACCCTCAGGTGTGTCTACCTGACCATCAGTGTTATCAACAAAAAGGCGACGCTTTTTGGCCGATGAAGACCTGAGTGCACATAATTCCCAGCGGGTTCCTCCATGTTCTGCTGTACTCCCTCGGCAGTTTGAGTTACGCATTGTTTGATTCTTTATATGGAATGCCAACTTCAGACTTTGAGAGGACTTCTGGAGGTATCTGGCTTCCCGACTGGTCGCAACACTGTGACACGCCAATCATTAAGGGAGCCTGAATCTCACCCAGATGTGCTCATCAACCTATCTACTGGGCTACACAGGATGTACAAAATTCGCTCCTGAACATTCTATGTGCTGGAAAGAAAAGGTTGCAGAGATTTGTGCATGGCACACTTGAATCAGGTGAATCATGCAGCTTTTACAGCCCCATCAAAAAGTCAGGGATGAAAACATTTGCTGACATGGCAACAAATAACAAGTTCAAGTGTGGCAAGGGAAGTATTGTGGCAGCAGCTATTAGTCCGGAGATTGTGTTCCGCCGCGGAGCCCTATCGTTGGCGAGGTGCAGAGATGATGTTTCTATGGCCACCGTTCTCGGCCATTTTTGATGTTGATGGTACAATGCGGAAAACTGGTCATCATCTGGAAGCTTAAGTCGAGAGAGCGTCTGAACTTCCGCAAAGCACCACTTCAACCACGGTGTATATTTGGGATGCCATGGCTGTTATTCAAATGATGGGGGGTACCAATTAATTTCATTTGACGCATTACCCTTGTCATACTTCAAACAACGTCTGATAGCATTTCAGAAAGCTGACGGTTGTGGGAGTGTTTGATAGATATGATAACGACAACTCTGTGAAAAACTGCTGAACTACACACAGAGGTACACATGTACTGATTGTCAAAAAAATTCATAATCGATTTGTCAATATTCAAAATTGTACCAGACCATAATCATTATACAATTGCAATGAACTCAACGCAACACCATAATGTGACTGTAAAGTGAGCTTTTTGGCTTTCTTTTTTGGCAAATTATTTATTCATCACGAAGGATTGTATATTTGTAAGGCGATTTGGTGCGGCGACTACAAACATTCTACCCACCTATAATGCACTGTCATCCTCGTCATCATCACGTAGAATGTCCAGGTCGCTAACTCAATGTGGATTTTCATAGTTTTCATTGCCAAGACTTGTGCACAGCTCTGTGCAACACAAACTGTTCTGACTGCGTGAACAGTTGTTTGTGCAGCGAATTATACTTGTTCATGAGCAGATGAGACCTTCCATGAGTTCTGACGCCATTGGACAGGTACAAGTTTTCCACTTTTTCTTTCCCACCCATGCTCCAGTGGGGACCCAATGTTTGGCTTGGTCACGTGTGACGACATCCACACCTTCGTTTGCCACTAAGCCCGCCTTGCAAGTTCCTCAAAACTTGCTTCACATGGGGGAAGTTTCGCAAACGACCTGTTTTTCTTGTTGACCAGTTTTAATCGTAAACGGTTGAGGTTGGAGTGAGCATTCTTCTCTGAGCCATGTAATTGTCTACCTACCCCCTTTTGCATCACAACGTTGAAAACTGTGTTCTTCCCAATTCCAAACAAGGAGGAATCTGAGTCACATCCTGTTAGTGAATGCATGCATGGCAGGACCTACGTTGCAGAAATGCGTACCGACAGCCATGGGTCCTAACAAGACAAGCAGCTCTACCAGGGTTTCATACACTTATTGGAGCAGACATCAATGGACACAGAACAGAGGGAAAGCGAAAACCTACACATTTGAAGATGTTCCTGAAAGTTTCCGATGATGTGATCAACGCCCTTGGTGGCTTTCGGGTTGGAATGTATCCGTTAGATCTGGTGCTATGTGGCTATGAACAGGTCCTGTTTCCTATCCTACTTCCTACCTGATGCATGTAAGATGGCACATGTTCAAACAACTGTGCAAGTGTGAAGCAGCTGAACAGACATGCACCAACATTCTGGACAAAGAGGGCCAGAGTGAAGAGGAGAGTCGAATTTTGGATCTAACGTTTAATGGCTATTTTAACACCTATATTGCTGGTATTTTCATCAAAATAATGGTTGCATTGGATTAATCGTTCTTCAAAACATATAAAACGATTCCGAGTTCAAGTTCTATACCGTTTATTGCCAAAGATATTACGATTATAAGACTTTTGGTGACCGGTGGCGGCCTTATTGAATTTTCCCACGAAAAAGTGGACAGAAGAAATGGAAACTTTTATTCAGTCCGTGTGGGTCAATATAAGTGAAAAAAACACAATCATTTAAAATCTAGATGAAAAGTTACTGGACATATATTTGCTATATAACTGCGTATAATATATATACAATACGGTCATTTTAACGCATTTTTGGCTGGCATAGCTTTGTTATTTATTTATTTTCATAAAAATAATAGTTGCATTGGATTCCTCATACTTCAAAACATATAAAACGACTCCGAGTTTAAGTTTCTATACCGTTTAATGCCAAAGATATAGCGATTATAAGACTTTTGGTGACCGGCGGCGGCCATCTTGAATTTTCCTATGAAAAAGTGGACGGAAAAATGGAAACAGTTTTTTTCAGTCCTTTTGGGTCAAAGTGAAAAAACACAATTATTTAAAATCTATATGAAAAAGTCACAGAATGACACAATGACATACACTAGCTTGCGTGATGGCGCAATTTCCAACAATCATATATTTACGGTGACTCCTATTGAACGCCGCTCCACACACACTGCTTCACCTCGCAGCGCCATGTCATACCGCATTATGACGGGGTGAAATTGGTCTTTCACACAGTATATGACATCTCCATAATCTTGAAGTAGATGTGCAACCAGTATAACTTTATGATGTTCGCTGCATTGTCAACTTTGTAATATCTGACATTTTATGGGTGACCTTGTTCGAGCGTGTCGTCAGTTTTATGTTTCCATGATACAGCAAAATTCTTTATACTGTTTTGAAGCAGAGATAATATGCTTTTGAAAAAATGTATCGCTTGACATTTTCTCATGAAATAAAGTAGCTATACTGCCAATTAAATATCAAGACGTTTTCTGAAGCGCGCAGTTTCTAAAATTGAATGTTTGACGGTGTCCTTGTTTGACCTTGAATTACCGCTAACTGCACCACTTGGCAACTCTACGACAGGCCTAATTATGACGGGGAGATATGTAGAGCTTTCTAATGATAAAACATTTAGGTGTGTGTAGGGGGGGGGGGGGGGGCATTTAAATCGGTCTGTTTGGTGGTTTTGCCACTCGCCTACATGCTTAACAACCAATACATTCAACACTAGCCTGAACTATGCCATTCTGCGTGGCCTTAGGGAGAATCTCCAGGAAGACAATGTGGACAATCTACCGAAGTCAAAAGCGTCCACTTCGGCGGATTGGACAAGCATGCGTTTTGCACCCAGGAATCTACGAATAGTTGCAGTATCACTTTGTTATTACGTCAACATCTACGTCACGGCGTGTCACCTACGTCACGACAAGTCATCTACGTCACGGCGTATATTTTATTTAATATCTCGAAACTTAACTGACTGATCTAATGAATACACACCGGTTCATACAGAAAATCGACTCGTTTTCCTTCATGAATAAACCTACCGCAACATGAGGTATATATAAGTCTCAAAACAATAATTAACTACTCCTAATTTTCGCCCATGTCAGATATATGAGACGGTAGGCGCTTCGAGTGGTTCAGTGGTATTTGGCTGTGTCACAAGAGCCGAATAAACACTGAATACAACTTTTGCAAAAGTACGTAAATAAAGTGGGCCATAAATTATAAGAAAATACGTTTGGAAAAGGGGCAATAAATGGACATCAATCTGGATATATTTTCGTGACGTAGATGACATTCATTCATGACGTCATACTAATAAAATAAAAAAGAAATAGGAAGCGATGCAAAAGTTCACTGCTGTTCATTGGATTAATCACACACTATATTAAGCTACGTAGCTAACGCCGAAATTGCGATAAATATTATGGTCGAAAATATGTTTTTACTCTGGCCGAAATATGCCTGTTACCGTGAAATGACCCACCCACATGGACACATGCTCGTTACTCATTGGTCCAAAAGGCCCTGTAGCCTTAACCTATGTGGTGAGTCAAAACGTGCTAGCCGCACGCTGTTTGTCCGACTGACTACCCGGATGTAACATCTATGAATATTCATGATGGCGCGTGACCACATTCGCGACAAGCGCTATTGCTATCACCTAAGTATTATATTTCCCTATATATTTGGGAAAATAATGCTAAATCCGTGAACAGAAAAGGCATTTATAATCCGTTATACGTGGCAGTAGATGTCTTATTGTTTGTACACGCCGTGGCAGGCATAACTGACATGTTCTGGAAAAACCGGAAGTAGCTTTCATGCCCGATAGCACCAGACCAGCCATCTGGCGGATAACTGTATGAACTATAAGTCTCCCGTTGCATGCAGGTAAATTAAAAAGAGCAACGCCGTGCTGCAGCGGACGTACCTCTTTAGATAGGCAGATAAATAGTATACGGACAAATGAATTATTGAGAAAGAACTTCAATGGGAACTCATTCATGGTATCACATGAATATAGTCCATTTCTATGAAGCATGGTTCCTAAAACTAGTTTTGGCGATTGCCAACGTGTTTCCTGTTAGATAATCTTACTGCGGTGCAAACTTGTAATTATGCAACACGCTACCATGGACCACATGCAAACTGCAAATACATCACGTCATTTAAGCGCCATTTAATACAACGTCGACGTGAAATGGTAACGCTGCCTAATATACAACAAACTCGCTTTATAAAAGTCTAAAGTTTGAATTGAGATAGCAGAGAGCAGATAAATCGCTAGTTACCAAACACCCTTAGCATAATGCTATTCACGTTTTTTTTACTTGTGCTATTCCACAAAAGATACCATGACAGTTTAACATTAATTAAAATTAATGGCTATATAAAATAAAGTATATAAATAATGTAAATGTATATTGCTAAAGTATAATCTAAAAATTGTTAAACGATAATAAATACGAAAATAAATAATTTAAAATATCATATATCCAGAAATATGTCAATAGCTAACTTGGCGAGTGCGTCAGCTAGCACACATACCATGTGCTAGAAAAGTCTTCGTATTGCAGTTTGCACTGGTACGATGATGGGACGACATCGGCAGTGGCTTTGGAGACGCGAAGTGTAAATGCGATAAACACACACAGACATGTTATCAATTTTGAATCAGGGTGAATCCTACTGACGTTAAGAATCTTATAGGATTCCCGCAACTATATTAAAAATATATTATGGTGTATAGAAATAATAGCCTCTATAAATCGATAAACATACTCGTTCATATAAAGTTTATGACAAACACTAAACGTGATGAATGGAAAATATCACGATAAAGACCATTATACAATCCAAATTGTGCGAATATATATGCATAATACGGTGAAAAAGTGTCGTCATTGATCACATTTTATATTAGTTTGCTGCTGCTTCATACGTCACGAAAATCCAGTAGGCCTACAGATAACTGTAGAATCCTTCTTTGTTAGTAGACGTCACCATCCGTGAACAAAATAATTACCATTGTTGATAAAGTAATACTATCTTAAACGATGGTTTACGGTGTAGAGAAAAGTATCCCAACGTGCAAAGCTTAATAAACAGACAGGATCAGAATGCGGTAAACCGCCAACGTTCATCATTCACTGTTAGATGGTACTTGTGGACATGCAGGGTAACATAACTGCGCAAGACGACACTTAATGGATATTAGGTGCGCTTAAATAGTTGTGTTCCTACGTGCTGCGGGCACGGGCGTCGATCGATGAGGGACGGGGGGACGCGTCCCCCCCCCGGGGGGACGCGTCCCCCCCCCAGCTTTTCAGGGTGGGGGACAGCATAGGAATTCCCCCCGCACACTTTTCAGTCCAGAAAAATTGCGAGGCACCACTCCCCTCTCTTAAAAGGCGGACTACATAGGACTAGCTAGACAATAAACTCGCGATATGAAGTTCCGATCACCTATTAGAAAATCGACTAGATGAATTGCCTGGCTGGCCATAGGCATAGCGCGCAACTTTATCTTACTTTTGTAAATAATCACCATGCCGGGCTGCGGTGTAGTGCTTACATTTTCCGGCGTTATAAACGTTCCGATTGACGTTTCTGCGCATGCGCGATAAATGCAAAATCATCAATGAGTAGCGAAACGACAAAGCATTCATGTTATATTTACTACGTGCTGCTCGTTATGACGTATATAACCTCTCAGCAAAGTTGTTTATCGCAAATTAACACGAGGCAAACAGGTTTTGAGGCATGTTCCATGATAGTGTTTTAAACAAACGTAATATCTTAATGTATTGAGCGAAATGTTACACAACTCTTCATAGTAGTCATCACAGGAGAGTTATCGAACAGCCCGTGGCATTTATACAAAAAATGCTTTGTTATTTCGCTGCACATTGATGGTTTTTAATTTGTCGTGCATACGCAGACAGGCCAATCGGAAAGTTTAGAACTGCCGGAAAAATGTAAGCCGCTGCCGGGCTCTAGCAGTGTGCAACCTTGTGTTGATATTATTAATAGGCTTTACTCATTAAGCACATTTTAAATGATAAAAATTGTGTTGCACCTCTCGCATGCTTGATGCTTATCGCCTACGGCAGAAGCAGCGGATTCCTGCACTTTGTGTAACTTATTCCCATTTAAGTAATGACAAATTTCTTTGCCAGAATGTTGGATTGGGAAGTTCTACACAGGCACAGCATGGGCGTCGATCAGTAGGGGACGAGGGGGCGCGTCCCCCACCTTTCGGCATGAGGGTTCAGCATAGGAAATGTCCTCATACTTTTTCAGTTCATAAAACAAATATATAGGCATATATAGCGAGACTGAGTGCGCCATCGTTACTTAGTTACTTATGCCTGTTTGCTCGCTTGGAGCATAGGCCATCGACAATGGAACGCCACTGTTTTCTGTCCGTGGCCCTCGTTAGCGCCTTTAATTAACCGTATAGCGTCGCACTGGTTCACTGCGATGTTTATAAATTGAAGTGTTATGTTAAGTTAATATTGGGTTAAAACCCAGCGGGGTGTGAGGTTATAATATGATAAGTGGGCGTTATTCAACATAACTGTCGAGTTTGTGTTTGAGATGACGCCACGTTGCACCCACATCACGATGGCCGTGTCTTCTGGACTGTAAGAAAGCATCACGTTTTATTAGGTATCAAAAGGGTAGTTAACTAAGTCTACTGGCAGACATAAGGTCTACGTGTTTTATCTGCAGACCTAGACCGAACGATGAACCTGATGTAGCCAACACCACGTCAACACCACAACAACACTCGCATTGTATTAGCATAGTGCGGTCGATGCCTTTTGGGGCTTCTCTATTTTGCATGAACGTAAACAGGTTAATACAAGAACCTCACCCTGTACAAATTGCATCGAATCCATGTTATATGTAATATAATATTATATTATATGTAATATTATAATGTACATATGGGTAGGGTAGGGTAGGGTAGGGTAGGGTAGGGTAGGGTAGGGTAGGGTAGGGTAGGGTAGGGTAGGGTAGGGTAGGGTAGGGTAGGGTAAGGTAATACTATTATAAATAAATACTATTATAAATACAACAAGCTGACAATCTACTTTTATTCTTGCCAAGCTTAAATACTGGTGTGTGTGTGTGTGTGTGTGTGTGTGCGTGCGTGCGTGCGTGCGTGCATGCGTGCGTGTGAGTGTGTGTGAGTGTGTGTGTGTGTGTACGTATGCGGGTGGCTGCGTATGTGCGTGTGTGTGTGTGCGCGTGCGTGCGTGTGTGCGTGTGTGTGTGCGTATGTGCGTGTGTGTGTATCATCTTGCGCACTTATGTGGACGTGCTTGTGTGTGTACGTGTGCGGGTGGCAGTGTGTGCGTGCGTGCGTGCGTGTTCGACTGAGACTGAGTGTGGAGACTTTGTAGAGACGTGGGTCTCGTTGTGACGTGGGCGTGGTGGGTGAGGTGGACAGTGCGGCGCGAGACTGTCCGACTGTCAGAGTGGACAGGAGGGACGGGACCACTCCACCACCTTCCCACGAGATTGGAAAGATGGGACGGAAAGGAATGGGAAAGGAATGGAATGGAATGGAATGGAATGGAATGGAATGGAATGGAATGGAATGGAATGGAATGGAATGGAATGGAATGGAATGGAATGGAATGGAATGGAAAGGAACGGAACGGAACGGAACGGAACGGAATGGAATAGAAAGGGAAGAAGGACGACAGAGGGAGGACGTGCAGTGACTGTGACCACCGGAGACCGAGACCGTATATATTTTATGAAGGAATCTTTGCGGAAGAAGATTATTGCGTATCGTACGTGTCGTATTATGGTGAGTATGAGTGATTCTTAGTCAAGCGCCGTCCTACGACGTGTCGGACATACACTAAAAATAAGGAGCTCCGCCGACGTCGACCGCGAACAGTGGCGACAGTTGGAGACGGACCTTTAGTTCACGTCGGTGGATTCTCATTATGTTCTCATCATGGCGAAATATTTATCAACCTTTGGCATATTTTACGGACGTGTTAGCTACAGATTTAACAACGTTTTGAATATAATGGTCATTTGGGGATATTCATTGTTATTTATATATTTATTTTATTATAATTATAGTCACTTACTTATATATCTATTCAACTATTTATTTATTTATTTATTATTCGGTCAGTGGGTCGGTCAGTATTTATAGTAATTGTATCGACCGACCGTCCCACCGACCGACCCACCGACCGACCGACCCACCGACCGACCGACCGACCCACCGACCGACCCACCGACCGAACCACCGACCGACCCACCCACCGACCCACCGACCGACCCACCGACCGACCCACCGACCGACCCACCGACCGACCCACCCAAGAATGATAAATAAATAAATAGTTGAACAGATAAATAAGTAAATGACTACAATTATTATAAAGTGCAAATAACATACGCAGAAAGGCCAATCGAAACGTTTCTAACTACCGGAAAAATGTAAGCCGCTGCCGGGCTCTATCAGTTTGCAACATTGTGTTTATATTATTAATAGGCTCTAGTCATCAAGCACATTTTAAATGATTAAATTTGTGTTGCACCCCTCGCCTGCTTGATGCTTATCGCCTACGACAGAAGCGGCGGATTCCTGCACTTTGTTTAACTTATTCCCATTTGAGTGATGACAAATTTCTTTGCCAATAGGTGGAATTGGGAAGTCTTACAAAGGCACCCCTGTAAGCTCTGCATCTTTGCACTCTATGAATCAGGCCAGCAGTGTTGGGTCCAAAGTTTACTCCCCAAATGTTCAGTTATTGGGGTGGGCCATGGCCCCTCTTCAAATATATGTTGCCAACATAGCTATTATAAATAGCATAATATAAAGGTTTTTTTAGTTTATAATTAACACCAGACCAACAACAAATTATGTTTATATTTACAAAAAAACAGTTACGTGTATTTCAGGTCTCATATATATATATATATATATATATATATATATAATATATATATATATATATATACATATATATATATATATATATGCATATATATGCATACATATATGTATATATAAATTGGTTCCCCGTCCCCCCACTTTTAAAACCGGATCGACGCCCCGGGAATATGAAGACAGAGCGGCAGTCATCAGCGTTTGCCAGTGACTTATACACATCATCAGAAAGACGTACTCATGTCACCCCAAGGACCTACATTTAACAGAACTGACAAAGCGCGACGAAACAGCAACGCACAGAGGGAGCTGCCACTATATGTAGGTGGCCTGTCCCTGGTTAAGTCCATAACACAGTCGACCGACACAGCCTACTCGTCAAACGGCGTCACTCGTCAGCCGCCTCTTCAGACGTCAGCTAGGGTAAGTAACACCTTTGGCCAAATCGGTAACCGTAAAACCAACACAAAATGCAAATATTGCTCTGGCCAGGCGACACTCTATAGATAGTATTGCGGATGTGTATTTTTGACATTACATCATCTCTGTAGGTTTGTACTCTGAAGAATTATGAATTGATCAATATTAGTTGGTTTTCAATTACTTGTGACGACAATTTGATTTTTTATATATGAAGCCTTCTCAATGTATAATGACAGATAAACTATTACTTTCTGCAGAAGTCGTTAAACTATATTTAAAACAAATATATTTACTTTTCAGTGGCGTAGCCAGAGGGGGGCCAGGGGGCCATGCCCCCTCGCCCCCCCCCCCCCCCCCCCCCCCCATCCCGGAATAAATTAGGATGGTGGGGAGCGCAGCACCAAAAACTGGCTGCCTGATTCAATAACAGGCTGCCTGATTAATAGAGTCACAAAGTACTGTGGGTTTCATGATGCCTGTGTAATGTTTTCTTTCCCACTCCAACCATTTCACATAAAAATTGTCATAATTCAAATATGACTATGTTATCTACGTCTTTCGCTGGATGCAGCATAAGAACTGACAGAGCAATGACTGTCTCGTTGTTTTCAATGTGCATGATGGCTTATGGCTATAAAGGATTCAAAACAATAGTTGTCCGGTTACTAGAC
>OZ024858.1:42841823-43081823 GCA_964017155.1 Oasisia sp. SBJ-2009 | reverse complement strand
AACTTAAATTGCATTTAAATATGGCTCGCTATGCTGTTTTCCACAGGCAAAATAGCGCCGCTGCCCGGTCCAGTTGTTCTGGGCGGCACCGGCTGTGACACTACGGCCGGGATCGCTGTTAGAACATACATCGACACGGTAGGTGGCTGTTTCCAGTTTAACGTCAGTTATCAGCGAACTTGACCCCAGACAATTAAAGACATTAATTGACATGTAGATAAGCTATGTTATTCGAAAACAAATTCGAAAAAAACACTAAAAAACCTACTTCGCATTTCCATCTTCAAGATGATGCACCGAAATAGAATTAAATTGAGGTATTATATTTGCGCAGTAAAAATTACTCTGATGATGGGCTCGTAACAATAATAATAATAGTAATAATATACGTTTGGGGACAACGCCATCGTCGTTGTTCTTTCAGATCAGCTTTGCTCGGTGTGAACTGACGAAAGCGGAAGTGTTGGCCTTGTTCGTTGAACCTGCTCAAACATGTATCGGCGAAGGATCGGACGACTCTCTGTGGGAAGAAAAGTGAGGTGAGGTCAATGCGAGGTGTGGTCAGTGTGACGTGTGGTCAGTGTGACGTGCGTTCAGTGTGACGTGTGGTCAGTGTGACGTGTGGTCAGTGTGACGTGTGTTCATTGTGATATGTGGTCAGTGTGACGTGTGGTCAGTGTGATGTGTGGTCAGTGTTACGTGTGGTCAGTGTGATGTGAGGTCAGTGTGACGTGTTGTCGGTGTGATGTGTGGTCTGTGTGACGTGTGGTTAGTGTGATGTGTGGTCAGTGTGTCGTGCGTTCAGTGTGACGTATGGTCAGTGTGACGTGTGGTCAGTGTGATGTGTGGTCAGTGTTACGTGTGGTCAGTGTGATGTGAGGTCAGTGTGACGTGTGGTCGGTGTGATGTGTGGTCATTATAAAGTGTGGTCAGTGTGAGATGTTCCCGGCGTGAATTATGGTCAGTGGTTGTGTGGTTATTGTGAAAGTGTCAGCAGACTGGTTGAATGAAATGGGTTTACATTCAGTTGACATGACCTTGAGTTGTTTCTATATCTATGAGCACGCTCCACCAGACAACGCCAGATGACAACATAGTGGTCGTTCAGTGCAAAGCATTCCCCCACTAGTGAACCAAACCATTCATCAGAAGCAATAACAAAACATCGGAACAGGATGCGCATAATTCAGCCATCATAGATCGAATGACTGAATACAGCTAATAGTTGATTGAGGGAAATATTATAGAATAAATTCTACATAAAGCAAAATACTTCTAGCAGAAAGTGTGACGTGTTCTCTGTTGCTGATCCAGGGTGACGTCATCCCTGTCCGTAGAGAGATGAAGACACGCGATCTCTTGGTCATACCTCTGCCTCATACAAGTGTCAGTGGCTTATGTAGAACTGCGCTAATGTTGCTTAATTGCTTTTTTACTAGCTGTCTTCTTTCTCATCGTGTCACCAGGAATGATATGTATCCCTGAAGTGTGGGCGGAATGTATTTTTACATTTAAATTGCACACTACGCTTAAGCATTGCTTGTTAACTCTAAACTTATTAGAGCCCTCAATATTTGTAGTAGAAACAATGTTAGAATAAATCGCAGTTGTACCCTAAGACGTGTATTGTTCTTAATATTTATATGGGAACATAATAGTAAATGTTCCATGTTTTCCATCACGTTATTTCCCCTGAGATACACACCATGATTGTGTAAACATATTCTCATACAATTGTCTTATCGAAAAACATACATTTTCATGACCAACGTTCATGTGTAAACTATATCACCAACAACGAATTAACATTGCCTTACAATACTGTCGTCCATAGCAGCAAATACCCGTATGACAAGTGGACTAGAAGTCTTCGATATGTTAACACCCAAACTGTGTTGGATCTGCAAGTGATCCGTCCATCCGTGGTATGTGTTAAATTCGTTTTTAAACATATTCACACTGTTTGCAACATACATAAAGGACACCCTTTTGCTCTATTCAATTGATCATCTTAAAGGATGTGAGGAGGTGATTTCCGTCGAGGTAGAAACATGTTGACGCGTGTTGTGTTGCGAAAGGTTTAACTCATAACATTTACATCAGAATAGGCTGTTAAAATATTATTTGCGATGTAATATTGTATTTGCTCATGTTTTAGAAGGTTTCGTATTGTTTCCTGAAAAATGTTTAATACAGACTGAATTTATGTTTGCAGATAATGCTTCGATTATTTTGATTAAACTATACCCTTGCCCAATACTGATGCGAACTGTAGCTTTTTCGAATATCTTCATCGCAACGATGTATCACCATTTATAGTTCTATCGAATGTCTTCATCGATGTATCACCACCCTATCATATAGTTGGTGGTGCAAATTGTAGCTCTGTCGAATGTCTTCATCGATGTATCACCACCCTATCATATAGTTGGTGGTGCAAATTGTAGCTCTGTCGAATGTCTTCATCGATGTATCACCACCCTATCATATAGTTGGTGGTGCAAATTGTAGCTCTGTCGAATGTCTTCATCGATGTATCACCACCCTATCATATAGTTGGTGGTGCAAATTGTAGCTCTGTCGAATGTCTTCATCGATGTATCACCACCCTATCATATAGTTGGTGGTGCAAATTGTAGCTCTGTCGAATGCCTTCATCGATGTATCACCAACCTATCATATAGTTGGTGGTGCAAATTGTAGCTCTGTCGAATGTCTTCATCGATGTATCACCAACCTATCGTATAGTTGGTGGTGCAAATTGTAGCTCTGTCGAATGTCTTCATCGATGTATCACCAACCTATCATATAGTTGGTGGTGCAAATTGTAGCTCTGTCGAATGTCTTCATCGATGTATCACCACCCTATCATATAGTTGGTGGTGCAAATTGTAGCTCTGTCGAATGTCTTCATCGATGTATCACCAACCTATCATATAGTTGGTGGTGCAAATTGTAGCTCTGTCGAATGTCTTCATCGATGTATCACCAACCTATCATATAGTTGGTGGTGCAAATTGTAGCTCTGTCGAATGTCTTCATCGATGTATCACCAACCTATCATATAGTTGGTGGTGCAAATTGTAGCTCTGTCGAATGTCTTCATCGATGTATCACCAACCTATCATATAGTTGGTGGTGCAAATTGTACCTCTGTCGAATATCTTCATCGTGACAATGCATCACCAAACTGTTGCTATGGTTTTCCCTCAATAAGAGGTTTGCTTTTACAAAATGAACGTTTTATATTCATGGGTATTATATACCTGTAGCACGACCGGTTTGTGTTGTAGTTTTAACACATACGCACACGCACACACGCACACACGCACACACGCACACACACATACACACACTCACGCACACACGATCGTTGTTGGTCTACAGGGGTGAGGGCCAGGCCAGATACTGCTTTATCAATTTGATCGTCTGTTCTTTCCATAGGTATTTGTCCATGGATTTCGGACAAGTTAAATAAAACGTGCATGAATAGTGTAGTGGTTAGCATGTCGGTCTGAGGTTCAGGGAATGTATGGTAAGTTAACTATGTTTGGTGAAAATATCTGGCTCTCAACATTGGCGACTGTGTATCCCTTATAACTCGCATATCACACAAGTGTCGGTCGCGTGTCAGTACGGGAAGCACCAAAACCACCGAGGTCGACAAGCACCCTAGCAGAGTCAATACGGAAAGATCGGCTTGGGGAATATATTCTGCAAAAGACTTACTAGTGCAATGAGACTTCATGAGATCTGAACAATGTAACCACGATATATACGCACTAGTTAATTAATAGAACTATGCCGAGTACTAGAATTATCCGTAACACGCGATATTAGACTGTCACGTGAGTGACGTTGAGTGACGTCATAGACCAGATATTGAATCGGCAACTAGCGACGTCAACGTCATCCATGGAAACATGCAACGTTTTGGTTTATCGGAAGTGATTTGCATAAAGTCGATAAAACAGCGTTAGTTATAATGAATGGAGCGAAGTCAATGTTGACGAAAGCGTGACTGAAATCTCGGACATTCATAGAAGCGATAGTCCATACAGAAGATACCAGTAGGCGCGTAAAGATGAAATGGCGTCGAACAAAGAAGAAGAACAAAAGCCTTGCGGGGTCTACGTCGGCAGACTACGAGACTACGGGACACGGTATGGGGCAAGTACGCGACCGACGATGAGTAAATTGGACGTATCAGTTTGTTGATATTGGTGTCGTACTCCTGATAACAACAGACCGTATAGTTGATTAATTGTAAGCAGGCACGCTTTCTATGAACTCAAGCCAGAACTGGCTTTCTGCGCTTGTCTCCTTACCTTAGCTCGTGTCTTAAAAGAGAGGTGGGGGCGGGGGGCGGCAGGGGGGTTTGTCTCCTTACTTTAACTCGTGTCTCATACATGTTTTAGCTGCGAAGCATTTACCCTGTAGTAGTCCTACTCCCATTCATATTACCCCAGTCCTGCTTCATCCTTGAAGCATTTACCCACTTGTAAGAACTATAACCTTAAAGGACAAAAAAGGCTACGGCTTCGTGTCATACACCTAATAGAGTTGATACAAAGTAACAATTTCCACATATACTCAATTTTTTAACGTCAGAGGTTTACTCAGAATGTGACTTTAAAGTCTAAAATTCTAACGAAATCCACGATGGTCTAGACGTCGCCATAGGTGAAGGGTTCATTTGGCTTGGCCATTCAGCGCGCGGCATTCTATATCTCGGTCAGCTTCCGGCGACGTCGTTAAGGGTCAACAACTTCGAGTCTTCGACAGTTCGTACAGTTGGCGTGACATCTAGCAGCTGCTTATAGACGTATATCTAAATATGTGGTTAAATCTATGGTAAACTTTAGTAATTATGTCTTACCGTTCGGCATACGGCTGCAATAATAGTTGAAACAACCGGTAGTATTGAAGAAATGGATTCACGTTGGTGATTTGCGGGCGTACTGTTTGTCACTTTGCTCGGTCCATTTTGAGGAGAAATGCTTAGATGTAGACATGTATCATCAGTTGATGGGATGATTTCAGCGATAACAATAATAGACAACTTTATATTTACCGTCATCAGCATGTTACGCGCGTTGCCGAGTTGCAGCCATTTCATGACAACAGCCAAACCCTATGCAGGGAATCTACGTGGAAAGCGCCTCGATCACCGTCGTGACGTCATTCTTCGTCTAAGATGGGGTAGTGCATAGAATTTGGATAGCTGGGTGTTAAAAAATATTTTTCTGGTAAACGGCTGGCGTTAAAAAATTGAGTATATGTGGAAATTGTTACTTTATATTAACTCTATTAGGTGTATGCCACGTAAAAGTTAACTTTGTTTGTCCTTTAATACACAAGCCTACTACTGCTCTACTCGGACATTAATTATTGAAAGACCGTTCGACACCTCTCTAGATGGTGACATAGTGACGATGCCACTGGGGACAGCTGGCGACACTTGTGAAGCAGCTGATGAAGCCACGTCACTGGTGACAGTCACAAGCTGCCAGTCTTCGCCCTCCGCCACAGCCACAGCCACAGCCACAGCGATTAACTCATCAATCACATTCTCCACCACAGCCACAGAGATTAACTCATCAATCACATTATCCTGTCCTACCCCTCCGCCACAGCCACAGAGATTAACTCATAAATCACAGTATCTAGTCCTACCCCTCCGCCACAGCCACAGCGATTAATTCATCAATCACATTCTCTAGTCCCCCCATCCGCCACAGCCACAGCGATTAATTCATCAATCACATTCTCTAGTCCCCCCCCCCTCCGCCACAGCCACAGCGATTAATTCATCAATCACATTATCTAGTCCCCCCATCCGCCACAGCCACAGCGATTAATTCATCAATCACATTCTCTAGTCCCCCCATCCGCCACAGCCACAGCGATTAATTCATCAATCACATTCTCTAGTCCCCCCATCCGCCATAGCCACAGCGATTAATTCATCAATCACATTCTCTAGTCCTACCCCTTCTCCACCACCAGAGCGATTAACTCATCAATCACATTCTCCAGTCCTACCCCTTCTCCACCACCACAGCGATAAACTCATCAATCACATTCTCTAGTCCTACCCCTTCTCCACCACCACAGCGATAAACTCATCAATCACATTCTCTCAGTCCTACCCCTTCTCCACCACCACAGCGATAAACTCATCAATCACATTCTCTAGTCCTACCCCTTCTCCACCACCACAGCGATAAACTCATCAATCACATTCTCCAGTCCTACCCCTTCTCCACCACCACAGCGATAAACTCATCAATCACATTCTCCAGTCCTACCCCTTCTCCACCACCACAGCGATAAACTCATCAATCACATTCCCTAGTCCTACCCCTTCTCCACCACCACAGCGATAAACTCATCAATCACATTCTCCAGTCCTACCCCTTATCCACCACCACAGCGATAAACTCATCAATCACATTCTCTAGTCCTACCCCTTCTCCACCACTACAGCGATAAACTCATCAATCACATTCTCCAGTCCTACCCCTTCTCCACCACCACAGCGATAAACTCATCAATCACATTCTCCAGTCCTACCCCTTCTCCACCACCACAGCGATAAATTCATCAATCACATTCTCCAGTCCTACCCCTTCTCCACCACCACAGCGATAAACTCATCAATCACATTCTCCAGTCCTACCCCTTCTCCACCACCACAACGATAAATTCATCAATCACATTCTCCATTCCTACCCCTTCTCCACCACCACAGCGATAAATTCATCAATCACATTCTCCAGTCCTACCCTTTCTCCACCACCAGAGCGATTAACTCATCAATCACATTCTCTAGTCCTCCGCCACAGCCAGTGCAATTAACTCACCAATCATATTGTGTCCCCTCCTGCCATGCAGCCATTCAGTATTGTCGCTGTGAGTGCCTGCATCGTGTCGTCTGCATGAATTGTATGGCGTAGTTTCTTGAGTGTTGCTTGTCCAATAATTCAACCCTATCAAGGTTGAGGCCGGGGTCGGCATGCCGATGATTAGAATAATTCAACCCTATCAAGGCTGAGGCCGGGGGCGGCATGACGATGGTTAGAATAATTCAACCCTATCAAGGCTGAGGCCGGGGGCGGCATGCCGATGTTTAGGATAATTCAACCCTATCAAGGCTGAAGCCGGGGCGGCATGACGATGGTTAGAATAATTCAACCATATCAAGGCTGACGCCGGGGGCGGCATGACGATGGTTAGAATAATTCAACCCTATCAAGGCTGAGGCCGGGGGCGGCATGCCGATGGTTAGGATAATACAACCCTGTCAAAGGTGAGGCCGGGGGCGGCATGCCGATGGTTAAGATAACTCAATCCTATCAAACTTGAGGCCGGGGCGGCATACCAATGTTTAGGATAATTCAACCCTACCAAGCTTGAGGCCGGAGGCGGCATGCCGATGGTTAGGATAATTCAACCAATAACATTTGAAGCAGGGGGCGGCATGCTAATATTTAGGATAATTCAACCCATCAACGTTGAAGCAGGGGTGCATGCCGATGGTTAGGGTAATTTAACCCTATCAAGATTGATGCCGGGGCGGCATTCCGATTCTTAAGGTAATTCAATCCTATCATTGTTGAGGCTGGGGGCAGCATGAAGATGGATAGGATAATTCAACCGTGTGAATTGTGAGACTGGGGGCGGCATGCCGATGGTTAGGATAATTCAACCCTATCAAGGTTAGGACAGGGGGCTGCATGCCGATTTTTAGGATAAGTCAACCATATAAAGTTTGAGGCCGGGGGCGACCTGCCGGTGGCAGGAATGAGAATAAACCTTATCAAGGTTGAGACCGGGGGCGGCATGCCGATGGTTAGGATAATTCAACCATAACAAGGTTGACACCGGGGGCTGCATGCCGATGGTTAGGACAATTCAACCATAACAAGGTTGAGACCGGGGGCGGCATGCCGATGGTTAGGATAATTCAACCATAACAAGGTTGAGACCGGGGGCTGCATGCCGATGACTAAGGTAATTCAACACTGTCAATGTTGAGGCCGTGGGGCGGCATGCCGATGGTTAAGATATAGCAATCCTATCAAGATTGAGGCCGGGGCGGCATGCCCATTGTTAGGATAATTCAACCCTATCGATGTTCTGGCCAGGGACGGCATACCGATTGTTAGGATAAATCAACCCTATCGAGGTTCTGGCCAGGGACGGCATACCGATTGTTAGAATAATTCAACCCTATCAAAGTTGAGGCCGGGGTTGGCATGTCTGCCTATGTCACATAGCTTATGGGTCGTAGGGGCGACTCAATATAGGATCTTGACACGCAGATTGTTCACATCTCTCTAGCCACAGATTTTCTAATAAGTTAATTAAAGCTGAAACCCCGGTCCATTCGATAAACTCTTTGATATTGTCAATCCCTGACTCTGATGGTGTTCCTCTCCCTGGTGTCGTCAAGTTCTCTTCCATCTGATCATATGATCAACCATTGCAACTTTCTTCTTTTCAACACACACACACACACACACACACACACACACACACACACACACATATATATATATATATATATATATATATATATATATATACATCAGTTCGCATTCTGGTATGTTTGTGGTGTGTGAGGAGTAGTGACAACCTCCGCATGCAGTTGATTTCAAAGGCATCGATACGCTCTCCATCTCTGCGTTGATCGTCCAAGTTTCATATCCATAGTGGAAGACTGATGTTATCAATGCTCTCGGCAAACTTCCATACATATGTTCATATCTCTCTGGATGGGCTTCAGTTTTATCAGTGACGACCTCGGGGAAATGTCCAACGTTTCAGTCGAATAGAGAAGTCACGCTCGGCAAAACGCGTTCGTTACAACACGGAGTTGTTAGCCAGCGAACCCGTCCGCGCCCACTTTTCGTCTCGGAATCGCAGTCGGAATCTAACGCGAACACTTCAGCCAGCTCGATATGGGACATAGTAGAATACGCCATGAATTAGACGTCGGAACTGACAATTCGGTCGGACCGCCCCGGCAGCCAGACACGGTGTTCCACTCTGCTATGAAATGTTATCGGAACAGTGCAAGCTGAAACTGTGGATGAAACTACGGCTCCAGACAGAACACGCCAAACGCAGTCCGTCGAAGCAAAGTGAAGCGCCAGAGCAATATGTTACTGCACACAACGCACAGAAAGGCTCGTGATAGCCCTTCAACGAGACTAGACAGCTGGTGTCAGACGTCAAGCGCCTTGAGCCTTGACGTCTGTATATATATATATATATATATATATATATATATATATATATATATATATATATATATATATATATATATATATATATATATATATATATATATATATATATATATATATATATATATATATATATATATATATATATATATATATAATGTTTTGTTTGTTGCAAATCCAGGCTTTCTAATTTAGTAATTTTTTGAATTCATCAATAACAACAAATTATGCATTTTTATCCAGTGCCATATTAAGTCAATTTATTTATCTCATATATTACACAACAAACACAAAATAACGCGAACAATATCGTACGTGCAAAAAATAATGAAAATATGGTTTTTGAGGAGAAATCTTGTACAATAAAGGCCATTGACACGAAATTGCGTAATAAAGACTGCATTCGCTATAACCTACTGCTGGTTCCTGCGTTCGATGGCATCTGCCAGGTCTACTCTTGTTTGACCAAGTAAACCTTATAGCATAACATTTACCATATAAATACTTGCTGAAAACCTATTATAGTGATGAATTTGTGTTTGCCTAACACCCGTCTCTTGCCTATCTTAATCTGATAGCGAATTAATGCATGCAACCATATGTGTCATTTCGTCCAAACCTACGTGATAGCTAACACAACGTATTATATACTATCTAACATGTTATGGTGTGTCTATCACCAATTACGGGCGCGAACCTTACCCCTCTTTACGACAAATAAACCCGCACTGTGCCCCGCACAAGGGCTCGACAAATGGGGCAGTTTCGCAATGCAGGTGCACATTTTGCGCAACAACAAAGATGTCCACAGGGCAAGAAGACAATCTTCGCTTCATCGTCCATACAGATCTTGCACTGGAGGCGCTGGTCTTCTGTAGTTGCCGGCGTTGCTTCTGTCTTCATTTCTGTCGACAAACGATAAGCCATTGGGTCAACACGTAGTTCACAGTCTCCAAACCGTTCATAGGTCATCAGCTATTTCACAGGTCAACAAATATTCCATAGGCCAACATAAATTTCTCAGGGTCTCAATGAATGCACAGGTCGACAACTATTTCACAGTACAACCAATACATTACTTTTCAGAAGGAGTTGCACATAAATACAAATGTGCTCACTGAGCCAAGCGTAGTTCACAGCATTTAATGTAAGTCAGATGTCTGCTAATAATGTATAGGCTATTTAATAATCCGTTCACGAAATTGTTTTTCACGGCAAACATGTCAACAAACAGTATTATTTTTAATCGCGTGAAGTTGTTCCGTGCTACCAAATATCGCCTTACATTCATTGCTATTGGATCACAAAAGTTGTAGATGATTATCTTCCTCTTAATTTTGAGCCAAACTGTCTTCGTTACTCCTTTTCCTGACGGAAATCGTGTTTAGTAACGACCGTAACTGTAGTGCATGAATAGCTTAACCCTTAACTTATATTCGCAGTATAATAAAGGAGCGAATTATTTTGGATTCGTAGACCAAAATTATGTTGGGCCAAACAAAAAAAATATGTCGTACTCTTTTCCAACGTTTTTATGAAACCGCAAACGAATTACACTATCCTGTCCAGGTAGGTCACGACGAAGTCAGGCGAAGAACATAGAAGATGTTTTCTGAACGTTGAGAACTGAGCAGGGAATAACGTGAGAAAGACGCCGGTTTCACAACAAGTGTAGATCAACCGTGTTGTGATTAATATTTGAAATTAGTTAAGATGGCTCTTACGATAGCGACTAAAAAATTTCTTAATATGAGTATCCCATGCTTTATATGACGTAATTATTTATTTACACATCATGCATTATATACTAACCACTTTTTTTTTGTATTATACGTTTGGGAGAACTAAATATTTCCTGTTTTAAGAGAAATTAAAGTTAATAACCAACACGATATGTAAGCATGGACTGACCTACAAGCTGAGAAGGCTCATTGGCTGACACCGTTGTTTTAGTCCCCTTGGTGCTACTGCTTCCGGTGGCAGATCTGTTTTTCTTTCTTCTTCTCTGTGATGTTCCTGAAATTGTATATATGTTACAGGTGTGTGCTGGATCTAGCTTACATAAGAGACACACTAGTATACTGCAGGTGTTATTAGATGCACCATAAACTAGATCATGTGTGTAAACAATGTTTCTACGACACTCTAGCGAATGACATATGGATCACACAGGGTCCGAAATGAGGGAGGCTAGGCCGGCTGAACACTGCTGTAGAGAATGCCCCATTTTCACGCGTTTATTACCGGTGTAGCCAAACAGAGCCGAAATGAAACAGCCGAGAGCTTATGGCCACGCTACTGCGACGATTAAACCACGACGACACCGTCAAGAAGCTGAACTTATCGAAAAAAGTTCAACACACATCCCTCCCCCGTTCTCAGCTCCACCAATATTAACAGACACTGTACACAACATACACTGTACACAACATACACTGTACACAACAGACACTGTACACAACATACACTGTGCACAACAGACACTGTGCACAACATACACTGTACACAACAGACACTGTACATAACATACACTGTACACAATAGACACTGTACACAACAGACACTGCACACAACAGACACTGTACACAACATACATTGCACACAACAGACACTGTACACAACAGACACTGTAAACAACATACACTGAGCACAACATACACTGTACACAACAGACACTGCACACAACAGGCACTGTACACAACATACACTGTACACAACAGACACTGTACACAACAGACACTGTACACAACGTACACTGTACACAACATACACTGTACACAACAGACACTGTACACAACAGACACTGCACACAACAGACACTGTACACAATATACACTGTACACAACAGACACTGTACACAACAGACACTGTAAACAACAGACACTGTACACAACATACTCTGTGCACAACAGACACTGTACACAACAGACACTGCACACAACAGACACTGCACACAACAGACACTGTGCACAACAGACACTGTACACAACAGACACTGTAAACAACAGACACTGCACACAACATTCACTGTACACAACAGACACTGTGCACAACATACACTGTACACAACAGACACTGTACACAACAGACACTGTACACAACAGACACTGAGCACAACAGACACTGTACACAACATACAATGCACACAACAGACACTGTACACAACATACACTGCACACAACAGACACTGTACACAACATACACTGTACACAACAGACACTGTACACAACAGATACTGAGCACAACAGACACTGTACACAACAGACACTGTGCACAACAGACACTGTACACAACAAGCCACTGTACACAACATACACTGTACACAACATACACTGTACACAACAGACACTGTACACAACATACACTGTATACAACAGACACTGTACACAACAGACAATGTACACAACATACACTGTACACAACAAGCCACTGTACACAACATACACTGTACACAACAGACACTGTACACAACATACACTGTACACAACAGACACTGTACACAACATACACTGTACACAACAGACACTGTACACAACATACACTGTAAACAACAGACACTGTACACAACATACTCTGTGCACAACAGACACTGTACACAACAGACACTGTACACAACAGACACTGTACACAACGTACACTGTACACAACATACACTGTACACAACAGACACTGTACACAACAGACACTGCACACAACAGACACTGTACACAATATACACTGTACACAACAGACACTGTACACAACAGACACTGTAAACAACAGACACTGTACACAACATACTCTGTGCACAACAGACACTGTACACAACAGACACTGCACACAACAGACACTGCACACAACAGACACTGTGCACAACAGACACTGTACACAACAGACACTGTAAACAACAGACACTGCACACAACATTCACTGTACACAACAGACACTGTGCACAACATACACTGTACACAACAGACACTGTACACAACAGACACTGTACACAACAGACACTGAGCACAACAGACACTGTACACAACATACACTGCACACAACAGACACTGTACACAACATACACTGCACACAACAGACACTGTACACAACATACACTGTACACAACAGACACTGTACACAACAGATACTGAGCACAACAGACACTGTACACAACAGACACTGTGCACAACAGACACTGTACACAACAAGCCACTGTACACAACATACACTGTACACAACATACACTGTACACAACAGACACTGTACACAACATACACTGTATACAACAGACACTGTACACAACAGACAATGTACACAACATACACTGTACACAACAAGCCACTGTACACAACATACACTGTACACAACAGACACTGTACACAACATACACTGTACACAACAGACACTGTACACAACATACACTGTACACAACAGACACTGTACACAACATACACTGTACACAACAGACAATGTACACAACATACACTGCACGCAACAGACACTGCACACAACAGACACTGCACACAACATACACTGTACACAACAGACACTGTACACAATAGACACTGTACACAACAGACACTGCATACAACAGACACTGTACACAACATACACTGCACACAACATACACTGTGCACAACAGACACTGTACACAACATACACTGCACACAACAGACACTGTGCACAACAGACACTGTACACAACATACACTGCACACCACAGACACTGTACACAACAGACACTGTACACAACAGACACTGCACACAACAGACACTGCACACAACAGACACTGTACACCACATACACTGTACACAACAGACACTGTGCACAACATTCACTGTACACAACAGACACTGTACACAACAAACACTGTACACAACAGACACTGAGCACAACAGACACTGTTCACAACAGACACTGCACACAACAGACACTGTACACAACATACACTGCACACAACAGACACTGTACACAACAGACACTGTACACAACAGACACTGTAGACAACATACACTGTATACAACAGACACTGTACACAACAGACACTGTGCACAACAGACACTGTACACAACAGACACTGTACACTACAGACACTGCACACAACATACACTGTACACAACAGACACTGTACACAATATACACTGTACACAACAGACACTGCACACAACAGACACTGTACACGACGTACACTGTACACGACGTACACTGTACACAACAGACACTGTACACAACATACACTGCACGCAACAGACACTGTACACAACAGACACTTTACACAACAGACACTGTACACAACATACACTGTATACAACAGACACTGTACACAACATACACTGTGCACAACAGACACTGTACACAACAGACATTGTACACAACATACACTGTACACAACAGACACTGCACACAACATACACTGTACACAACAGACACTGTACACAATATACACTGTACACAACAGACACTGCACACAACAGACACTGTACACGACGTACACTGTACACGACGTACACTGTACACAACAGACACTGTACACAACATACACTGCACGCAACAGACACTGTACACAACAGACACTGTACACGACATACACTGTACACAACAGACACTGCACACAACAGACACTGTACACGACATACACTGTACACAACAGACATTGTGCACAACAGACACTCTACACAACAAACACTGTACGCAACAAACACTGTACACGACATACACTGTACACAGCATACACTGCACACGACATACACTGTACACAACAGACACTGCACACAACAAACACTGTACACAACAAACATTGTACACGACATACATTGTGCACAACATACACTGTACACAACAAATAGTGTACACATCAAACACTGTACACAACAAACACTGTACACGACATACACTGTACACAACAGACACTGTACACAATCATACACTGTATACAACAGACACTGTGCGCAACATACACTGTACACGACATACACTGCACACAACAAACACTGTACACGACATACACTGTTTACAACAGACACTGTTCACAACAGACACTGTACACAACAAACACTGTACACAACAAACACTGTTCACGACATACACTGTATACAACAGACACTGTGCACAACATACACTGTACACGACATACACTGTACACAACAGACACTGTACTCGACATACACTGTATACAACAGACACTGTGCACAACATACACTGTACACGACATACACTGTACACAACAGTCACTGTACACGACATACACAGTATACAACAGACACTGTGCACAACAAACACTGTACACGACATACACTGTACACAACAGACACTGTACACGACATACACTATATACAACAGACACTGTGCATAACAGACACTGTACACAACAAACACTGTACACAACAAACACTGTACACAACATACACTGTACACAACATACACTGTACACAACAAACACTGTACACAACAAACACTGTACACAACAGACACTGTACACATGACATAATGCTTACCTCTGTGTGGTGTGGTCTGGTTCCCGCTGACTGATGATGTCGTTTCATCGCCACTTGTTGTTTTTGCTGTTGTCCTCGTCGTTGTTGTTTTTGTCTTTGTTGTTGTTCCATCGCCCTCTGCAGCTGTTGTTCCTCCATTCCCATGTGCAGTTGCTGTTGCTCCACCGCCACTCGCAGCTGTTGTTGCTCCACCGCCCAGTGCTGTTGTTGGTGCTGGACTGCCACCTTCAGATCTTGTTGATCCATTGCTTCCTGTCGCTGCTGTGTCGGCTGTTCTGGACATGAGAGCCGTAGTAGATCTAAGTCTAGCGGGCTGTGTTTGGGAAGAAGACGATCTGCGGGTGGCTTTCACCGCAGCAAACACAGCCTCCAGGAGACTTTGGACATCGCGAAAATCGTCGCCTATAAAATATTAATAAGTTCCATCTATCTACTGTTATGATAGCATACGATTGTGTTGTGTATAAACGGATATTGCTAGATGGATATTACATATTAAACAAATTAATCACAAATCACACGGGTATGTACTGCGTGCATGGTGTGAGTTTGAATGTGTGTGTGTGTGTGTGTGTGTGTGTGTGTGTGTGTGTGTGTGTGTGCGTGCGTGCGTGTGTGTGTGGGTGGGTGGGTGGGTGGGTGGGTGAGTGGTTGGGTGGGTGGGTGGGTGAGTGGGTGTGTGCGTGCGTGCGTGCGTGCGTGCGTGTGTATGCGTGTGCATGTGTTACACGACATTCCACGCACAAACAGGCCCGCGTGATTTTATAAGGTAAGAATATCTTTAATTAAACATGAATTATGTTTAATCAATCACTGAACAGCCTTGGCGTTGGTTACCCCTACTACAAACAAACAACAAATATACACACAGAGATTGTTCAAAGAGAATTCACTCACCGGTAGTTGCCAGACGTTGTTCGATCACGTTATAGACGAGGTCTAGCGAGAATCCCATGTCGAGAACACTGCGCACTCGGCTAGTGTCCATGCGCGCTCGAATGACGCGTGGCTCCACCGGAAACATGCGTGTCCCTACAATAGACGAGTACTATGTAGCGAGTGTTCTTTAAATTAACTTTAACAGGTTTGCTGGGGAAAATATGCAACGTGAGCCCGTTTACAAGATTAAGTTAATCCATCAAAGCCAAAGCCATCAAAAAACGATACCTAAGATTACGAACATAGAAGAAAGTCATTGACTCATTGACAGTTGATGACGGTGAGATGAATTGTTTGATCGAATCCAGCCATATGGAAAGTGATTCTGTGAAGAACGTTACCATCTAGAAGTCGGTTTGCTTTATTCTTTATATCGTTGTTGCGTGATTTCGTCAGTTAATTGTTTGTGTAAATAATACAATATGTTGTTGATGATCCTCCACGCAATGATGTTGTTCTTTCAGTCGACCATTGAGGTAATGTGTTTTTTTGCAGTAATTTTATATGTGACGCAAAGTAACGTTATTAGTTTGTTATAATTTCATTATCAGGTTTGTTTTGCATTTCCATAATGCCAAGTTTGGTTTAACGTTTGTCAGTCCATCAGCATTAACGCAATTTGTATGTATATACACCTACCAGCATTGGTTGATTGTGTGACATTGGTGTTGGTAGGTGTAAGTCCGTTAATCTACAACATCATACTCCACGTCATAGTAAAGTGACATGTAATTCGGGTGTACATTTTTATATTGGATTGATACTAAATGCTTTTTCTTCGCAGGTAGCCGTTCGTCTATTTCTGCAATAGAGTGCAAGTTTTTAAAGAGTTATAATGTATTCTTGCGAGCTCCAAGGTGGTGCAGTTAGAGGTTTTTTCGCTGCTATCAATGTATTCTTTTTATAACCAACTGAAACGAAACAAGATGGCGTGAACGGAATTGCCCACATTGCGAAACGAAAGCACCATAATTGGAATCCAATAAATGATTATCCTAAATTCTAAAATATTTAATTTGAGACACAACTTGCATCCTGGTTGTGACCTCAATTTTTGTCAACGGCAGATTCAACAGGAAGTAGCGTCAGTCCGTTGGCTACCTGTCCTGAGTGTGTCGTTTGCACAGAGCGGACGAAGGCTTCCCCCTTCACTGTCCTCACGTAGTTGCAGCGGGGGAACCAGCGGGCGTGTTCAGTCCAAGGATCGTCTCCCCTCTCCCAACTACGCAGAGTGCCTTTGCAGGAGAAACACTTGACGGAGTCGGCGATACCTGCAAAAACATAACAATATATCATACTCATATCGAAATATCGAAGATTATGCCATCATACTCATCGTCTCCATTGCAACGTTTCATTACGCATGGATGGATTAACACTGGTTCTACGCACTGTCACACCCAAATAACAAGTGATCAAATCAATAAAACCTTGTTGTGAGAACCCGCTCCATAGACCAGAATAAATTGTCCTGCTGATTTTAACAAAACAAATGTTTCTATTGAGCAGAAGTTGTTAACATAAATAAATAAATTCATGAGTAATGTATGATTGCAATCGATATTAACTGCAACTGTCCCTAGGGTTTAAAATAGGTAACTAACTACCTGTGTAGAAGAAGCCGGCCCGCGCTAGGCCGTCAGCAGCCTGGTTGGAGTTGTGCGGCCATCGGCTGAAGGACGACAGACGGGACGTCTCTCCCGAGTAGGTCTGTCTCGTCGGCTCCTCTCGTACAACTCCCAGCTCGGAGCTCGGAGAAGGGTTCGCCACAGCGTTCTGAACACATTCATCGCTCGCTGAGTTACTGTGTACTTACTCAAACACTGAACACATTTACGTTCTATTTAGTATGACAAACGTTCTCGCCCATGCATGGCAATTCGAGAATTATGCACCGTTCTTGAGAAAACACTTATATACGTCAATCAACTCATATCGCATGTACTTTATTAATTCCAAAAGAGAACTTAATAGCCAGCAGACACAAAAGTAAGTATACACCAAGCATCGTATAATCAAAAGAGCGAACAGTAATATAAAAAAATATATATATCACACGACATAAGATCTGTAGGCCTACAGATAACATAAATAAACATAACTACAGTGTCAGATCATCTGCCGCCTGCTCTCATTCTAGATGTTATATAGTTACTGTACAAACGGATAGTGGAGTGCACAAGAAACCGCCGAGATCTCTGTGGAGAACTTTGTGACTACCAGCCGCGGACTGAAAATGCTAGGATATTCAATGAATTGGCATTGAGCATATATGTAGTCAAGCGTGATTACACATATCTTCCTGACCATTCTCCGCACCACAATAACAAGAGGGGAATCAAGACTCATGCCCATAGACGAGCTACGTTTCTTAGCTATTTTTTTTCCAAGCCTTCCAGCATCATGGTTAGCTACATTACTTCCACTGCATACAAAACAATGGGCATACTTCGATGTGGTCAATTGTTCAACTGACAATAATACGGAGCACACCTGTGACGCTTGGTGGTTGATCGTGTTCTCTTCCTCGATGGACACATTTCCTGCAGCCCGAGCGTCGTCGACGAATGCACATTTCGGAAAGTATTTCCTATGCACCACCATGGGATCGTCTCCTGGTAGCCAGTTTCGCAAGACACCACAACAAAAGGCACACCTTACTCGGTCTGCGATTCCGAGGGAGTACACACCAGTCGTGGCTAGATGCTCTGGACGAACGTAGGCAGAAGTCGGCCAGTCTGTAAAGCTCTCGAGTCTCTTACTCTCTCGTTTCATGTCCTGCAGCTGTTCAACGCTCAACGAGTGTATATCAGTGGCGCCGCTAGTGGCCATTCTGTGGCCACCTTGAGGATTAACTGATGGCTCATTTATTACAGCTGAATATTGTAAACTCACGTGTTGGTTTCTCTGCGGTAGCCGTGCCGTGGCTACTTCTGTCGACCGAGCCAACGACGATGGTCCACCGTTCCGAACAACTCCAGCAGTAGCACGCCTCTTGTCTTCAGGTGGCATTTCTGATGCCTTCTCCAACGGTACGTTTGTAGAATCCAGCCCGGACACAAATCGGCATTGTGGAAAGTAGCGTTTATGTTCAGCCATAGGTGAGTCTCCAGCTTCCCAATTCTTCAGATGACCGCTGCAGCAGAAACAGGCCACTTGGTCTGCTGTCCCGGTGTAGTAGAAGCCTGCTTTCACCAGAAGTGTCGGCCACGCAGCTGCCCAGTTAGGCCACGTTTTGAAGGTGTTTAGACGCTGTGTCTCGCAGCGCATCTCGTCATTCTTGTTGTGCGGAGGCCCGTTCACCAGCCGATTGAACTCCGGACCCGTTCTCTTTGAGGGTGCTGCCACAGCCATAACCATTGTAGCTGTTAATATACGTGTGAATCTTGCTGCCCAACGCTTGCGTTTCATTAACAAGGATACAACACAGATTTTCCTGCGTGACATAACAGTCGCTTCAAGTGTAATTCTGCCTTGTTAAATCATGGCACTAGACTGTCACTTGATGTTTACGTTCTAAAAAAGAACATGAAAACAATATCACTATGTACACCAGCAAATATGCCCGTCCCCTGCTGAATATTGTGTGGTTGATGTGGTATTGATGGGGTTGTTTCGTAGTTGATACGTGGCAGTCGTAATAATAATGCTTATCCAGAGTTATAAATAGAACACACCAAGGAAATTATTTATGATCTAACTCTGTGGACTTACTAAATGTTAAAAGACACACAGCGCATCGTGAATCGCAAGCGCAAGACGCAACCAAACGTGAACGTGTGACATTGTGTGTGTGTGTATGTGTGTGTGTGTGTGTGCGTGCGTGCGTGCGTGCGTGTGTGCGTGCGTGCGTGTGTGTGTGTGTGTGTGTGTGTGTGTGTGTGTGTGTGTGTGCGTGTACGTGTACGTGCGTGCATGCGTGCACGCGTGCGTGTGTATGTATGTTTGTTCATGTGTTAATTAGATCTTGGAAGTTACGGAAGTGGACTGTTTCAGTTTATGTTTGATGACTAATAAGGTCCAGTCATAAAGTTGCACACTGACGATCGCGGTCGGTCTTTGATAAAAACACATCATGCATAGGACAACGAGAACTGTATATTTAATATCTTATCCTTTTTGTTGTTGATCTAAAGAAAATCATTACAAAACAAAAAGCAAAATTCTACCAAATACACGCGAAATGAACGATCACACTACGTGTTCGCTATCCATTTTTCGACCACTGAGTGGATTTTTGGTACATTGCCTGTTCTTGACTTTAGCCATTGCACTGCCTGTTACTGACTTGGGACCATTGACGTCGGCTTTGGTCTTGGTCACGTGATTGATAAGTCAAATGACCTATCCATCACGTGGCCAGTTAAATTGCTTACCAAATAATGTATCAAGTGGTAGAAAATGTAAAGCCGACACGTGGTATGATCGTTCATTTCGTGTATATTTTTGAAGATTTCTTTCTTTCTGTAAACTTCCAAACGTAAGATAATTTCTTCCTATGATTTTTTTTGGGCGAACCTGTTTGAAAAAATTGGCATTGCATTCGTGTTCATCACTCTTGGTAGCGTACAATAACATTGTAGTTTTTTGCAATTTAATGTGTTTAATGTTTTCAGAATTGTCATTTTTGAGCCACCATTATGACCACATCATTGCATGCCAAAATAATGTAAATGTGTCCTCAGAATGCATTAAAATACTACACCAAATTTTTTCACGATACATTCCTACTAATACTAGTGTATATTGGTTATCTACGGTAATTAATGTTAGAATGGAGATTTAAATTGACAAAGCAATTCTTACGGAGAAGTAAGTTTTGAAATTTAGTTGCTTGTGTGACAATTTAATTGTTAGAATTTTGGTTCTACTTGTGCACTAGAAAAGTAGATAATTTTACGAATTTCGATTTTTGTATTTAATATAAAAATACCTATCATATGAAACAATAAATATAATGTTCATTTAGATAATAGATACGACAATAAAGGATGGACGATCCCAGAGTGCACCTCTAGACATGGAGCCACTGTAGTGTGGTTATTTTAAGCATGCTGCATTGATCATAGTGGTTATGTTGTATTATTGCTATTCCCACCCTGCACCATTGCTTGGATTAATTTATCATATACACTGGAATGTGTGTATATTTCGACAATTAAAAAATACTACATTTTTTCCCAGCTGTCAGAAAACCTACAGTGTACAAACGTAGTTCACAGACACACTGCTCGAATACTGTCGTACACGTACAAACCACTGTTGACGTAATTTCACCCTCGTTATATCACACTAGCATTGACAAGACCTCGTAACATTCACTTGTATGAAACCAAGACTTGAAACGCTTAATAAAACTATATTTACATATTTGTTCTTAATGCAATAACATTTATATGGCTATCTCTAAATCAATTAGATATGCAATTAATACTAATGTTGCAGTTATTTCTAATGAACACAGTATACAAATAACTTATTGGCATTAGTAAAGTATTACACTCCGTAGGCCCAATCTTCGAGGATAGTGTAACATCGCACCTAAATGATGTAATAGGCCTAGATCTAGTGATAGTAATGTCGTTATTTTACCAATATTGAGACTGCAATGCAACAGTCACGACGTATGTGTTCGGCTGCCTGTGAGACTTACCAACGCAGCTGTAGTTATTTTCTTGGTGAACAGATAGACAACACTGTACACAGACACAGATCGTGCTACCATAACATTACGTCCAGTGTGGCAACGATCCCGCGTGCCAATGTGTAGCTGAACCACATAGATGGTTATGAATGCGTCATCTCGTCATGCGCAGTGGAATAGGGGAGAGCGCGCACAGTTGATCAACGGTACTTTGTCTCGCTTAACCGACTGTCGCTCGGCTGCGTAATGTCGCCGAGAAGATAGCCAGCTTTTGAACGTTATTCATATAAGGGGCTAAATATTGGTGCCACCCCAAGAAGCCTGTGCAAACGAGGCTAATCCTGCTATTATTCCTGCTTCATAAACATATGCAAATTTGAATTCCTGGTTATTTATTTTTTTAATATAAGTGTAATGTTGAGTACCTTTAACAGCATTAGCATAGTAGTATCTTATAAAAAAAAAACGATATCCTTATTTTAGTTTTTATTTCATATTTGACCAATCAGCCTATTCCGGGGTAAAGCCGCCCTGGTGGCAATATTGGCAGAGCGTTAATTCCCCAGCATTGAGGTGATGTGAAGTGATGCTATGTCAAGTTGCCTACGTAAGCGAGGCTACCGAATACTTTGTGCCGCCGGCTACTTATAGAAATGTGTCAACGGTCCTCACGCAGCATGCAAGGTATTTTTCATTGTCATCATCAAGCTTGGTGTTTACACTTTCCACGAAAAGCCTAGTAAGGTTTTTGCAATGCACCAAATGTTATTGTCACTTCTGAATTCGGACTAAGAAAATAATTCATAGGTTAAATGGTGGTTCATGATAAATTGCCTTTGTTGGTTTCATTTATGTTTGTTTAATATAATTTACAAATTGTTGTCTGTTAAAATTACTAATATATACAATTTTGTCACATGTGAATATAAAAACATTTGTAATGCAGTAGTCTCACAGAAGAACAGAGATGTATATTTCATAAGCAAAATCTTTTGAAACCAAAATTCGGACGATTCCATTTCCCTACCCCTATTAATCAACACTTTAGCAATCCATCATGTTCAAACTTCACCATGTTTCATTTCATTTTAACATAATACATAACACTGCTTTGCACAGCATCGGTTTAGGAGTAGTTTGGATAAACATAAACAAAATTAACTACAATGTTATCATCTTAGGACTTGGTGTGGCACAGATAACACTTTCTTGCTAGTAACTAGAGGAATGTTCGAGATCTCCCATAAAATTACTTCTCACTGCAGAACAAACCATAGTTTTTAAATAGCACACTACTTTAGGCTCATGAACTACACCATGTTATCAAACTGAAAACCAAAACAGTTAGAAGTTAACATTGATTTCGATTGCATTTATATAGTATAGTATTATCAGAGCTATTAGATAGAAAATGGGGCACTCCTAAAAATCCGTATCGGATACGGTATGGGTAACCGGTATCATGTGGTAGGTCAGTTTTGTAAGTGCTATTCTCGAAATAGTCACGATACAAATATTCGCAAATGACCCGCGAACGGCAAAAGCAACACCATGGGCCAGAAGTAACGGGTGTTTCGGACTGAGATTTCACCTTAGCTTGGTGTTACAACGTCACTAACAATGCAACATTACAATTAATAAATTGTTGACACTGATGTGCAAATGTCAATTTTATTTGATCAATGACAATGTAACTGTATTGACTATTGTTAACAAGCGGGTCCACCAGGTGACCAGCCCCCCCCCCCCCCCCCCACGCAATGGGACCGATTAGTAATTTACCGCATTAAATTTATTGGCAGATTGACTGCGTGCAATCATTTTCCCCTGCCCTTTTAATTGTATATAAATCACATGAACTATATTCTCAGTTTTATAATAACACTGGGGGTCACTGCATGGGCCATATGGTACAGAAGACTCGAATGCAATAGCAATGGCGTGACCTACATTATTTATTTGTTGTGTTTATAAAATAAATAATAACTCAAACACCCTGGAAATGATTGTGTTTTCTTAAAATTAATGTAATATAAATAGGAAGGCACTTAAATGTTTAATATCCACTGTGTCTGTTGCACTGGCGAATTGTGTGAGTTTCAAAAATCATTGAAATATTTGTTCTTAAATTAATTTAATCAGACCGCATTCAACCTCCGTATTTTTCATGCATACACTTTTTTAACTTGTACACCTGTATAGTTGATTAATTGGACAAAATGCTTATAGACACAAATAATCCATCCATTCATATCCAACTGTGAGCGTGGTACCCGTTGTGAGAGTTGGCCAGCATGAAAGACAACACACACACACATGGGGCGCGTGGCGCAATGGATAACGCGTCTGCCTACGGAGCAGAAGATTCCAGGTTCGAATCCTGGCGCGCTCGATATTTTCGTTAAATTCTGGAGAAAACGACGATATCAATCACGAGTTAATCATAACGTATATTTATATACAATAAAGCTATACAATTAAAGTGCTAACAAACGCCATCACAAAACTGTTCTAATTTCCATTACGCCTCTCTGTACTGCATGCTATATAAAATTTCATATTTTTCAAACTTGCAGGTTAATCATGTTCCTGTAGTGGTTATAGTTCGGTAAATCGACGTTAACACCCTTGACACGGAGTTTCGACAGGCTGGCTTCCGTCACATTGCTGCACTCTCGTATTTCAATCACTCGCAGAAGCTTTGTGTATTCGCCGAGCATCCTGAAACACCAAACAATGGACACATTAATTTTATTAAATAAAAACAAAACTTACTTGTTAAAACCTGCATTCTATGCAAATTGTTTGGCGGATGCAAACAAATTTGCATTGTCACGCTTACATTTTTCTGGGCGTTATAAACTATCCAGGTGACGTTTCTGCGCATGCGCGATAAATGTAAAATCATCAAAGTGCAACGAAACGCAAAGCATTTATGGTATAAATACCACGGGCTGTTCGTTAACTCTCCTGTGGTGATTATTGTGAAAAGTTGCATACAATTTAATTCAATACATTAATTAATTAATGGGAAACAAAAGTCAACGCTTTGGTGATATGGGCCTAACAGCGTTAATGAAAAGTAACGACTTCCAACAACAATCACAATTTTAACGTCAGCAGTTTACTAGAAAAAAAAATGTACAGACATCGAAAGTCTATGGTCTACGTTATTTTAGGAACAGAATGACGTAAGCGGTGTCGACTTGGTCGGCGTGAAGTGTGTAGCTCAGTGATACTGTCTTTCCCTGTACTATTGCTACAACCCTATGAGAAACAGTGGCATATTGCCGTCACGATTTTGTTGTAAATCGACGTAAGGTACAAACCGCTTGGCTCTGCTTTGTTATGATAGCTGAACCAGCAGTCGACACGAACACGGTGGTGTAATACTTTTTCAAAGTACAAATAGAAGCAGGTTTTTAATTTGTTGGTTGCATCGACCAAGATGGTCACGTGCAAGGTGTCGGTGGTTTTGCTGGATTTTTTTATTTTTAGAACCACTTTCTGAGTAAACCATTGATGTGAAAATTTTGGTTATTGATGCAAATGGTTAGTTTGTGTTAACTCTTTGTGTTAACCATTTACTGTTTGCCCTTTAGCATATTACGTTTGTTTAAATCACTATCACGGATTATGGCGCACTGCAGTCACCTGATTTGCGCTTGCTATCAAACATGCCTCAAAACATGTTCGCTTCGTCGTAACGAACAACCCGTGGTATTTACACCATGAATGTTTTGCATTTCGTTGCACATTGATGATTTTATATTTATCGCGCATGCGCAGAAATGTCACCTGGATAATTTATAACGCCCGGAAAAAGGTAAACGTTACAACGTGTCACCGTTCGCTACACTACGTCTACAGTCTACAGTACCAGAGAAGATCTAACAGAGAAGGATCACTTCGGCAGTTCCATTTTGAATTTTGAGACAGTAGCGCCTCTAGCGGACGAATGTGCCGTGTAGCAGACGGCAAGATGAAACTGCAGTACAAATTATATGTTCAATTATTCATACGTTATTGAAATTGCACTTGAAGCACTTCATAAACACTGAAGCACGTAAGCTTGCAATAGTGCATGTAGCAACATCTTTTCTCACTATCCAGACACCAGATAGGCCAATTAGTAATTTTTTTTACATCATATTACAGCGTGTTATTTACTTGCTTGCACACGTGTTACTGACGTTGGCCGGTATCATGCACCCTCCCCAGCCCCCACCCCCCCCCCCCCATTTCCTATACCCACATCAGCACTTGTTTGGGTTTTTATATTGTGTTTGTTTTTAATGATAATATGTATATATATATGTATATATATATATATATATATATATATATATATATATATATATATATATATATATATATATTTAATATATATTTTAATATATATCACATAATATATAATTATATATATATATATAATATATTTACATATTTTAAATGGTAATGATAATTTACATATATAAGATTATTGATATATATATATATATTTAATACATATATATTATTTAATATATGTGTGTATAATAATTATATACTTATTATGTATATTATATATATATATATATATATATATATAAATATATATAGTTTATAATTATTGTATAAACATATATATATTTCATATTAAATAATATTAAATAATATTAAATAATATTAAATAATATTAAATAATATTAAATAATATTAAATAATATTAAATAATATATATATATATAAATTACATTATCATTTATAATATGTATATTATATATTAAATGATTAAATTATGTATTTTATATATGCAAAAACACAATAATTATATACTTATATATAGGTAATATATATATGTGTATATAGATATATATATATATATATATATATATATATATATATAACATATTTACATATTTTAAATGGTAATGATAATTTACATATATATATTATTGATATATATTTAATATATATAATATATTATTAAATATATGTGTATATAATAATTATATACTTATTATGTATGTATTATATATACATACATAGATATATATATAAGTTTATAATTATTGTATACACATATATTACATATTAAATAATATTAAATAATATATATGTATATATATATATATATTACATTATCATTATTATTTATAATATGTATATTACATATTAAATGATTAAATTATATATATTGTATATTATATATATATATATATATATATACATATATATCTTCCAAAAACACAATAATGATATACCTATATATATACTTATATATATATATATATATATATATATATATATATATATATATATATATATATGTGTGTGTGTGTATATATATATATATATATATATATATATATAAGTATATAGTTATTGTGTTTTTGCAATATATAAAATACATAATTTAATATATAATATTATACATATTAAAAATAATAATGATAATATAATATATATATATTATTTAATATTATTTAATATGTAATATATATCAATTTTAATATACATGTATACATTATTATATACATATTATATATATATATATAATTATGTATATATATGTAATTATGTATGTATATATATATATATATATATATATATACATATATATATATATATATACATATATATATATATATATATATGTATATATATATATATATATATATATATATATATATATATGTATATATATATATAGTATATCATTATTGTATACATGTATATTCAAATTCTTACATATTAGAAAAATAATCAAACAGTGTTCATGGCTAATGATTACTGATAGTTTTACTCGCAATAACATAATATCGGTTTGAGCATTTTAACAACACATTTGTATGATGATTATTTCCTGGTAGTATAAAATAATAAAAAGTTCATAACTATGTGCTCTTATCTTCAACTTACTCTTTGCACCCGTAGGTCGCGCAAAATGAGCCGGTTGATCGACTTTTCGATGTACTTGGCGGTGGTGATGCCATTGTCTAATATGTCAAGCAAATGATGCGGCACATTCGTCCGCTTGGGACGCTGCGCTCCACACGCTAAAATGGCGGCCCATTATAAATTGCGAAGTTACCCTTCTCTATTAGATCTTCTCTGACAGTACACTGACTGTCTACAGTCATCTACTGTTGTTCACTACCTGATTGCATGGTCTGTGACTCTCCAACAGCCCCGAAGGTCGAAACGTTCAAGTTGTCTACATTTTCTGGCCACTTCTCCGATGCTCCGGTCAGTTAGACAAAATATCTTTGCCACCGACAGGACTCTGATCCTGAAATTAGCAACAGTTAATAACGCAGTTGTTCTGCTGAGTGAAGACATTAAAAAATCACGAATATAATTATTTATATAATTATATATGTATATATATATATATATATATATATATATATATATATATACAGATATTCATATCACATAATTATTCCAGCAATATATATATATATATATATTCTTGGAATAATTATGTGATTTATATATATAATATATATATATATATATTCCTGGAATAATTACGTGATTTTTTAAATGTCTTGCAAGGGCTGGAAATTTGAGCTAGCACCGTCCCTGCAAATGTGTCATTTTACCTGCAGCCAGCCTTGCATATTACAACACAAATAAAACAATCCAAATATATGATATATATATATATATATACATATATACATATATATATATATATACATATATATATATACATATATATATATATATATATATATATATATATATATATATATATATATATATATATATGGATTGTTTATTTGTTGTGGTGAAGAGCGGGTCAGGCAGGGCAGGATGTGCCAAACTAGAAGTGGAGCAGAGTGCGCTAGATCAAATATTCATCCAGTGCAATATTTTTTAAATTATTTAATTTTCACCAGTTACTCAAATTGTGGACAGCTTTGTGCTAGTTAGATGTGACTAGTGGCTTCTTCCAGGAGGGCTGACTGTGAACTTTCACCAGTTTGCAGTCTGGTACTGGCTTATTTTTGTTAATTCAACAAGCCCCTCAAACAGGGAAGATGATAGGGTGATGTCCTCCATGACTAGTGATCTTGCACATGTTTACTAATGCTGGCCTGACCAAGACATGCACAGATTTACCCTATCTGTGGGTCAGAAACACCCCACTTAGCATACAATAATTGAAGGCCATAAAGCTGTTTGTTTAATTAAGCCACCAAGATGGCTATTAAAAGGCAATTAGCAGTTAACCCACCAGTTAGACAGGAAATGCCTTCCATGACTAAAGACATAAGTAGAGACCATGCCACTATGCATCATCAGACTACCCATGCAATGCCAATGTAAATAAATGCTAAGATCATAGAATGTCAATGAAAGGAATATCAACAAAGTGAATTCCTTGTGGTGAATTATAGCAATTAGAATCATTAATCATTGTTAAATGTTATTTGTTTATTTAAATAAATAATACTCATAATATCATGGTGCGTACTCTTGAAAATGCTTTGCTTAATAAAGATAAATATAGTGTATGATATATTTTAAATGATTCCATATTATATGTTGCAGGCTACTGGATGGGCTGCAGGCTGGGTTGTAACATGCGCTGCAGCCTGCTGGTCAAATGACTCAGTTGCAGGACACATGCATGCTCGGATTTCCAGCCAACACAGGGCTTTAGTGTGTACAAACTTTCAAGTTTCAACCGTCAATCATCACAGCAATTCAACATCACACTTTTGTTTTAAATTTAAACAATAATTATAATTACAATTTGTCAAAATGTGATGTGTGACAGTGAATGTCCCAAAATGTAATTATATTTGTTTTCTTCTAACTGCATGTTATTAACACTGTTTTGGCCAGATTCAAATAGATGTTTCATATTGAAAATTAAGCATCAATTTTCTCAATGCCAATACCACATGGGAGTAACAGTAGCACTTATTGTGTTAAGCATTCCCCAAGAACATCACATGATAACTGATTGGAATATTTTATATGATATCATGAATAACATTACTAACCTTTTGCATGACTCTGCTAGGCCCACGATGGCATCATCGTTCAGGTTCCAACATCCTGAGACATTGACTGTCTCTAGATTTTGGCACTTACACGCCAACAACTTGAACTGTTCAGATTCAAGCCAGAAACAATTGGATAAATCCAACTCCCGCAGTAGTGGGCAATTCGAGGCCAATGTCAGCACAGTGCGAGATGTCAGTGTTGAACATCCTGTCAAGTTAATCCTTTCCAATCTATGGCTGTCTTGAAGGACAGGCTGAAGTGTACTATCAACCAGCCAGTCTCGATTGTTACAAAGATTCATTTGTCGCACCCCCACATTTTTACTAAACACAATCTTAAAGGCACGACTATTGAAGCGAGGTCCAACATGTGTGAAGTCATAGCGCTGACACACTTCGAAGTAGCCAGTGACACAATTATGCAGGCTGTGACTAACACCACGGAGAGTGAATAATGTCTGAAGAGGCACAAAAGGCAATATGTAAATGTAGATAATGTCGTCCCAAGGCAGTGTCTCAAAACCTGAAAGATAACATGGATTTATGTAAGACATCAAAACAACGTAAAAAATCATCAACCACGAATTGGGTTTGATGAATGGATATAAATTAAATATGTATGTTTTTTATGTATTAGATATGTCTTATCAGCAAATGATGGATTTTGTTATGTAATCAACAAATACACTGGTCTTTACATCAGCAAAGGTGTCTGCCTAATCATAAAAAATAGAAGTTGAAAAAAAATTGAAAGTGGCTAAGCAGAAGGCATGTAGTCAAACTAACAATGAAAAAGTAATTAATTTTGTATTTTTGGTTTTAATATAATATTATTGTAACTTGTTTCAATATAACTTGTATTTTTTATGTTGAATAGCTTTGTATCCCAGTAATCACAGTATGGCTAATACATAACTGGACCTTATTATCTTATAAGTGTATCTTTATATGGCTTATTTAATTTATTTCGGTAATCTTCCAGTTAACTGGCCTAAATTATTAGGGCCTTTTCAAAATGGTTCTACCACGTTTTTTTCGATGTGTATGTGTTTGGAATGTCATTCTGCATCACTTCCGCTAAAAAGAAAGCAGATAGTATTTTTCAAAATTGTGTTTTAGATCAATTTAATGCCATCGACTCGACGTAAATAAGCCGATGTCACAGGGTGTGAGCAGTTAGCGCTCCCCAGATGCATCACAACCACAAAGGCGATGTCTTGTGATTTGGGAATATGTCCCCAAAACTAAGGCCATCATTAATTTTATTCTATATAATGCAGATTTGTTTGTTTTAAGCATCAGTTTATAAAATAATTGTTTTTATTTCGACTTCGGAATGCAGATGCAAGTCATCGCCTTTGCAGCCGTGATGCGTCTGGGGAGTGCCAGCTGCTCGCGCCCTGTGACATCTGTCACATCCGAAATCGGAATACGGTCAATTCCAGTATGGGACACCTGCCATCTTGACCAGAATATAAATTCCGAGATTGGACGTCCCAAATCGTAATGTACCTGCTTATCGCCCACTGCACGGCGATAACAGAGTGTCTAGTGTCGTTTATTCGATGTATGCTGGATATATATGTTGAAATTATTATGTTTTATTAGTAGTAGTATTTTTTACTAGTGAGGTATTCCAAAATGAACGTAGCTATGGTATGTGTAACTTTTAACTTTAACTTTGTATACATAATTATTATATACTATATATATATATATACATATATATACACACATATATATACATATATATATAATATATTATATATGGTACCCATAAATATATATATATATATATATAATTTATAATATTCATAATCATTTAATTTATAATAATAATAAAGTTTTATTTGAAACAAAAAATCTATAATTTATGTACATACAAATAAAGTAATAAATTAATTAAATTAAGATATATATATATTATATATATGAAATGAAAAATTCATGATTAATAACAAATATATAATATATGTCATTAATCATATACAGATATACACACACACAAAATTATATATATATATATAATAGACATATTATAATAATTTTAAACACATGTCCAGCATACGTCTGACAAATGCTACTAGAAACCCCATTATCGCAGTGTGGTGGGTAATAAGCAGGTACATTCCGATTTGGGACGTCCAATCTCGGAATTCCAATTCCGATTAAGATGCCGGACGTCCAATACCGGTATTGACAACTGTTCCGATTTTGGATGTGACAACATCGGCTTATTGGATACCCAGCTTGAACGTTTATGTGTTTATATTGTACACGTATTGGATAGAGGTCATCAAAATGACTAAATGATTGTCAGATTGACCAAAAATATGGTTGATTTGTAACATACATTCATGATGTATTCTAAGACTTAGTTTTTACATCAAGTCGACGGCATTAAATGATTCTGATTCTGTTTCTGTTTCTGATTTGTTATAGTGCAAAACCCCTACTGGGGCATCATGCACTAGTATGGATGGTCGGTTTCAGGATGGCTGGCTTCGTGTTATTTGGAAGTGGAATAAGAGTATTTGTGTTTGGGAATGTGGGATTAGGATGGGGTAGATGGGGAGAAGTACAAGTCAATGACGGGGGAGGGTGGGGGTGTGGTAGGGATGGGGTGTGGAGGGGGACAGTCCCGGACAGGGGTGGTGGGGTAAGTTGTCTATTGGATGTGCCTGACGGGTGCAGTTGTCAGGTTAATGTCCTGCAATGCACCCTTGAAGGCGTCGAGACTGTTGTGGGTAAATACATTAGCTGGAAGTCTGTTCCACTGGGCTTTTGTTCGGGGAAAGAAGCTGTATTTGTAGTAGTTGTGGGAGGTGGATATTTGTTTGTATTTGTGTGGGTGGTTGGATCTTGTTTGGCTGTGTCAGGGCATGAGGTATTGGTTGGGATTGATGTCTAAGAGATTGTTTGTTATTTTACCGGCCAATTTATACATGGTGGTAAGTCTGGCCTCAGCCCTCCTCTGTTCTAGGGTTGGCCAGGAGAGAGCAGAGGCCAAACTGGATCCAGATGTTTCCCAGCTGTAATTATGGGCCAAGAATCTTGCTGCCTGGTGCTGAACCCCCTCTAGATGGTTGATGTTTCAGGTGGTATATGTATGGTAGGGCTGCTACAAGGGTGAGGAGATGTCCACCAGAGGAAGCTACCAAGGTGAGGACATGCCCACCAGAGGGCATGGCAGGGCTCCAAGTGAAGGCTGGGAAAAGAGTATAAATAGGAGGGGAGGGAGAGACACGAGGAGAAGGAGAGACAGGGATTGTGAGAGTTGGTTCAGGGAAACAGTTTGTACGACAAAGCATTTGTACGCAGCCACGAGGCACGTGATTTGTACTTTTATTTGAACTATACTTTATTGTTGTTTTATTACATTTATTATTTCGATTATAAAATAAAGATTGCTGCTGACGAGTTTTATATATAAGGTGTTGGTTTATAATTATCTTACGCCATTACAGCGTAAGTTATCCTTCTAGTTGATCCCCTATATTTACTCTGCCATTGCCAAATTATAATTAATCTAGGCAGCGGTACGACATATGGGTCCCACACTGGGCAGCAGTACCCGAGGTGTGGGCGGACCAGACTCCAATAGGCATAGCGCTTGATAAACTGGGGAATAGATTTTAAGCTACTGGTACTGTTCTGAGTGTTTCGTCGTGTATGGGATAGCCAAATGGGTGATTTGGATTTGGTGATGTGCAATATTTCACATTTGGAGGGGATTGAAAGTCTAACAAATCTGGCTGAGTCTAATTGACCTAAAAAAAAGTATCTGCCTTCTTTTTAGCGGAAGTGATGCAGAATGACGTTCCAAACACATACACGTCGTGAAAACGTGGTAAAGCCGTTTTGAAAACGCCCTAATACTTTAGACTAGGTAACTGGAAGATTACCCAAGCGCTGCCGCAAGAACCCCAATTATCGCCAATAATACTAGTAGATATTGATAATTAAGAATATCGCATCTGTTGCATCATCTAAACATGTTTACATAATAATTGCTGCATAATTGGTACTACCTATTTTATTTTCTTACCAATCGTCATAACGCTTCAATCACCATGACTAACTATATATTGAATGTTTACAACTAAAAAATGACAAAAAACATTTCCCTTATCCTCTTTCGCTAGGTGGCGACATAGTATCCAGATTGCCGTCCGAGTTCCGGTAGGGGGCGCCATCCTCGGAAGCTAGCCGCTGGGGTCGAAATTACCTCTGGCCGATTGTTTCCGTAAAGCTGGGGAGTGTGCGGAATCGAACTTTACAATAATAGCAACTGACTTCGCCAGTCGCTATTTCGCCAGCCGTGGGGAACAGCGCAAATACTCGCCCCAATTTGAAGACGCCGAGAAACCCATTCCCGCTTAAAAGACTAGCCACAGCTTATAATACGAGTAGCGCGTGGCTGAAATCAGCCACAATATTATAATTAAATAAAGTGACCGGATGTTAAAACAGTGGTTTTCGACAGGGATGTGATGTGCCAGCAGTGGCGTAGCCATGCAGAGGGGCGGCCTAGCTGGGGGAAATGCCCCCAATCCCGAATAAATTAGGATGGTGGGGAAAGGAGGACCAAAACTTACTGCATTATTCATAGAGTCGCAAAGTACAGAGGGTATACGGATGCCTATGTAAGATTTTCCATCCCAGCCCTACTCTTTCTCAATTCAGATAGGATTAAGTTAGGAAATCTGCACTTCTGTCGCTGGCTGCAGCCCAAGTTGTGACCGAGCAATGAAAATATCCTTTTTGTTGTGCGTGATGGCTACTGGCTATTACGGATTCAAAGTAACAGTTACCCGCGGTTGCTAGAGAGGGGTCAATTGTATTTTGTTCTTTTCTTGGCACCACTGTCGTCAGGGGGAGTTGGTCGTGATTTCCTTTTCATGATCTCTTGTTTCTTCCTCTCATTTACCCCTCACTACATTCTCTGAAAGTAGTCTCCAATTCCTTCTATCTGCTGCTCTTTTATCCGTTCTTTTCAAACTCTTTCTATGTCACTTTTAATGCAATCACCCATTACAATTTCGGTCTTCCTTGTCTGCATTTTCCTTCCACTTTCTGGACATATGTTCTCATTGCAAGTTTTTCATCTCCCGTTCTTTCCATATGAGCAGCTGATACATGTAGCACTCACCAATTTATTAACACTTTCGGTCACTCTAACCTCAATTCTCTTTAAAAGTAAGGTAAGGTAAGCCTTTTTTGACGTAATCAGCCACAGCGATCCCTGGCGCCCGAGGGTGTTTGGACGTAGCCTCGATTACCCAGACTCCGGGAGGTGGCAGAACTTTCTAGCCTCTCAACTATCTTCTTAGCGAAGTTACGCAGCCGAGCGAGAGTCGGGTAAAATGTTGTGACAAACCAACTGGCGATGCATTTGTAAAATTTAAACCTAGTTAATTAATTATGAGCTTTTTCAGTGGAAATGTTTTTGTGTGATGTAGAGACTATGTAATTATATATAGGCCTATATTATGGCTATATATAGTCTACACTGTATATCACCAGGCGACCGACCTGTTGTATACCGGATGTGAAGACACCACGAAGGATCTTTCGCAACATGTCATCCAGTGCGACACAATAGAATGCGGCAATTGTTTTACGGTAAACTTATGCCAGAGCAAGCAACGGAAGTTTGTTTTTATCGGTGCAGAACAATTTTGAAGGAGCAGTCAGTGCATTGGTCCAACATGCAACCATTGTTGTACGAGTCGCTTGATACGTTCGTTTGTATTAGCTAAAAATGCCTAGGTCCGTCGAACGCACATATGATTTGTGTGAAACAACAAATGCATGTCACGCTTTGAAAATACTGAACCCAGTGATCAAAAGACAATATCGGCAACAAGTAAATCATAACACAGTCCTGCATATTCTACATATAAGTTAAAACAATATTCAACTACAATGATTGAGAGTTGCCGATGGTATGTACCAATTGGATTACATATAATTATTATGTACATAAATGTATTGCAGGCGGATACCTGAAGCCAGCCCACAATTCCTACAGTTGAGAACAGGGGATTAGCCCCGAATGTTGTATTATATCTATGTGGGTGAACATCGTACCATTTAATACTGCTTGTCAAAAGTGTACTATCACATTTTTATTTAGAGAACAAATGATATGTGTTCGTGAAACCGTTTAACAATACACATGTAAACGCCTTGTTCCTAATACAATTGAGAACATAGCTCCGAATTGTTTTCTAAAGATGAAGTTTGTTTTAAGCAGACTACATTTATAGGTAGGCAATAGGGCGTATTGGAGGATATACAGAGGGTGGGTAAGACAGATTTGCGAAGAAGACCTTAGCCTTAGGCATCCAGCACTTTCGTGAACCCTATGTAGATGGATCCAGCGGAGGTAATTTTGGAATCATAAAACATGGAATGGAACCCCTCGAGATTCCTACAATGGTCAATGGTATCGGAACGAAACGAATATATCGGGTAAACTGAGTCGGAGCTTCAGCACATCTTCATTGTCGGTTACTATAGGCGATGGGTATTTGCTACCCCTCCACGTCCAAATGTCACTGTATGGCTGTTCCGATGTACAAACTTGTTTAGGGTTACGTTAGATTATATTCAATTGGATTGAAGGTACTTTTGACAAGATTGACATCAGGCGTTTATATGCATTTGTACATGGAGGAGGAGCAAATAGCCACCTCCGTTAAGAAACCTCTTCACGGCTGGTGCTATTGACGACTCCTCCGTTATGGTAAATTATGTAGCAACATGTCAATAATGTATGTTAGACATTTAAAAACATAGTACCAATGAAAACTTAGCCATCACTAACCAAATCCATCACTAACCAAATCATGTCTTGTGGGCTACCGTCGAGCCAATGTGAAGGCAAATCGAAAACACTACTTAAAACAACAGCTATAATTAGTGCGGATTATGACACCCGTTGGCCATAGGTACCCAGCAATTTCGTGAGCCCTGGGTCAGCTCACCCCAAGGTATTCAAATTAACATTTCGCTACTTATATTTTACAGTTATTTTACAATACACATAGTCACATACACACGCGCGCGCGCGCATGCACTCGCACAGACACACACACAAACACACACACATTTGTGTGCGTGCGCGTGTATGTATAGTGTTGCGTGTTTGGTGTGTATGTTTGCGTGTGTGGTGTGGTGTGGCGTGTCTGTGTGGTGTGTCTGTGTGGTGTGGTGTGTCTGTGTGGTGTGGTGTGTCTGTGTGGTGTGTTTAATTTGGTGCAAATTGGAGAACTATAATGTAATAATGAATAACGTGAGTTTAAGCAATGTGTGGTGTTGTGTGGTGTTGCATGGTGTGGTGTGTCTGTGTGGTCTGTCTGTGTGGTCTGTCTGTGTGTTTAATTTGGTGCAAATTGAAGAACTATAAAGTAATAATGAATAACGTGAGTTTAAGCAATGTGTGGTGTTGTTCCGTTTAGTAGAATTTTATAAGGTTTTGGCATCAACATAAGCTTAGGCAAATTACGTGGGCCATAGTCATATTGTCACATGCTACGTGGCTAGATTTTAGTCAACGATGACAAAACAATACAGTGAATCATCAAATCACGAAGTTGTCCATGTTTTTGGCCTGTAAAAGTAGATGTTGCAAAAAGTGTACAGTGATGTCTATGAAACTGCCGGGCGTTCAAATCCGTACGGAGAATAACTGTCCTGAGATATATATCAGTATGTTGCCAAACGACCACTCCGATCGTTCCGCGTGGCTTGGCAGGCGCTATGCGTAGAATTCAACCGAGCGGTCAGCTGGTGTTGCGTTCTTCAAGCCAAGTGAAGCGTGACGTTTCTTAGTCACCGTACTACTGTTGCATGTCGTGACAGCGGATGTGATAAGGGTGACACACTTACAACTACCCCGATCATGTATCGGCGTGGCTGTATTATGACTATACACATATCAAGTGACACACGAGAGTGGCGCTGCTGGAAACTTCCGGTTACACCTGATGTCCTGTCACCTGTCTCAATCAAGTAGGGCCTAATTGATACGATGACAATGAGCAACACACTATCATGGTGGTAGTGGTGGTGATGAGGGTTGTGGTGATAGTGATCATAATAGTTATGGTGATTATGATGATGACAGTGGTGTCATCATCATCATCGCTATCATCGACTATGTAGTTGTTGTTGCTACTGCAGCTGTTGTTGTTGTTGTTGTTGTTGTTGTTGTTGTCACTCGTGTGGCCTGGTTTTGCCTGTTAAACTAAGACATTGGTCTGGGCTCGTTAATGCAATGAGTAATAACCGATTATCGCGAGGCAATCTTCTTCAACCCACGTCCGTCGTCAGCTATTGCACATGCCGTGTGTCGCTACTGTTCCGATCAGTGTATGAGCCCACTTAATCAACCTCCATTCATCGCCTTAAGTCATCAACATCTTGATACTACTCGATCTTCGTCCACCATTTTGTATAACAAACACATTATTATATGCAAAACTTTCTTCTTCGTTAAGCCTTTTCGACTTTTTTATATGAAGTGTTTTCAATTATAGTGATGACAGGCGAGATTTACGAATTGTGGCTAATCACACACACACAGTTGTCATAGACGTCATGTTAAAGGTGCACCATGTTAAACAGGCGCGGTATATCACAACACTTTATGTAGAGCGGTGTGTGACAATAAACTTATATGCATACATACACATGAGAGAGAGAGTGTGTGTGTGTGTGTGTGTGTGCGTGCGTGCGTGCGTGCGTGCGTGCGTGCGTGCGTGCGTGCGTGCGTGCGTGCGTGCGTGCGTGCGTGTGTGTTGAGTTATTAACTGTTGGGCTGGTCTCAGGTTCAGGAAAGGCATGTTAACTACGTTTGGTGTAAAAATCTGGCACAACAAAACACTACTGCAATTACAACTGGAACACCATCTACTCACACACATTCATCACATGTTAGGCGATGAAGATAATGAACTTGTCTAAGTTTTGTCGTCAATCCTCTCGATTGATGGATAGCCCAAGCACTCCCCATTTTCTAGCAGCCTACACTACAAAGCCACACGTCGTTCTCAGTGGGCGTATGCTAACACGTTCCTTGAACTACTGTGGTCACTGGTGCAGAGTGAAGAGGGCAGGCAGGACCAGCCCGGTCAACCGTCCACATATATCACGAGTAGCTTACACTTAGCCACTCAGCGAATACGTCACGAAACGGCACGGTATGTTTTCAGGTGGCATATGATGGCGTGTGTGCAACTGAACACAATTAGGTCTTATAGGTCTAGGTTTTATAGGGCTATAGATAGTATATAACGAAGTTACTATTCAACTATACAGTGTATGTCTAACATGCTGTGTAAGAAAGGGGTCATTCATAATTGTCAACATTTTCGGAAGCATACAAAGAGTATGTTTTTCTTGACCCCCTCCCCCAAAGAAGATTCAAAAATGTTGATTGTTGTTATTAATGCGATAATAACAATAATAACAAATAGACTACAACAGTTTTAGGTGATTGTAATTTTAAATATATATACATACATGTAAAATACCTGAATCTGTCGCCACAAATGAGCCAGTTGCAGCATGCATCTTCACACTTTCTCGCCGCCCCTTACTCTCTTCCCGGCGACATTTCATAACGGTACAGGTGTCGGTAGAAAATGTTTGGATTTTCGGAAAATGTTGACAATTATGAACGACCTAAAACGTAAACAACACACATGCACGCACGCACGCACGCACGCACGCACGCACGCACGCACGCACGCACGCACGCACGCACGCACGCACGCACGCACGCACGCACGCACGCACACACACACACACACACACACACACACACACATACATTGTGACTATCAAAATAAAGCTTCTCCAACTTGCGTATTTTGTTAATAATAATAATAATTATTATTATTTTGATGATTGCTATAGTATAAGTATAAGGCTCCGTATATATAATGACAATATTATAGTAGGACATAACCTGAAAATATATAAAAGAAACTATTATTATTATTTGTGTCTTGTATAAAATTAACGTTCAATGTTATTGCGACGCCGCTTGGTCGCTAAAGGTTGCATATGCGAGAGAGAGAAAAAGCCAGAGATTAACGGCTTGGCACTAAGATTTGATCGACTATCCATGCACGTGTATGTGAACAGTAGTTATAATGCACTGTAGGTCTCAACGCCTGAGTCATTCAACCGCTGAACGCCGGTCTCTTCCAGCAAGTGGTGCGGTCAGGCGGTGTCTTTGACATGCGCCGTCACGCGTGGCTGACTCCGTTCGCTTCTTGCCATGTAACCCCTCAGGGTAGCCTAGATCGGCAGTGGTGCACGGCACAAATTTACATTTGAATGCCCGCTGCGGTGAATACCTCCAACAAGCGCGTTTGCGTGAGCCATGCGTCGTGCACCCGGGCACCTTACAACTTTGGGTGTTGCCCACGGAAGGCGGACATTTTGATTTCGGTCGAAGCTCTGGTGTCGAGGCTTCGAAAAAGTGCTTCAATTCGGCTTGAGTCGCCGGTCGATACTGCGGAAACACCTGACACAGTACGCCGAACGTTGATTTATCGTGTCTGCCCCTTGATTGACACGTTTGGCCTCTAATCGGGTTGTGTTGTGTCTGGACTCTGGTCAAGAGACGTGGTGTGAGTGACAAGCGCGGGGAAGATGGAAGAAGGTGGCGGCCGCTGGTCGCTATTCCTTATTGCCGTCTGTCTGGTCAGCGGGTCGTACTCAGCGGTAGGTAATTCTCGTATGAATGTCAATACAGGTATTCGTGGAGGGCAAAGTAGTTTACAGAGCGTAGCAAGTGCTATGTATGCACAGCGGAGTATAGAAAGGAGTGGTTTATGTGTCACAGTCGAAGCAAAGGGATACTGTTTTTCGTGACTCACTGACTGTCAACAAAATAACTATAATTTTATAGTGTAATAGTTTATTTGCATTCTTTGATTTCGTAATCCTGTCTCACGAGTGAGTTTAGCATATCATCAATACAACACATGTGCCCCGCCTTGTAAACTTAACACTATAATAAACTTTAATTAAAATCGCCAGATATTCGATTATATAACTATAAACGAATTGTAACATACCAAATATTGTAATCCAATCTACAATAATTTTAATGTAACAAGTAAAAAAACATTATAATTGCTCGTGTAGTAACATTTTAAAGTGAACAACCCCACTCTTTATATGCCAACGAGCTACAGTGATTTAGGCAGGGCGTGGCTGCGGTCACAGCTTTAGGGGTCAGCAATGCTGACAGATCGCAGGCCGGCGCATTTAGAAAAAGTAAACCATCAACACATCCAACAGGCGACGGAGTGGTGAATTCACATGTATTTGGGCCAACCTTTATTTGGTGGGTGCGTTGCATTTCCCCATTCCACAAACGTCAGTAATCCGTGCGGAGAGCAACACTTTCGGCTGATTCACGCTTTGGTTAGAGGGACGACTAACTATTTTTGGCAATCATCAAAATAATAATACTTATTATTATTATTAACACAAAATGCGCAAGTTGGAGAAGCTTTATTTTGATAGTCACAATGTGTGTATGTGTGTGTGTGTGTGTGTGTGTGTGTGTGTGTGTGTGTGTGCGTGCGTGCGTGTGTGCGTGTGTGCGCGCGCGTGTGCTTGTGCGCTATGGGCGTGCGGCTATTTAAAATTACTTTAGGATCGTGTTTTCAAGTAAAGTACGCCTTATTACCGGATGCGTCAGATTATAGTAATGACCAACTGTGTATTGAATGTGGAAATATCCACTCGTCATGCCTGCACTCATACTCAAGCAAGAACCAGTTACTATATATACATACTTCCTTGTGCGCGATTATTAACCATTATTGTATGGAGCGTGAGTCATGGAATCATAGCTGGCGTCTGCTCGGCGTCCACAGTCAACACGGACACACGTCGGTCACGTCTCGCTGGCCGACCAGACAAACAAATACACAAGTCGACGGCAAGACAATGGCCAATGAATTCATCGCCGCTTTGTTAGACGGTTGAATGCAATTGCGTGGTTATTCTCGTGTTGACTAACACTGTGTCTTGCTTCGCTCAGATAGCATTGTCGGGTGTGGTAAATTGCGATCGTGCCGATATGAGAAATACGATTGTTAACCACAACCCACACGAACATGTAATCTGCACACAAGAGTCCGTCATACCCATGAGTAATCCCACGTACCTGTACGACTGTAATTAAAGTCAGCTCTAGCTACTCATGAGTAGGACTGTCACACCCTTTGCGACAGCGACTCGTGTCAATCGGATAAAGAAGAAAATAATGTTGTTTAAGTTAAACATTTGCATTCGGATATCGTCCATCGGGTAAGCATAAATTTCAGGTGAATATCTTCCGCTACTCGTTTCCAAAATGAAAAAAAATTCGACTACGATTCTAGCTGACATTTTGCTAACAGTGAACGTTTGGATCGAGTAGGTAATAAGTCGCCGTAACTCGTAAGTATGCTGGAGCTCATGCACACGGAGAGGTAGAGGGAGTTATGTGGCGCGACAATGGCACTGACAGAGATAGACATAATTTAACATATTCGTCAAAATCACAAGCACTCGGTCAGCCTATGTACGACGAATGATCGTTGCATAGAGAGTGGCAGTAAAGATTACAGGAGGGCAGAAATTGGGCTGCGGTTCACGAGAGTAGTTGGAAAGCGTATGAGGTGGGCAGTCATAAATAACTTACCGCTAAGCGATGATCGAGGACTTCTTGAGGACAAGAGCGTGATCATGAAACTATACTGCATATATAAAGACACGTTTATATATATAGAAATGACAGAGAAGAACGTCGTGTGATTTACTGCAGGTTACTGCATGATAGGTGGAAGGAGACAACAGTCGGGACGAGAAGCAATATCCATAAGCTGATCAAGGCATGCGTGCACTGCACTCCTAAATCTGTATTCAAATCAACATTGGTTTATCACATGCAGCTTTAGGAGCGCGTGTTGTCAATGTCATATGCTCCTTTTACCAATTGCATTGCATTGCATTGCATTGCATTGCATTGCATTGCATTGCATTGCATTGCATTGCATTGCATTGCATTGCATTGCATTGCATTGCATTGCATTGCATTGCATTGCATTGCATTGCATTGCATTGCATTGCATTGCATTGCATTGCATTGCATTGCATTGCATTGCATTGCATTGCATTGCATTGCATTGCATTGCATTGCATTGCATGGCATGGCATGGCATGGCATGGCATGGCATGGCATGGCATGGCATGGCATGGCATGGCATGGCATGGCATGGCATGGCATGGCATGGCATGGCATGGCATGGCATGGCATGGCATGGCATGGCATGGCATGGCATGGCATGGCATGGCATGGCATGGCATGGCATGGCATGGCATGGCATGGCATGGCATGGCATGGCATGGCATGGCATGGCATGGCATGGCATGGCATGGCATGGCATGGCATGGCATGGCATGGCATGGCATGGCATGGCATGGCATGGCATGGCATGGCATGGCATGGCATTGCATTGCATTGCATAACTGATGAGTGACGCACTGTCGCAGCAGACCTCCAGTTTCGATCCCCCAACCTCGATCTGATCAGCACATGTGCCTAGAACTGGCACCAAAATTAAGCCTTCGCGGCACGTACAACTCCGCCGTCTAGGAGCGGTGTTGCTGAAAATGCGTTACTGTCACGCCGCGGTAGGCCTACACTAACTCCAAGTTCTACGAGCTGTTGTTTCGAGTCATAATTCATGACAAGTCGACACGCTCGCGCCGCAGGACATAATATATCGGAAGATGGGGGTGGCATATATGCTGCCGAGAATGTGTTGCTGACGTTCAATATTTCTTGATAGGTCGCACATCGAAATGTCTTGTTACGTCGCATCTCTAGCCACCCATAAAAATGACACTGCAGTGTGTCAACCCTTCACTAAATTTAATATTGAAGGCTAAGCCTCCATCTACAACATTAAATTTTATATTGCGTGCGCTCAGCATCCCGTATCCCTTGGCTTGGCCTAAGCTTAGCTAGGCCGGGCCTATAGGCTAGGCTAAACTTTACCTAATTCCTCGGCCGCACATCACAAGCGCCCAGGATGTTGTAAGAAATGACTCGGTGATAATTGGTGATATTTTATTCAATATAAGATACCCAATCTGAACTCCATGTGCACCTTCATTTTATTTTGGAATTTTTAATACTAATTAAAAACCACTAAAAAATCAGCGGTGAATATAACCCCTAGCGAGAATCGTACTAAATCCCAAGCATTCGACAGAGGGCGTGGCAGACATCAATGTGAGCAGACGACAGGGTAGCCATTCGCCGATTTTTCCAGAAGCCTTCGAGTACGTATTCTGTGAAACAGTCGTAATGTGTCAGCATTGCTACTTATCAGGAAATGTTTATGAGCACCTAAGGTCATGCGGTGTTATCACAATAATCTGACCTACTCACCTATCCTGGCTTTATTGGTTAGAGCCAGGCCATCCCCCATGGGCATGCAAATTGCAATGCATGCCATGGCTACTGTCTGAGATTGAGCGTCTCAGGTAAGCTAATTGTTGATGGACAGGAAATGTAAATTCTTACGTAAAACGGACCTTGCGGGTAAGCCGATCCTCCGATTAATTGAATCTTGTAGTCGATGTTATCTATTTGTAATCGATTGGTCTCCAACTCCGTTACATTTAACTCAATCTTCCCCGCTGTCTTGTGCTCCCAGGACAGACAGTTGGAAACGTGTTGTCCATCGTCACCCTAAATTTTGCATCCTGCTATTTTACTTAGAAGTGGGCAGAACGTTTTTATGCAACTGCCTGCCCTAGCTCTCATTTTCTCATTCATGAATATCCTTAAAACCAGCAGTGTTTTCACATAGTTTTGTGGGTGTATGTATGTGTGCTGTTCACATATTTCCACTGCCACCTCATTGTAAATTCCAGAGAGGCAGCTGTCCCCCTTACCCCCCTTTTCCCACATATATGCAAATCACAAACCATTAATCTTTATGATGCAAATTTAATCAATGTGTTCTTGTCTCAAATCATGATAATAAGTGATGGTCTTTGACTAGGGCTAGGCAGTGCCATATTTAATGAGTATGACACCATACAAATCCAGACACCATGAACCATATCCATGGTCATGATGCCATGTGTGGTGATCATATCCATTATCGCTGAAATAAATATACAAACACCAACAACAAATAAAATATTGAGGCAAAATCAGTACAAAATATACATGACATCAGTTATAAATACCACATTCACAAGTCATAAAAACTTGCATCTTTCAAAAAGAAGCAGTAGATAATAAGATAATACATGCATATGACTTTATGTGAAGTTTCCAAATGAAGGGCCATGCACTGCAGAGCCGAGAGGCTACCGTTTTGGCTTCAGTGAACATGCCAAATTAGCTTAGAATGGCACATGTCTGTAAAACACTAGACGTCAGTTTTATGTGGGGCCTGGACTTGAGAAATATATTGACATTTTGTGTGTAAAGAATCCATTTGCTGTGGTAAAAATTTGTGTAGTTTTCCTATATAAATATAGTTGTGTGTGTGAATGAATATTTGCATATACAGTGTGTGTATGGGACAAAAGGTCATTTTGTGTCCTTATTAATGACCTTCGTAACTAATGGGTCCCTGCACGGTTGGAGTGTGGCAACATGTTTACCTCTCTGTGAGCTAAGAATGCTTTTCTCTCTGGATACTGAGATTAAATCAGTTGATGTTAAAACAGTTAGCTTTGTAAACATACACCAATTTCTTTAAGTACCTAATCAATTACCGAGATACAGAATATTTATAATTATCTACAAAAGACTACAATACAATGGATGAGCCCTATAACATATCCACATATTCCCTGGTTGATACTTTCAATTAGAGAACAGATAACTTGGAATGTATTAACTAAAACTGTCTATCAAGACACATTGATTTAAACCACCTGGGGACCGTTTCACTAAGCTAAAATGCACATCAGGAAAACGCTTCCATAACAAGAATCAGACAAAAATAAGAGAACTTTTAAAATGCATTTCACTAACGTGATCCTTATGGAAATCGTAAGCTATGGAGCACTTTCGTCGTGATATTAATCAATAATCTATATAGTTGGTACAGTTTGGCAAAACACAATACCTAGCTGTCAAAATGTTTTTGAAAATGTGCCTCAGTGATCATTTGTCAACAACTTATGTATGACTTTTTTCTCGCTGTGGGAATATCTCAAATGCAATCTTATAAAAGCAGCTGCTGTATTACACAGTGTAATCATTTAGCAAGAGCGTCAAGCATTTAGCAAGAGAGTCGCTGTTGAACATTTTCAGTTTACAAGATTGAAGAAAGTGCCAACACCTGAAATTCAGTCATCGAGTATACTAATATGAATGTAGCTATATACAATTTAAATTAGATGCAGCCTATGTTTGCTCAAAAATTGATTAATAAACCTCACAACCACCTTGACCTTCGCTAAGCCATAAACTGCACTGCAAATGTCAACGGATCAAGATGCTAATGTCATGTATACAATCATGCATATCATTGTTTTTTAAAGTGTGGTATGGCATAAAAATGTGCTTTTCTATGTGCTTTTTTATGGACCAGAAGTAGGATGAAATGCTAGTGAAATGCAATTTTTCATTTTTGCTTCTACATAAAGTGAATGTTCCATTTTATGGATCAAAATTGGTGTTAAGAGCACTTCAAAATGGTAGTGAAACAGTTCCCAGTAATTGATTACAAATACACATCCTATTTTAATATTAACTAAAAATTACATGGCACATGATAATAATTATTAGCATATGTATTTGCATACTCAAACATACAATTGTATTTTTTTACTGTATCATATAGATGCACTCTATGAGTTCCAGCTAAACTATGATTCACAAGGATTCCTCTATGCATTTTGAACTGATGATCTCTTAGATAAGTAGGTAGAGATAAGCATTTGTGAATCATCCTACTTCTCAGCCACACATTCCTTAATGTCATGGACTACATAAGTAGCAAAATTGTCTTTACACAAGCTACTTGCCTGGTGATAATGTTATGTTTTGTGTTTCCAGTACCACCTTCACCCTTTCTAATTGCAAATCACAAATGAGTAATTACTAATATGTATTAAAAAGTTGCAAAACACTGACATAATTTACCTGTTGACCCTATGTGAGCTACATGTTTGTAAGCACAGTACACATGAACTCAGATTGGTTCTATTAGTGTGATGACATCATATCCTGGTTTCAAAAGGTGCAGTAGTTTGTAAAAAAAAAGTGGCTTCCTGAAGGATAGTCTTTATAAGTTGATAGCGGTGATTACTTGTAAGGAAGGACTAGGTTACTCATGGTCTGATGGCAGCTGCCACCACCCACCAGATAGCTATTGTTATGTCAGTGAATAACACAATGGTTTGTTGATACAGATGATAGGTGAACCAGAAGATGGAACACACTAGAGGCATTCTGTTTCCTTCGCTTTGTCTGTATAATTGCAGTTGATGGCAACTGTTATCTGCTTGTCTGATGGCAGTTTGAATGAAGAACAACAGTTACTGTTGGTCTCAGGTTAAGGGGACGTTTACCTTCTCGCTGAAACATTCTACAAATCATGGTTGCACTTAACCTGTTAAACAGAACCACAACATTCTATAAAACAATGTTTTAAGATGTTTAAACATGCTGTTTGGATGCCCTTCACGGTGATTCAGATGAAGAACTTCCTGTACACATCAAGTTATAAATAAATAGCTGTAGAAAGTACAAAAGGACTACATTGATTGATTGATGTTTCATGGCTACCGAGTTAGTAGTATTGTGGTCAAATGTGTCCACTTCAAGTGCTTGTCCACTTCAAGTGATGAATGGCTGTGAGAGTGTCCACCACAGACACCAGGACAAAGTACAGTCACCAGAGGCATACCAGTTATATATGAAAGGCAGAATCATGATATTTTCAGTTTTAAAATGTAATGACTATAAAATACAGAAAAACAGTTACCAAAGAGGGCCTTGACCCAGTGCCCTCAAATATACCACTGATATTACCATGAAATCTGAATAATAACTATGTTTAAATATTAATACTATCTTCCCTTCTTTTGGGTTAATATTTTATCTTTGAAAACATTCTTAAGACTAAAAGGTCACATCACTTGTACTTCAGAGTCTGGTACTAAGTTACTTAAGTGATAACAGTGTTTTATGGTAACATTGGTTATTTTTTACACAAATTATTATGACTGATTTTCATCAGGACAGTGCAATATGCAATCCTGATCTACCATCCAATCTATGATATGACCAATTTAGTTGATAATTCTAGTTTAGGGTCTGGGTTCAGCTTATGATCAGCCAAGACATACCTGCAAATGTTGGTGATAACAGCAGCATTTAAATTGTTTCCAGCAGGTGACAGAGTTCTATAGGGCCTGTAAGTGGGTCACGATAATGACAAAAAGTACATTTCTATCATAATCATAATGCAAACATTCTTGTAATAATGCAACAAATCAGTGTCCAGCACAGCTGAACATCTTATTGCCCTCTAAAAACAAGAGAGTAATTAAACTATTCGCAACTGAGCCAATAGGGCTTGTAAGTGAGTCACGATAGATGGCGAGATTCCGCACGACTGGAGCTGATTAGGGACTGGACACAAGAATAATATTATAACAATGGATGACAGTTGTAGCTTCCAATTGTTATATACTAGGGATATCAGGTCATAAATATATCGTGTTATACCTTTCTTATCTTAAATGTCCAATTTAATATTGAGTTTACCACTGTCACAGACATAGCGATTTACGTAGCGCAGAGAGTATACACGATTTTAGGCCATATATGTCTTTTACGGGATTTGCATTTTACATTGCTGTACGTTGTGGTTTCACAATAGTTTGATAAGCACTTATATCTAACAAGTTGTCTAAATGTACGTAATCATAACACATGTATATATTTGCCCCAAAACAGGGTGTACTGCGCAAAAGATGGCATTCTTTATTACTAGAGAAGATCGCCAAACACAAGTACTAGCTGGCGATGCCATGAACCACCATAATAATTGATTAAAATGCATGATTTCCATGATCATTGTTACCGGCAAAGTGTTCCGCTGCTTCTGTTTGTAATTATCCTTCGAACAATGTAACTGTGAAACACTATTTGGGGACAGTTTGATTATTACAATCAAAAACAAAACAAAGTTCTATATGTCAACATGGAGAATATGGACTTCCTGCCCCCATGTGCCCCCAACTTCGATTTCTAGCATGAGACTTACATGGCCTATTAACTGACTAGTCTGTATATATTATAGTTACAATGTTATTGTCTTAAAAGCTAGGTCATATTGTCATTGAACTAGTTAGCCTTTCAGAACATTTGCACCAAGTTGACCTTTCAATGCTAGCACTGGGGGGACATCACTGCTTGTTCTCAGTGGTTCTTTTACATCCTAAACTGAGATGGGACCAACATAAACACGATACTTAAATTTTCGAGGGTTACACAGTCCCAAAAGATAATAGCTAGGTTTTTACTCCAAATATAACATGCCTGCCATGTCTGGGTGTTGAATCCGGGGCACTGGCATGCCAGACGGAAATGTTAACCACTGCATTTCGCACACCACCGCACCGCACTACACTAGCATCTCAACTGAACAATGAATGTATCAGTCACCTGCAAAGTTATAAAGTTGTGACAGAGTAAGTAGATCAACTCCAATCATAAATTACTGTAAAACAACTATCCACCAGTGTGTAAGTCACAGAGAAAATATTTATGTAAATAATTAATTGAAATGTATTTATTCTATGACACACTAGTCTAATTTACAGTGGCGTTTTATTTCTTTTATCGCCTGATTTTGTTTTACGACAGCACAGTCACTCTATTAAACAGTTCCAAACAAAGGGCACTTTTGCATTAACCAGTTTTAAAGAGAATACTAAAAGTCCTACTTGTTGAATGAAAGTGTTTTATTGTTCTGCATGGATTACATGCATTTATAAATGACACTGATCAGTGATGTCCAACGAATTGTCAGCGAACTATAGTAAACAGAACAAATAGTTATACAAGGTAAAGCTTTACTTACCACTGGCTTTAGAATCATAATAATTTATTTGACCATAAAAATACATATTATAATTATACAAAGTACAGCAAATAAATGAGGAGAAATACAGTGTATATGGTTAGGGATACTCATAAAGGCATCATACATGCTGTTAACTTCCTTTTGATCCTAACTGCCTCCATCATGATCCTCATCTGATAAAATGTTCCCACTGATGACATGAGGCATTGAAGTAAACTTCAATATCTCATATGTATTGTCATTTACAGGCTATGTCATTTTAAACCTTAATCTATTTGCTGTGCTTTAGTTATGCATTACATTAGAAACTTGAATTGACACCATCTGAAAACATCTTTGGCGATCTCGTTGAATGTACTCAAGTGCTCTGAGGAAATACAATTCATTTCATTGTTTATAACATCGTTGAGTATACAAACAGAAGATATGTATGCACATATTAATTAACACATACACATCATACACAGACACCCATTCATGCATGCACATGCACACATTAATCCTTATGCACACTCATGCATATACACACATATACACATGTATATTGAATTATCAAAACACTGTTTCTTAACACTTGCTCATTAATTGATTCATGTGAAAATATCCAGTTAGGAATTATTTATGATGTCCTAATAGAATTTTTGTTGTTTTTCAGGCGGAGATAAAATTTGAATGCCCTTCAGGTAGGTTGTTTTTCTTGATATTTGTCATCTATGGTCAACTGTAATTTATCAGCGTAACATAGTGGCAATCTTTCAACATCAACTTTTTTTATTAGCAAGAATTACACTTAATCAGTGTCTGATTGCCATTATAAAATTATTTGGCATTGTACGTTTATTAGATTTAGACATTTTTATTTGAGATTTGCATTTGTTTCACTTGCGCTAATCTACAGAGTTATTTATCACTTACAGCTAAGTTGGCATCATCTTCTTTAATCCCAAAGTTTTTGACCATTAGATTGCTATTGTCTGCGTAGGTGAATTGGTTCGGAATCGCTAGTTTTCAGCTGCTCTGTATGGTACATTGATTGTTAAAACCATATTACTGCCTCGTGCATAAACCATAAGTGTAGTAATTGTGTACATTGCATCAAAATTCATAAGTTCTGGTCGTACCTGACAGGAGGCACTTTCCATTTACCTGACAGGTGGCAGTTTCCATTTGGTCTGTTTGCTAACCTGTGCTATTATTTGACCCTATAAACGATTACTGAGATTAGTAAATGTTACTTATTTGTCTCCCTAAGTGTCTTTGGCACTATCTATTATTTGGCACATAAGAGTATGTATAGGCACACTTAACTTCAAAGTCGTGGGTAAATTAGTGTCATTTAAGTAATTAAACTTGACAGCAACTTCAACAAGTATACTTTCTTTGAATGTAAAAATGGCAGTATTAAGTCTTAAGATGCCAGAAGTTACTGCTCTATGTATGGTTATGGTTCAGTTGTTATTTCAGCTTAAGTAAAGGAGACAGTCTAGTTTAAAATGCCAAAGAGGTCACTGTTCTTGGTTTGGTATGGCTTATCATGATTCACTTGATTCATAGATTCTAAGCTTACAATCAACTTATAGATTTTGATCTTTATATCTACATGTATACACATACATACCATGTCCATTCATAATATGCCTCATGGACATTTAGATTGATGTGGTAGGTACAGATATAATTGTATGCTATTTATGAATGTGGTAACTAATAATCGTTTTCAGCAGTGCGCGGCTGGATGATTAAAATTGCTATCATATTTTAAAGGAATGTTCACAAACTAGTTCTTGCTAAATATTACCGATACTAACAGCTAACATTGATAATAACAATACATAATACATCAATAATAACAGTCAATAATAAATCATGTCATTTTGTAATTATGTCCACCACACACCACTGTCATTTGGTTGAAGAAAGGAAACTGATATGTATGTATAATATTAGTGATGAAATAAACAAAACTGATGTGTAAGCATTGATCATCCATTTAATTTGAATATAGACATTCACCATTTGTACATGAACAATTTGAACATATTAGTTAGGTTCCTCAGCATGCAATTGTCTAAGCTGTTAATCAATTTGCATCTTAGAGGTTCTATATAATATGTTTTTCTTGTTTTGACAATCTAGTTGTCATCATAATTACATTTCAGCTGTTGACGAGTGTGTTTATTTAATCATTTGCAGGATGGTTTCTAAATGGACCAGATTGCTACAAAGTATTTCCAACAAAAGTTGTTTGGGAAGATGCAGTCAACCAATGCAAAGGGTAAGATGTCTACCTTATTTTGTTATTGCAGAAATGTTGCTGTAAAGAAATTAATATTATAGTATTAATGAGCACTACCTCACAAGGCTCACATCCACCCATTGAGTAACTACCAAAGAGCAGCAGTTATCATCAGGACAATATTTTGATCTTTTAAAACTTGAGTCCTCAATGGCACACACTGGAGGACTAATTCACCATTAAGTGCTTGCATGTAGGACAAAGGCCCTATAGAAAAGCATATACCCCGGGGTAGTGCAAATTTGAGTTGTGGACCATTTACCGGTATACCATTGAACTGATATTTATGTAAGGTTGTGAAACTGGTTTTCTATTTATCAAAGCCAGTATGTTATGTTACATCGCCATGAAAAAGTATTTCTGAATTTTTACATCCATATAAAACTATATAAAATTAAACGAAAAAAGACATAAAGCATATCCTGACTTCTGTTCTATTTGAAATGCGCATGCTTGAAAGAGCAGATGGTACAAGTTGATCAGTGGGGTTGTCCATAACCATACATTTCTTATGCATAGCTGCAGAACACCTATCGGGAGTGGTTTGTCAATAAGATTAAAAGACTACATGTACCTTCAAGCACACACCTTGCAGCATTTCTCAGTTGATGCTTTTATTCAGAAAAAATTATTATCACTTAAACAAGTTAAACTAAAAAAATTGGTATGTGGTCTTTCAATGGTATATTTTTATGTGCACCAGAAACAAATATGTACCATATACCATACAAAATATATCGTATGGTTATTACAAACAGACTAGATGTGGAGACAAAACAGTCAAACATGGCAACATACAAGTAGTATTTAACTTGAGGTGTGCTAACATTTTTCTATCACCCATATATCACAGTTGCAGCTGTCCTCTAGACGTGACTCACTGCATGGTAACAACAGCACCTGTGTGGAATGTAATTGTGTAGGTTATCTTGATTTATCCAAGGGGTGGAAATATGCGTGTGTTGAGTCAGGGTGAAGTGGAGCATGGTAGTGAAATTGTATCTTGTCTGGAATTATGGCTTTTTGTATCATTGTCACAAACAAATGTTTGTTACCACAGTACTTTAGGGATAAGAAACAAAGTGTGATCACATACGGGACAATTATTAATAGACTAAAATTTATGATGTGATGATTTGAAGAAGCAACCTTTTTGTTCATATATAATAAATGAAACAATGTGTCGCATTACAACAAAACATACAAACCAACTGGCTGCAGCACACTATATGGAAGCTCTATGGAAGCCACGGATTATGGATGTATACCTGTCATGAATCTCTGTACTCACAATGTATGCTCCAGGCAACTAGTACATGGTAACGGGCCACACCCTGCATAACGTCTGGTGGACTGCCTCTGTGTATGTGAGATCACATACGTTTGCCAAGAACGTTTTAGACTGGCATCATCAGTCATACTTATAATAACACATATGATATTCAAGCATGCTTTGATGCATATGCTAATATTAGGTACTGCATGAAGAAGTCAGTGACCGTCAATCAGTTCTTTTCATCAAGCGTTTGCTTTATCATAAACCAGAAGGAGATCAATGACATAGTGCAGGTGGGTTGGACTCTGAAACAAACAATTTTTGGTTTGAATCTTCCTGGCCTGCTGTCTCAGGAAGCCGCTGCCAGTTCCTTAATATTGGCACACAGAAATCTCTCTGTGAACTCGCATACATAGAAGCAGTACACCAGACGTTATGCAGAGTGTGGCCCGTTACCATGTACTAGTTGTCTGGAGCATATATTGTGAGTACAGAGATTCATGATATGTATACATCCATAATCCATGGCTTCCATAGAGCTTCCATAGAGCGTGCTTCAGCCAGTCGGTTTGTATAAGTAACGCAGGACATTGTTTCATTTATTATATATGAACAAAAAGGTTGCTTCTTCACATCATCACTTCATAAATTTCACTCTGTTAATAATTGTCTCATTCTTTACATGACAAAATAAAATCAGTAAATAACCAGGTTTGTCTTAATTTGTTTGTAGTATTATTTGTTTATCAATCCAAAGTGTCTCCGGGTGTCTTAACACCATCACATTGTCAAGTGTAATTTGACATGGGTCCTCTCTTTTCTGGCACTATCATTGACATGACTCTTGTTGATTCCAAATGTGTTTGTGGTTTACTTGTTAAGTGTATGCACTATTCAGGCGGTTTACTTGTTAAGTGTATGCACTATTCAGGCAACGTTCATGTGCAATATATCAAACAATAGAAAACTCAGGTAATATTTAACTTTTAATCTGGCTGGTTTTGTTGTAAATAATACATTGTACGTTTCTCTATCAGGGTTGGGGCAGCGTTGGTGAAACTTGCTGCTTTTGATGAGAACCGGATTGTGGGGGAAATTGTTGCCAATACAACCAGCATCAAGAAGTACTGGATTGGTAAGTGTACTTAGACTGAGAGAAGATAGCCGTCTCTTTAAAAGTACAGCATTGTGTGATCTACTGTCACTCTTTTTCAAACATGTAAAAGGTAATTTTTAGGGTTATGTTTTCAAATTGCATTGTTTACTTCATCCTCAGGTTTGCATGCCCCAAATAAGCACTATACTTGATCTTGAAATTAAGCCTTGGAGGGAGGGAGTTCTTACATTAGTTCTTACGAGTTTGGCATTTATTGCAGTGAGTTCTTTTTCAAATTCACATGGTTTATGAGAAGAATGTACTATTTAAAGCAATTCTATAAGCCTATACATTTGGGTGAGGCATCAGAGCTTCTAATAAACTTTGAGTAAGTTGACATTTTACCTAAGGTCAACTACTATATGCCCTGTCCTTTCAACATTTCTGACATAGTGACATCAGTCAGTGTGGGTGTGTCACAGCCTAGGCTGGGCAAGTAGATTTTGTACCTGTAACCTAACCCACTAGAAAGTTAGTTTTCTTTTTGATTTGCAGTGTAAGTGTTAGTATTACCTGTGTGAACCAATGTAATAATTGTTTTGTGGGCAAGTATACATATGTTAAATATCAGTGTCACATCATTATTTATACATCATTTAGTAAACTACCTGTAATTTATGCTAGTCCTTACCTCCACCTGGACTACAACAGTTACAAATCTACTCTCTTGTTTCCTATTCACCCAGATACTCTTGGCAATTGTGGCAATACATTTTCTGCCATAATTACTTTTGTATAAGTTATATTAGTTCATATTCCTGTTAGAATAAATTAATTTTGTTTGTGACTTGATGTGTTTTACTATAGATTTGCAAGTCTTGTTTTAATTTTAATGATGTTATTTTATTTCAACTTCCATTGTTACATAGTACTTTGAGCAGTTATTTACTGTCCAGTTACGATGAATGTGGTTGCAGTCTAAGATTTATCATTACCCAGTAAAATATAGTAACTTGTTTAATTATATAGATATGCTTTGCATTCATTTACATTGTTATAATAGGTATTTGTTAAATTTCTTGGCATAAAATATTTGTCCTGTTAAGCCTATATGCTTAATTAGGATACATCCTAATTTTTTTTATCAGCTCAAGCCAAATACAGGTCACCAGAACAATGATTTGTGAAATTCTTAACCAGTGAATGAATAACAACAGTCCAGTTGCATTCACAGATTTTCTCTGTCCAGGTATCATTTTGATCATGTCATGATCATGTTGTCATGATCAAGTTTATAAACTTACAAAGTTATGTGTACATGCACATGCCCAAACCGAATTCATGTTGAGGTATTTCATAAGACATGACAGCTAGCCTGTTCACCTATATTTTAAGCAGTCATTTTTAAACAAATGGCAGCCACAAATGGGCTAAATTGTTATTATTTCTATTTCAATTTTATGGAAAGATTTTCTACAGGTGGCTTTTATGGTGCCCATGTGAAATGCATTGGGCCATCTTGTGTGAAATGATGGCATGAAACAACAGTAGTGCCACCTGGTGTACAATGATGACATCTTCATATGAAACAACACAATGTAGTGTACATATATTAGTATAAAGTTTGTGATGTATCACATTTCAAATAATTTCAAGCACATTGTGTGTTTAATAGAACAAATATGGTATTATAAATTCCTAAATATGTGGTTTTTAACAACAACAACATATATAATTACATGTATATTGCAGGCAAACATGACCACTCCTACGGCTACTGGAGTGCTGGTCAGCCACAGGGAGATGACGAAAGCTGCACATATGTCAGCATTGATGAGAAACAATACTACAAATATGCGTGGTCATTCGATTCCTGTCAAGAAGCATTGTCCTATGTCTGCCGCGCCCCAGCCTGTCTACAAGGTCAGTGCACCACAGGCAGATTGAAGGGGCATGGGGGCAAGTTGTCCCGTCCAGACCTTTGGAATTTGTCTGTAAACTTTTGAATGTGCACCATTATGTACTGCCCAGAAGAAAATATGAACACAGTTGGAGGTGTCTGTAACCCTTCCTAAAATGCCCTTTATGGACCTGCCCCTGTGCGTTTGGAAACCTGCATCATCATGTCTATGCTTTGTTGAAGATGTCTGGGTATTAATGTTTTGTTCATAAACGTGATATGATGTATATATGACATCGTGCATGTGTATATTGATGTTTTTTGGTACAATGTTTTTCGGGTTGTGAGACAAAATTGAGTGTGCATGCTTTGCATATCATTAACATCAAATGTGCTTGTAAAGTAGATTAAGTTATTAAGAGTAAGCATGAAAAAGTTACTTGCATGTATTGATTGTTTTCCTTTGTAAGATAAAGTGGAAATAAAAACTGTTTTCAGGGTTCTTCCACTGTACCAATGGAAAGTGTGTCAAGAAGAACACATGTGATGGAAAGGACGACTGTGGGGACTTCTCTGATGAACTCGACTGTTGTAAGTTTCTGCTCTACCATGCTTTGTGTAAGAATGTAAATTAAATAAATGAAATACATCATCAATAATGGAATTTTCTTTATATATATATTTTATATATATATATATATATATATATATATATATATATATATATATATATATATAGTTGTTTTATTTGCCTTGCCAAAAATGACACGTACATGTAGTAATAATAACTATAACTTTATTGAGACATGAACAATTCTGGGGTTGGTGCCATATTTACAAAATCTGCATTTACATAAATACATAAGAATAAATAAATAAGTTATAAAGTAATAAGGTAAATAAAACACGAATAATAAACATACATATGCACGTAAATACCAGATAACAAATGTTGTGTTAATAGATAATAACAATTAACGATTTCTGTAATAAAAGGTAGACAGTGGCCAAGCCCTGAGTTGGCTCCTAAGATAGACTGTATACACTATATATATTTATATGTACATTTTATTTGTATTACATGTCTATATTATATGTTGTACATTATTAGGTAAATAAACACATATATCTATTTATAGTAATTCTTAATTTGTATTGCTGAACATGTCTGGTATTCATCTTCACATTACTGGCACAACTCCAACAATTATAAACAGATTGATTGGTAGTGTACTATTTGACAATGACCCATTTGAGAATGTAACCCATTGGTGATGCCTACGTCACAGCAGCCATTACCTGAAATATATCGTTATTATTTCTAAATGAAAATATCCCTTTTCATCATTAATGCTTTCTGTTTGTTTTGTCAGCCGACAAATGTACATACATGAAGACGACACCTGGTGCCATTCAAACTGCTTCTCCATACGAACCCAACTCCGCCTGCCGATGGACTCTGGAGGGACCAGAGGGAACGAGACTTGAACTCAAAGTAAGTTTGATGGCTTAGATTTAATTTGATACAGAGGCATGCAAAATCATGCCCTTCACGTTTGTATGCAGTGTTATAAACTTTTCATGTACATTTACTTTACTGTAAAACTATCATAACATGTGCATATATAACAAATGTATAAGATTATCCTACTGCTGCTATCTCTGTAAATGGTCACATTTAAGTTAAAAATATACTTATATAATCTCTGTTGCTTCAGCTTGCTTGAAATGTACATACCTGTATGAACATTGCATGTAACAGAAGGCTTTGTTTTGTTTCAGTTCAAAGCCTTCAACACAGAGAAGAACCGTGACGAGGTGCAAGTTTGGGTTGGTGGAAAGACAGAAACAACAGCCAAGATGGTCGCACGTTTATCTGGCTCGGAAAACCTCAACATGATACCTGTCTTCTACAGCCCAAACAACTACATGTTTGTGAAATTTACCAGTGACAGAGAAAAGCAGACGGGTAGTTTTTCAGCTGATTGGAAAGCACGTAAGTGTAGTGCAGTTGTTGAGATTTTGTGTCTTTTTTGTAGTATTAGTTGAATGCTTTAACAGTGTTTCTTTTTTATCATAAGTTTCTCTGTATAATGTGCCCCCAATGTGTAATATGCACGCCATCCTTAGCTGAAATCCTACTATGTATAATCTGCATACCAACTTTTAAGAAAAAAATTCCACTTCAAATATTTTGCTTGAAGCACAGGTCAGATTTAATGTTGTTAGTGTGATAAAGATATTTCATAATTGTAAAGTGTTCCGTACACAAGTTATGGCAGTGTCACCTGCTGCAATCACGCACAGGCTTATTGTATACAACAATACCACTTCACAAATCATACCTGTTATGGAATTCTTCCACCTGGTGGGTACTTGTATGACTATAAATGACCCTGATGGGAAGTCTAGAATATTATTATCTGTTCTAGAACAAAATTCAAGTTAACAATTACCATTGCTTCACAGAATCAGCCGTAGAGAATGGAGGGCGTCTTGATCTGATCGCTTCGGGAACTAAGCAGTTCATCCAATCACCCTCATACCCTAATATGGTGCTGCCCGGCCTGCGAGAAGTATGGGTTATCAAGGCTGAGGGGTTACGAAAGGTCATCACTGTGCAGGTAAAACCGTTCTTTTAGGCCGTCAAAGTTATGTTGACCACATTGTGTGTTGAGAATTGTTTTGAGAAACAAACTTTTCATACATTTATTGTACGTTATATACACTGACCCACGATGGAACCATTAGGCCATTGCATGCAGCCTATATTAAAGGCAAAAAAAAGTTTCGTGGCATACACCTAATAGAGTTAATATAAAGTAACAATTTCCACATATACTAAATTTTTTAACGTCAGCGGTTTACTCAGAATGTGACTTTAAAGTCTAAAATTCTAACGAAATCCACGATGGTCTAGACGCCGCCATTAAGTGAAGGGTTAAATTGACTTGGCCATTCAGCGCGCGGCATTCTATGTCTGACCCTTAACCTGCGACGTTGTTAAGGGTCAACAACTTCGAGTCTTCGACAGTTCGTTCAGTTGGCGTGACATCTAGCAGCTGCTTATAGACGTGTATCTAAATCTGTGGTTAAATCTATGGTAAACTTTAGTAATTATGCCTTACTGTTCGGCATACGGTTGCAATAATAGTTGAAACAACCGGTAGTATTGAAGAAATTGATTCACATTTGCGGGCGTACTGTTTGGAATCCCTCCAGTCCAAGTACAGTTCACTTTGCTTGGTCCATTTTTAGGAGAAATGCTTTGAAGTAGGCATGTAGTCATGTATCATCAGTTGATGGGATGATTTCAGCGACAACAATAATAGACAACTTCATATTTACCGTCATCAGCATGTTACGCGCGTTGCCGAGTTGCAGCCATTTCATGACAACAGCCCAACCCCATGCAGTGAATCTGCGTGGAGAGCGCCTCGATCACCGTCGTGACGTCATTCTTCGTCTAAGATGGAGTAGCACGTAGTATTTGGATGGCTGGGTGTTAAAAAATATTTTTCTGGTAAACCGCTGGCATAAAAAAATTGAGTATATGTGGAAATTGTTATTTTATATTAACTCTATTAGGTGTATGTCACGTAAAAGTTAACTTTGTTTGTCCTTTAATTTCTAAGTAAATCCAGTGTAATGACACAGTATTCGTTAATTGTAAAAAAATAACCTGTATGTTTTTCATAGATTGCCGTAATTGTTGGTACATCAGAGGCCAATGATCCAAGGAAACAAATGAACATAGAAGAGATGATTAGACCTCAGCAATCATTACATTAATTATTCAATTCTGATGCATATACGTAATATCTATTACTGACATTACCATATATGTGTCCATGTGACCCATAGATATTTCAACTAGCAGTTAATTCTAAAAATATAAAAACATGAGTTATACTCCTACATTTTACCACATCTTCTGCTAACAGTCATGGTTATTTTTACAACTATAAAAAGAAGTAAAATAGTGAAAATTCATGTTCTATGTCTTTATGTTTTTCTGTCATAGATGGAAGACTTGGACCTTGGTGACGGAGGTTTCTTGGAGATTCGTGATGGTGATAAAGCTGCTGCTCCTTTGCTGGCAAAGTTTGCGGGTTCTGACATCCGCTCTAGCATTGTCATCTCCACTTCGAACGCAGTGAGACTGTATCTTCATACCCAGCAGCAGTTCAATGGCAAAGGCTTCAAGTGTTCATACATTGAAGGTGAATATAATGAGCTAAATACAGCGTATTAGAAATGTGCTAATGTAAGAATAGTCCAACGGATTTATGGTATAACTCTGCGTACACCATCCACTGTTATCTCTCATATCTCAGAAACTGTTCTGAATCTATTTTTCTAATCTAATTTGGCATAGACATATATTATGGCCCAGCCACAAGGTACACTAAGGGCATCATGTGCTAAAAAATGGGTAAATATTCAGTTTGCCTAATTCTTCCAAAAACTGTGAACTAACTTTTTCTCTAATTTTGCATACACATATCTTTGGGTAAAGAGGTGATATGCAAGAAATTTTTATTTGATTATGTTTCTAAGGACTCAACCAGGCCTCCCACAAAAGCTGGTCCTGCCTCGCTTGGTCCTGCCTAGCATGACTTGTGCATCCGTCGATTTGTATATTCTGTTGTTATTATTGTGTATTCGCTAATGCTGTGGCCTCTGGTTCCATCTGTCTACTGTTGGTGCACTCCATCTGACCTGTGACTGATCTGTTGTTACTGGTAGCTGACGCTTATGTCAACAACACATTGCACTGAAAAGTTGTCAGCAGTTTCCACTTAAAGGGAACCAAAATGGAAATGTAACATGCTATGCACATCAGATAGGTAATAGAAACCAACCATTTTGAATGGTAATCACATTTTTAATGTCACTAGTTTATGAATAAAACATTTTTAACACATCATCTGTAGAACTTCATGAGATGCGCCATTGTTGATAGTCTGTGATGTAACGATTGCACCTTGCACATCTGTCATACTGGCATTTTCCAAGAATTCAACCTGAAAAAAAGGAACTGCGTAGCTATGTAATGCATACTTTTAAAAACTGATTTAGTGAGTGATGTCAAAGTGCTATATTAGGCCAGCCCTATATTATCGTTCATGTGAATTGATCCCGGATTCATCTTGGTCCTGCTATTCGTCTTTGTTCTAGCCTTATTGTCACGTATTTTTACCTTATTTCTAGCATATATATATATATAAAATATATATGTGCCTCAGTTCTTGCGAACATGATACCATTTAAAGTAGGATCAAGTGAAACTAATAATGATGAATAATAACCACCAAAGTCACGGTGAAGGTATTCATTGGTGTGGCGGCAGAAGGCCCAATTCGCTTAGGCCTAGCTAAGGCTCAGCCTCGGTCTATGCTGTAGTTATCTGGTACATTCTAGAACGTTATGCTGTGAGGGATGTCTATGAACAATATAATTATGTGCATATGTCATAACGACAGATAGCGCAATGTGTCTAATGGTACAATATTGAAATCATTTAGATACCGAAGATTAGATATTTACTTTTAATTTACTTTTCTTGCACTCTGACTTGGCTGTGCACTCGATGAAAAATGCCCGGGGTTTCGACAGTGTGAAATGTGATTACTGTTCAAAGTGGTTGGTTTGTATTAACTATTTCATGTGCATAGCATGTCACTTTTCTCTTTTGGTTCCCTATAACCCATTATATATACCCAGCCTTGTTATTATTACAACATTTAGCTATTTAGGATTACCAGACATGTATACACACTTGTGAATGGGACAGATGGAATATGATTCTAGTCGTAGTATGCACTTGGTGTGGAAACTGCACTGTACATGTAGTGGTATTGATTCCTAATGGCTGGTTAATATTGAAATATATCAGTATATTCTCATCATTTGGAAATCCAAAACACTTACCGGGGTAATTGTTACATTATGATAATTTTGGAAATTGTTGGAGACTGTTTTTGATAACATTACTTGCAATCTTTGAATTTGGCTGTGGCTATGCAGCCATTTGTCAGAACGTACTGGAAAGTAAACGGTGTTTCATGGTCAGCATTGCCTCTAATGGCGCTCCCAAAAACCCATAAAAAAAATTCACACTGCCTCCATGTTTTTTCTCCAAATTCAAGACCTCTATTGCTTTTCTGAAAACATCAGAAAATGTATTTGCTGTCACGATAGTGTGTGTGCTTACTATTGAAACTCGTTTTAGGATGTGGAGGAGTCATCTCGGCAGCAGATGGAATAGTGATGTCACCAGGCTATGGTGTTGTCAACTATCCAAACTACCAGATCTGCAGGTGGAACATCACAGAGCCCAGTGGTAGGAGCATGCGGCTAAAGTTTGAGGACTTTGTGATGGGAGACAAGGACTTTGTTGAGGTATGTTTGTCTTTTAGAGAAAAGCATATTTTTAGTTGCCTAGTTTTGTACTTGGATTCAGTGACTATTTCAGTTCTACAGCCCTAAGATGCTGTGATAACCGAATACTGCAATCTCAGTGATTTTAGATGAAAAATAGACTGCATCACGATCAGTGACAAAAGTAATGTCATCTGCCATTACTGCAGTCGAAGATTTTTGCAATCATTTACACAAAAATTAACAACTCAAAACAAATCAACCAGGCAATAATCCATGATTAACGCTACTGCAAAGCTGTGGCATCAACCTAAATCGCTATATAGAACATGTGCGATAGCGGTTAATTGTGTGTAAAAACTGAATGGGCTTATCATGCTGAAGTCGTTAATATGTAACAAAGGAAAACAATTGTTAGCTCAATGACCAAACTGATTTTAAGAATTTGATCAATATCATGAATCGATTGTGTTCTTTCATGACATACATTGCTTGATCTCATTATGTCTGAGTGTATCTATGTGTTGGAGTATAAGTGTATGTGAAGTATCAAACATGATCTTTATTGTTAATGCATATGTATTTTAGCTGTTTGATGACGGAAACAAAGTTGGGAAATATATTGCAACAGCACCACCAACAACAACATCGTCTACAGGACGATTCTTCATCAAGATGACAAGTAGTGCCATCATCAATGCGAAAGGTTTCAAGGCAGTGTTTTCTCATGGTACGCTATTTCATGCCTTGTTACAGTGGTGTTTCATAAGATTGACATACCTGGCTGAAAGGTAGTAGATCACAGGATAATTTGTAAACTATCCTGGCATTTGTCATGAGTTGTTTAGAATAGAACATGGTCAGTGGTTCAGACATTCTGTCCAGATATTTCATGTTACAGTAGAACCCCTCATATAAGAACCGCCACCCAAAACGGAGTGGAGCAGTCTTAAAAGAGGGGTGGTCTTGTGAGGGGTTTGGTTATTTTGATGTTTTGGATTAATTCATAATAATCATTATTATCCATATAGCATGTATGATTTTTATTAAAATAAATTAAGTAGTAAAATATACAAAATAGAAAAGAAAAATATGAGACTACACATTAACAGCAGAAATGTGTCTTTTCTGTTTATTTTCAGTATGACATGTTTCAGTATAAGTTTAATTTTGGATAGTCTTTATAATATTATCTGATAAAAAAGTATCTTTATTAAATTTGTTATTTCAAATTCAGTCTGAGGGGCTAAAAAGTGCTGTCACCTCTCGGCGTCTGGGTAATCTCGCCATGGTCGCCATTTTGTCGTCTTTCCAGCAGCGCAAAATAATTTTTTACTGTCTGACCTAACCATGAAGACGACCTTTTGCAGTCGCCCCTCTTGCAGTCGCCAAACTCCCCCTCTCATAACTTATATTATATATAAACACGCTAGGTTATAAAATAAAATCATTTAACTCTTGACTGGGTAGACCGCCTTCTTATTTTACACCCTGCTGTGGGCAGACAATTTTAAGATGGCGACTATCTGTGAATTTGAATAACTCGACAACCGATGCACGAAAATATATGAAATTAATTGCACTGTACATGGAATGATTGTGTGAATAAAATGTGTTATTAAAATTTATGTGTTGCAATCAATTACATTTCAGATCTTGAAGCAAACTTCAACAATTATAATGAACAAATAAATAAGCAACTTCATCATGCTAAATATTGAAAAAATATTAGAACACATAACAGTGATCCTGTGGAACTAATGTAGCCATGTATGTTAGTTTTATCCTAGTAAAACATTTATCAATTTTTGACGGTTAGTTTTCAAAGTATAATTGCTTTTGTAAACAACGCCAACGCGTCAGAAGACAAAAATCATGCCATAATTTACAAAATGGCTATCGTTTATCGATCATGTTGCCGAATGCAATGTTCTTTTCGTATGTAAAATAAACACTCGAATAACGAAAGATAGCACACTCCTTTCACAAGTAGATGCTCCCTTATCAGAAGCAATGTGAGCATAGTGCATATTAATCAAATACTATAAATTAAATAAACCAAACGAAGTACGGACGGTGATCCGATCAACAAAATGGCTGCAAATCGGCGAAACGAACATGCCGCCGACGGGTCATCTTCTTCGTATCTCAACAACGAAAAGTCACACAGACAACGTAGATGGACGATAACAGGGTCTCCGTGATCACTGTCGACATTATTCACGTTGCAAACATCGAAATCCGACTCGAAATCGTCGAGAATTGATCTCAGTAATATCCGCCAAATGCCGCACGATGTCGGAGGTCAACTAGACGAACGCACTTCAACATCCTTCCAAATAAACTCACTTAATTCGCAAATGAAAACAATTTTTCACAAGATGGCGACAGCACATGTTTCCGATGACCTACATAGAGCTTAGGTCAGCAGTTTCAGCTGGCTGGTTAAAGTAAAAGAGGGATCTGATCGCGGTAAACGAAAGGCCCACGAACTGTGATTTTACTGGGCGGTTTTGGACGGTCTGCGCGTACGAGGGGTTGGGTGGTTTTGGACGGTCTGCGCAGTAAAGAGTTAAAATCCTGTACAGAATAAAATTTACAAATCAAAATCGTGCTAACCTCGACATCATCACTCCCGTCAGCGGCGCAGGCGGTTACGCGAAGGCCATAGATTACCGTGGCATTGTTACAGTAGATGAGCATCAGAAATTCTGGTTTTATCCTAAAGTAGCCTAAGACTTACCCTAAACTCTAAACTTTAATCATACGCAATATGTTATATGGATATTACAGCAGTAACAGAGCTATGCGGCGTAGTTAATGATGTCGATGTTAGCCGATATGTGACTAGTAGGAGTATATCTTGCCAGCGATGTTTGTGCGAGTTAGTTTTGAGAATTTTATTTGTTTCAATACTGTATGTGATTTAATTTTGTAACAGTGTGTGTATATGTATATAATATATGTGAGGAAAGTTTGACGGCTGTTAGTTGTCGTTTTCATAGTTCGGTCTGAAATTAATAGTCATCAATGACTCGATTCGTTGTTTTTATGCACATCTGTAGTTAGTCGCGCGTTTAATGAAAGTTTGTTGCAAGATTTAATTTTTTAAATGAGCTGTCCAGCTATCAGCCGTTGGCCAGTGGTAACATTCAAATTGCCCTGGTCGCCTTTGCTGGGTGGTTGTTGGTGAGGAGTGTAGATAATCCGTCGGTGGAATAACCGTCATACAAGGTGGGTGGTTGTTTATCAGGGGTGTCGTTCACGAGGGGTTCTATTGTATTTTGTTTGTGAGAATCAGTGAAGAAGTCACGCTATTCTGAAGCAGTCATTGTATAGGTCCACAACAATGTCTTGCTATTAGGAAAACATCACATTAATAGACCAGTAACATCATTTTAGCAGGTCATATAGTCTGCATGCTTCCCAATGGCAAAGGTTAATATTTTGAATGCGAAAAGGTGATCAAAGTGGTCTGTGTTGCAGGTTGTCCTGACCCAAGCTTTAACAAAGACACAATCGCCACTCCTACATCGTACTCAACCAACATGGGAGCCTCTGTCACAGTGACATGTAGAGAGGGTCACTACTTTGCACAAACTGAACACACTGGGGAGAAAAGCGTGGTCATGGAATGCAAAGGTGATGGCTGGGACGTGAAACAGGTGCCACAGTGTGAACGTAAGTGCTTTAATAAAACCTGCAGAATAGCATATTTCTGATACGTACATCATTATACATACATGAAATGCATGAGTTTTATGGCTCTTATTTTAAAAGCTATGTCAAAGATTGTCATCATTGTGCAGAACTCTGTTTAATAGTAATGAGATTATTTACGTTTGAATGTTGACACAGCATTGACTAATTTGGTGGTACCTCTCCACCCAAACATTACAAGTTTCTTTAAGATACCAAATATGGGTTCTTTACAAAAAGGTCAGATAATTTTTGTGAGCCAATATTGTCAAGACAAACTGTGATTAATGCCTATCATATTATATTGACATTTCCGTGTAACTTTCAGTGTGTTTTTGGGATCCTGTCACTGATACAAAATGACACTCGCAGGGAACACATGTACAGTGATCTAACAGCATAATCAATACCACTTACTTAACTATGTTACCTTATCACGCAATAAAAGTCAGAAATTTCATAATTACTTATAGGTTGAATTATCTCTCTTCAGCAAAATACTGTGGACAGGCTCCAATGATTGACAATGGGTACGTCGAGAGTTCAACTGGAGCTCGGTTTGGTGACACTGTCACATACAAATGCTATGGAGGCTACAGGGCGTCAAAAGATACAATTCCTTGTGCAAAAGATGGTAAATGGCAAGATGAACCATCCTGTACTGGTAAGTAGTTATAGAAACATTCTGTACAAGATGATGGCATGCTATCATTCACAGTGTCATTACACTTGTATACAGATAGGTAGAAATAAAGATATGTCTTATGGTCAACATGTTATTGGAAAATAATGTATATTATATTGCAGGCATTTTGAAAGTCCTGAAAACCATTCTGGCAGCAGTATTACAGGGTATGTTGTGTCACTAGCAGCACGTAGCTTGTTCTGCTAGTGTATTGACAGTACACCTGAAGACACAAGGGGCCTATGCAAACGTCCGGTTTCTGGACTTCATGACCAGTTTTCTCTCCCACACTCTTCTATCATATGAAGCATTAGATGCACGTTTACAGAGATGGCACCGGTTTCATAAAGCGGCATACCTTTATGCACAACTAAGTGGTGTACTGGTCATAGCTAATGTCAACTTGTCAATGTAGCTTACACCTGAGACCAATTTAGCTTTCACATATCTAAATAGATATAAAATTGACCTAATTAGGTCGCAGTGGGGTCAAATCCCTGTATTTGTCATGTCTCTGGACACCCTTATTCTCCTACACTGCCTTTGCCATTCATCTACAAAATACATAGCTATGATGAATGTAAAGGATATCCAGTGTAAACATTAAAAATACATATGTTGAGAGTGGGCGTGCCGGGAGCATCAATGAACTTGGGAAACATTGCGTAAATATTTCAACTAGAGTAAACGTATGCTTACTAAAGTCAAGGTGCAGCTAAGTGCAACTATGGACACACTCATGAAACACAAGTGTAATTTTATGACGTTTTATGCTTTCAATTTCGCTTTTCGTTATCACCCGCTATGACATCCTAAGTACGCTCCAAGAAACTGGCCCATGGACTGTCTCACAGATCAGTAACAACACAAAGCTACTGACCTGGGGCAAACTAGAGGGTCAGTGACCATTGAGTCAGTGTTAATTTCTACCACTGGTTTCTACCCTACAGAGCAGTTGCCTTGACGCCACAATGTAAATTTTATTCTAGGATTAATGCAAAGTTGTGTGGTTACATGAAATTGAGTGTCACCATTCATGTTGAAAAGTGTCCATATTAATTATTCATCACATCCATGTAAGCATATATAAAATTATTCACCATGGAATATGAAACAAATTATGTCGTAATGTTGGTATCCTGACTATTGGCCAGTAATAAAGTATATCATTTTACCCATAATGCAATGCATGTTATAGGCAAGGGTGGTACAGTTATTTTCTTTTACAGCTGCTAAATGCCCACAAAAAGCAGAGATCAGTGATGGAAAGAATGAGACATTGTCAGGAGATGGAGAGTCGTACGGCTCTGTGGTGAAGTTTACCTGTAACGAAGGCTACGAGTTGGTGGGAAGTCCCGTGGTCGTCTGTCTGGAGGACGGAACATGGTCTGGCAGTGACAAGATCGAGTGTCAGAGTATGTCTAGATTATGCCAACTTGTGAGACTCTTAGAAAGTACTGATAAATTCTTTGAATATTTTCATTAAAATGTGTTGATTGTTTATGACATCTTGAAAACACTACTATGGTGAAATGTTTATTTAATTAAGTGTAATTATGTCATACCAGCCAACTTACCTAGCGATGTTTGAGGGGGGGTGAAAGGCCACACTCTAAAACTTTCGCAAATTGCATTACGTTGTTTCATTATGCCCCAGAAATAGGTTGAACATTCATGTCATGGCACAACAGAATTTATCATTGGCCTACACCATGTCGCACAAGTAAGGTGACATTGCGAAATGCTGGTGCCTGTGTTAAGAGATGATGATTTTCAAGTGTCGATAGCTTAAAAAGTATGCATAATTTTGAAAAAGTACAAAATCTGTCAACCATCCCATGCAAAATTTCATTTCCAATACATGCAAAACGGAGATATGGCTCCACAAACAAACAAACAAACAAATAAGCATACAGAGAAACACTGTTTTATAGTATAGACTATAGGTTTTAGTACATTTTGTGTATGTTGTGTTGTAGTGCGTGTTGCATGCATACACGCAAGTGAAACATTACATGTGTGTTTACAGAGCTGGAGTGTCCTGTCCCTGTCATCAGCCATGGATCAGTGAACAAGAACAAAACAGTGACTGGGGATAAGATAACTGTAACATGTGAAAGCGGTTATGAGATCAATGGCACTCTCTCTCTTGAGTGCAACGTCAATCAGACATTTGGGACAAATATCCCCTTTTGTCAAGGTATGGTAAATCATAATGCTAAATTTTATTTAATATAGCACCAGATCCAATTACAATTGTTCGTGGCACATCACAGCATGTAGAATCTATGTACATACAGGCTAGCCTCAGTTACTCCGTGAGATGGCAGCACTAAGCCCCTCACATCCATCTGGAAATGTTATGCTCTACGTTTGTGACCGCCAGGGTGGCCTTACTCCAGAATAAAGATGCTGATTGGCTTTGAATTTGAAATAAAACTAAATCAGGATACCCTTTCATCATAAAAAACATTTAAAATTAAACTTATACTGGAACATGTTACACACAAAATATACAAAAATTAAAATCTTTTTGTTTTAATCTCCATTTTTTCTACTTTGAATTTTGTATATCGATATTTTATGACTTAGTTTTATTATCAAATCAACATTATAAAATTGATTGTTGTTATACATGTAAACATGCGAATTAATCCAAAACAGTGACACTCCATAGGCAAAGTGTGCTTCACCAGACTATATTCTCAGTGAAGTTACGCAGCCAAGCGATAGTCGGCTAAGCCAGACTATATACACTTATACAAACAACAACAATGGCCAAATACACTTCCATTTTCTAAAACAACAGTATGGAAAATACTGGAATTCATTTCAAAAAAATTTAAACCAACATTTTAACAACTAATCCAAATGACCCACCATGCGCACTGGCGTGATGTGTCCCCAGGACATTTTGCCAGTAAACATACAGATACAGATACAGTTAAATTAATGACTTTATAACTGTTTTACTAACTTGAATGTTCTCATGGTTACATTATCCTAATTAAAAGTGAACTCAGATACTTTGTAGCTTCCTTTGTGAGACCATGTTATTGTTATATAATGCAGGCTGTTTCATAAATACAATTGCACCTATTTACCTGGAAATCTTTGCATTCAAAGTTCAGACATCACATCACAGGGATGCAATTTCCAAGCACTAATTCCTTCCTTTGTGTGCATGGAAATTGCATTGCTGTGATGTGATGTCTGAACTTTGAATGCAAAGATTTCCAGGTAAATAGGTGCATTGTATTTATCTAGGAAATGTGTTCATTCAGACAAATACTCTGATGTTCTGGGAAACTGTGGTCATGCAGCAGCCTGCTGGATTGTCGATCATTGGTTTGATTCCACTTGCCACCATTTCTAATTTACATTCACATTGGATATGTCTTTCAGAACAGATACTAAAACTAAAAGATGTTGGTCCCTTCTCCCTGTTGTCCATGTCGTGGGAAGTAAGAGATGCCACACAGGTGGTAAATATGTAACCTGGATGTGAACTCACAGGGTGTCCTCCCTTACTAACCCACTGAATCATGTTCCCAGTGACATTGAGTTGCTTCCCAGTAAGGGATGTGTATCATTGGACCCACTGGGTCAACATATATGCAGAGCTGTGTCGAGATTAACTGTATTTGTAATGCTTACTTGTGATGTCTGCTCCAGATGTGGATGAATGTGCAAAAAACAGCGGTAAAGGTGACTGTGACCAAACGTGCACCAACACAATGGGCAGCTTCGTCTGTAGCTGCAGATCTGGTTACAATGTCTCCATAAGTAACGTGGCCAAGTGTGAAGGTGAGTACATAATCCTCTACTGACCACAGACCGAGTACTCAGTTTGTTGTAATCAGCATGTTGCTGTAGCTACCAGACTATTTTGAATATGTACCAAATCTTACTGGTTTAAGAAACATTTATGCAGTATAACTGGAGGAACTTGTCATTTTACATACTGAGGATTTGTTACCGTGTGTCAATCCATGTGTGAGATGTGCATGTTCTGTGTTGGGACTCTGTCATTTAAAAAATCTATCTTTTGGATGTCAGAATGTAAATTAGGTCCATATGATATATAGTGGCATTGAGAATGTGATTTATTGGGTGCTGGGTGTAGACATAGAGAACTCTTTATTTATCTTTTTACAACCAATGAATATGATATCTTGGATACCTAAAATTGAGTCTGAGAAATGTTTTGTGCTCATGTTTCAAATACCAGTTAACTCATAACAATCTTATTTTGGATGTGGGCATTGAGATATCTGTTTGTATTCATTTTTCAGATATCAATGAATGTGATGTCCTGAATGGTGGATGTGACCAGAAATGTGACAACAACGATGGCTCATACAGCTGTAGTTGTAATGAAACTGGTTATGTGTTGTTCACGGCTGATCACACAAGCAATTATTCCATTCCTGCTGAGGAGACAGGCTTACTGCCAGGAGATACGTTTTACATCAACCACACTTGTGTCCGTATGTATCACGCTATTCTATACTACTCATTACCTAATGTTTTTATTCTAAAAATAAAAAACAGAAGTATGCACCAGGCATTGAATGATATACAAAGTAATAATATATGATTGTATGTTTGCTTGTTTGGTTGTTTCCACCCGTGGATGAAACTAATAAATAGCAATTTTTTTAGTCAGTTCGTGTTTTTAATTATAATTATAATTTATTTGTAAACATGCAGAATCATGTTGACATGCATTACAGTAATAACGTGATGTCCAGCATTTCAATGATAAACGTTTTAGACAACTAGACCAACTGTAAAATGGTCCTAAATTTTGAATTCTGGTTGAACTGCAGTGTTCTTTAATTCTGTTATATTTGTTTAGATCTTAGTCATTTAATTTTGATGTACTTCCAAAATAATACATTGATCTATACCTTATTTGTTCTATTAAGCATATAGTATCCTTAATAAATACATGGGATGCTAGAATGTGTGAGAATTGCATTATAGTAAGCGGATACCTATTTTTGGCTCCATGAATTATTTCTCCTGCTAGTTGGCAATACCCATGATATCACTCTTTTCCAATCACGAGATGGCCAGAACATTGCTTCTGATATTTGTGCAGCTGCCTTGCTCTGAGCTAGATATGATAAACTGTTTGTAGTTACCGTTAATTTTAGATAAGTTATGAGAGTCATTTACTACTAGTAATAGTGAACAAGGCAAGACAGTGGTTATGGTTAATAGCATGAATGCTGTAAGTCATACTTAATATCAATTAAGCAATCACAATCAATTTTTTTAAGCATATATGGTTTGATAAGTAGTGCAGAAAGGTATCTTTATAATCCAATCTACATGTTCATAAGGTCAGTTTGAAGCATGTAATTTTCCAAACTAAAATGTTGCTATTTATTGACATTGACAGATCGTGAAACAGCCGGATTATTGAAGACCGGATAAATGAGAGCTGACTGTACAGTGTACATACATGCAGATGTGTGTTAACACACATTGTGTAACAGCCACTGTGTTGTCACAAGACATTTCAATAAATGTATTATCTGGTGTCTTTTAGGAAAGGTTTGTCGTGAAATCGTTCCTCCGGAAAATGGACAGCTACTGACATCAAAGGGTCTATTCCACTACGAGGATGTGGCAAGGTTCATTTGTGACATAGGCTATGTGATGGTTGACAAGAACAAGAAGGAAATCACGTGTACAGCAGATGGTACATGGTCTGACAATGAACCAACGTGCAAAGGTAATCTTCTGTGATTATTGCTACAACAAATCTGCAGTGACCCCTGGTGAGACTGCAGTTAAGATTAGTTTAAGTGAAATGAGATAACAGCAAGCAGTGGTGCAGTATGAGTAATAATGCTAAACAAAGTATTCCATGTGCATTTCATTGCTCTTTGTGGTCTTGTTACCCTGCCAGATATAAGTATAGTCTTTGTTTTTAGTTATTTGCCTGTCAGCTGCAGGTAGGAGACAACATATAATAGATCTGCTGTTTCTTTTTGTTATTCAGTTGCGACGTGCACAATCCCGGACATATCAAAATTGAAATACAAGCCAGTGTTGGAACCATCAACAGGTCTGATCAATTATGGCTCCACTATTAATGCGACCTGCACTGATCACCTGCCGGAGCCTGTTGTTATACAGCACAAGTGTGTGTACGACAAGGAATCAAAGTTATACAAGTTTGTCTATGGTGACAGTTTGGAATGTCCAGGTATGTGTCCAGGTGTGACATTGTGACATGAACAACATACATGTGGAAAAAACTATAGATATACTTCATTCCTTGGACAAGGGATGTCATAGTTTTTGTTTCAAGATGACAGCAGTTTAAATTCTTCTGTTAAATATGCAATGAAACCTTGATGCTTAGAAACTATTCAGTTAAACAATTTATGTAACAATTGGTTAAATCCCTATATTATAATAATTTTCATTCAGGACATATGAAATTTTGCAGCGTGATTTGCTACTTACATAATTATACAGTATGACCTGGCTGAAAATAAGGATCTTTTTCTTTTATTGTATAATGTTGCTTATTTTCTGTGTATTTATATCACCTGTTGATTCTGTTACTCTACAGTTGTTAACTGTGGAACGCCATCAGAAGTATCAGGTGCAGCCTTCGACCCACCATCTCCCACCACCCTGTACCAGAGCAAATTTAAAGTCAAATGCAAGTCACTGTACAAACAGCGGGGCGGCACGAATCATACCGATAGTACCAACACGGTGGAGTGTGGCGAGGATGGCCGTTGGATGTTTGGAACTATCGTTTGTGAAGGTATGCTTATGACATTTGTCAAGAACTTGTCTGATTCATCTGCTTATTAAACATGGCTTTGAATCAACTTCTGGACTCATGTTTGGTGTTGTTTTCATTTATGCAAATGGTATATGGTTTTAAATTGTTATTTTACTACTATGATGAAGTTTACAGCTATTAGATAATTCCCAAACTGTCGTTGCATCTTCTGCTGTGGCTAATGGCAAACCCTGAAAGTTGTTTATATATTGTTAAATGGCAGTAATAATAACAATGGTAGAAAGAAATGTTGTTCACAAGAGATATTGTGTTGTTTTAGGAGAGAGCTGCAGCGACCCTGGAACACCAGCAGGCGCTGAGCAGCTAGCGACATCATACAAGGAGGGGGCAATAGTCACATTCAATTGCACGCAGCCTGGGTTTGAGCCATCCGATGAAAACGAGTGGAAATGTACTGCCTCAGCCAGTGCTGTTTCATGGAGTCAAACATCTCTACCTACATGTGTTGGTGAGTACTTCACATCTATATTATACACTGTTTACATTCTTCCTATAACTTTTTTCGTCAACAACTCGCTTCCAACAGTAAAACTGGCAGTCGAACATTCTCGTGTAGCTCGAAGAGCCTGGCATCAACTGCCCTGAGCGTCCTGTCAATGCTTGAGTGTTAACCAATTTACAGTAGCATACAAGACTCACTGGTTTTCCAATTATTTTTACAATCAACGATTATAGTTAGTCATACATTAATTTTAATTAATATATTGTAATTAACCCATTGCTATTATTTAATAACAGTCATTTGGATGAGGTTGTATATAAGAAAGAATGTCTTATTTTTTATTTTTTTATTGTTAACCATAAGACGAAATCATTACATTCACTGTAAAATTGGCAATTGAGCATCCTTTGTAATCTTGCTTATCCACCATAACTCCAAGGCATTTCTGTCCATCTGTTGATTAATTGTATATGACAAGCCTGTCTATTTTGCGATTGATCAACTCTCTTTTCTTGAGGTGCCTCTGAGCATGGCATCCAAGGATTTAAACATAGCAGAAGTTACATTTTTATGTTATTATATGATCTAGTTGATTTAAGAAAATATTTAAAGAAAATATTGATTAAATTTAAAGAAATATTTTTGGTAACTAGAAAGACCTCAACTATTGTAATGATGTCCTTGGGTATTGTCCACCGGGTTACTAATGCCGTGCCGTACAGTCGTAACACTTATACAGCTGTACATTGTTCTCTACTCAATGTTTAAAGTTAGGTGTCAGCTCTCAGGTTTAATTTTTTCATTTAATATTACATTCTTATGACTACAACATGCATGTTGTAGGTTTACTTTCTGCCAATTTGTATTTAGCTACTTTACTAAGCTCAGATACTTCCTGTTATAAACTATTGTTCGGCTAATTCTGAGCAGAGGAACTTAAAAGGTAGAACTATGAACACAATTTGACATTTTGGATTAAACTAAGAGTATTCTAGTATGTAACTGTGTATTGAAAAAAGCTTACTGCAATATATAATGTATGCTTCAGCTGATGGGGAAAGTGATAACAACCATTTCAAGGTTAAAATGATATCTCAATCGTAACTTTACACGCAGACAATGCAGCAATACCAGTATTTCCAACGGGCATTTATCTGTCACATGACTAATTGCATAGCAACAAGTTGTTGTATGTTGAGCATATAAAAAGGTGCCATGTGTGAAACTCTCAGACATTCTGTCATACATTTTGTTGAAATTCTGACTCCAACTGGAGGCATAGGAATATGTTCTCAAGATAATGTGATAATGCCTATGCAACTACATGAAAAGTATGAAAGGTTGATCTGGCAAATGGAAAAACTCAAGAAATATAATGCCCGTAATATTATATTAACAGTTGTGGTAAACCAAAATATGATGTACATGGTAAGTTGTGTGTAGTAATGACCGTGATGTCATGAGATCCTTCGTGTACATGTCACATGTGGGGTGTGTCAGACAATACTTCAGTGAACATATTTACCTCAGAATTGTTCCTTATTTGTGGCATATTTGTTTCAGATAAGGAAAGCCCAGTTATTGAGGGTTGCCCCAAAGATGACATTGTGATCCCCAAACTTGCTCCAGCTGGGTTCACAGTACCTGTGGCAAAAGACAACTCCAATGGCATCAACACATTCAGTGTCACCCCTGCCAACTTTGACCCATCAGTTGTGCTGCAGAAAAACTTGACTGTTACATACTCAGCAGTTGACTTCAATAATAACAAAGCTGATGATTGCACAATCAAAATCAGGATTAAAGGTTAGTTCATTGTATCGTGCTACAACATAGTAAAGGAACACAATGTGATTGCAGATAAAAGGATATTGATAAACTGATGTTTTATTTCTGAATGGATAATATATTTCTTTGATGCAGAAATCTGCTCATTAGTTGTATAACCAGATAAATGTATGTATGCAAATTAGAGTATGTTGTAGGGCTTCGTAGATTCAGTCGACTTTATTTAGAACACCCTGTGCATTTGGATACAACTAATTGGATATGTGAACATTCTGCAGTGTCTGTGTAGAGATGTGCAAACACTCAAGAGTATGGGATTATTGAAGGCAGTAATCATAACAACCCAGTAGCTGCAGCAATAACAGTGCCGGTGCAGGGAATGTGGTGCACACATTTAATAATTGCCTCACCTATCTCTGGTCATTCATGTTTGTAATGTTAGACATTGTTAATAACATCCCCAATATATTGCACTTTGTCGGGCCTGTATTTAAACTGTAGCACAGTAGATAGATTTCAGCCACAACACCACAGAACCCTGTCCTTGCTCCCCCGGATGAATTTGAAACCGGTCTAAATCCACCCTAGGGGGCCAGCCGGATCACATGCAAAATTTCAGCCCGATACATGTAAAACTGATGCCAATGTGGGGATCAAAATGCTGCTGCCTGTGTTAAGCAATGATGCTATCGAATGTCTATAATTAAAAAAATATGTAATATTTCTCCAACACCTGATGATATAGCTGTAGATGGCATAATTATCTTTACAGCGATGCAGAAAAGCATGAAAATTCACTGATAGGACTCCATGTATAGCCATTTTGAATTGTTTTGAACAATTGAGCCCCCAAGTTTTCCAACCCCCTAGACGAATTTGTGAAAAAAAGTAATCCACAAACCAGCCATATGGGCCTGCTAAGTCACGTGCAAAATGTCAATAAAAAATTGATGGAATTTTTTTATTACAAACAGCGACACACTTCTATAATACAGATGAAAAACATTGATCAGCTGCAGAATTTCAAACCAAGAATTTTTTATAAGAATGAGTTTATAATCCATGGAGTATGTTTTCTTTCAATGAGTACATCATGAGGTGATAAAAAATATGAAGGAAACGAAACCATCAAAGTTTGTTAATGTGTTTTTCAATATTATGGCTGAGAGTTACATACACATACAGTGAGATGGAATAAAATACAATTGGGTTGGTAACTAGTGGAAGTGCAGGATGTAAATTGTTTACTGGGTCAGTACATTGAAATTACCATTTCACATTTGGAATTGTAGTGTGTCCTGTTGCTTTACGTTACCATTGTCATTACAGATGATACGGTGCCAACAATTACATGTCCAAACTCTTTCATCTACAAACTCTCCTCAAATGAAAGTACTTCGATTGAATACACGGGTCACGAAGCAACTGCTAGATCTGGTGGAACAGTGACATATGAACCCAAGACATTGGATGTCACTGGCAGTGACATAGGTAGTCACCATGTTGTCACAGCCACAGCAACCTACAAAGACGACAATAAGGCTTCATGCCAGTTTATGGTTGTCATTGAGGGTAGGTGTCATAATAGAAGTTACATTCTGGTTATCCAGTTGAATGACATTAAAATATATAATGTCAGGTTCCCCTAATAAAAGAAAATACTAATAATGTGTTGCTTTGAAGAATATCAGATTTCTTCATATTGTTTGCACCTCAGTATATTTCTTATGAAATATATATATATTATATATATATATATATATATATATATATATATATATATATATATATATATATATATAAATAAACACATACATTTTGGCAGTAATTTTTTTATTAAGAATATTTAATATATTTCTTGTAACAAATGATGTTTACTTTAGTTACTGAAAAGTAGACTCACAACTACCAACAAAATAAATATGATTTATTTTGACAACTGCTTTAAAACAAATTGGGGCAGGGATCAGCCATACACGACCAACTGCATTTAATTGAGCAAACGATGCAGTCCTTTGTAACATATTATTGGATAATTTGTATATTTATATTTACGATATGTTTATATGGTATGCATTGTCTTCAGCTGAGAAATGTCAGAACTGGGCTTTGGCCACCCCGAGGAATGGCAAGAAGGAATGCAAACGCAACGCTGGTGATAATGGCTGGGACTGCAAGTTGACATGTGACTCAAACAAGTTCTTCTACAATGGTGAAGACACAGAAAACACAGAAAACACCAACACGTTAAAGACAGAGATGACATTTAGTTGCAACGACAAGGGTGACTGGAGTCCAGGAGCTGCCGTCACTGACTGCATCGGTGAGGGAGGTCATATCATAGTAAATAATAAAGACAATTTTATAATATTATATGATAATAATTCAACATTTCTTATATTTTACTGTTATAAGGATGTTACAATGTACATAATATCAGTGTTGTTTCTGGAATGTACTATTTTTTTAATCTTGGATTATACATATATTCTGGTATCTTGCTATTTTTGTTTGATCACAAGACAAATTTTTTTTATTATTTTTATTATTCTGGAATTCCTGCATCAACAATGATTGTGGAAGCATTATTATAAAATATCAGTTATTTCTTGTTTGTATTCTTAGATATGCTTTAATTTTAAGATATACCTGGTAGTGGGAATTTTATGTGTTGCCATGAAAATGGGGAGTTTGACAGAAAAGGGGTAATATGTTTTTGTTTGTTAACAGAGTTGTCACATAAGTTTGCTTCCCAGAGATGTTGTAATGGCATTCAACTCAACAGGCTTGCCAGATAGTAAAACATTCTAAGGACGTGATACTGTGCTACTGTGCCATACAAGGACCCTTACTTTTACATTAGAGCAAAATGACACTGGTACCAGTTTTGATGTCCTACACCACTTATTGCTGGGTGAAGGTTGAAATAGTGTGAAATGCATACATTAGTTTAGACCTCGCACACTTATGAGACCATCTGTAAGACCCACTCTGTCAGCTGACAAAACAAATCTGTTTTTTTCTATGGGATTTTTAAAATACAGACTAACAGTGTGGTGTCTTCACATTTCAGCACATGAGTCCAAGGCAGCCTACCACTTGACCAACCAGTACACATACACAGCCAGCACCGATATACCAACTACTGGGGATTGTGTCAAATACTACAACGGTGTGTTTGTCAGAAAACTGAAGGATTCTGCAGTTAAAGCAACAACTAGTTGTCAAGAGCTTTTCAATGAAGCGGATCTACGTGTAGAACTTATAGAAGATCTCTCACTAAAAGTGGATTCGGTAGGTACATGCAACACAATAGTTTATGTTTGTACTCTGCACTTATGGTTCTAGGCTTGTGCTGGGCCTGCAATATATTTAGCAAATTTGGCGAAAGGCCAGACATTTTATTTAGCTCTTTTTTTTAGATCAATGCCCGATATTAAAAATATACGCAAAATACGATGTAATATTATATAGAATGCTATAAATTTTTCACAAGAAAAGAAACAGCCAATTTTAATTAACTAAGCATAACATGAATAACGTAATCTATTTTAAGATAATGTTCAGACGATATTGATAATGATCTTACCAAGTTGAACTTTTTATGTATAGATATGCATGTTTTCCTACAGTCCTACAGTTGGCTGCTAAATTTACACCTTGCACAGCTTAGTTGTATAATGTTGGATGAGGTGTGTGTGTGCGTGCGTGCGTGCGTGCGTGCGTGCGTGCGTGCGTGCGTGCGCGTGCGTGCGTTAAATCCTATAACGCAAACAAATCTTCTGCACTTTTAATGTTACTTGGTAATAAACTTTCTTACTACTTACTTTTATAAAGCAAATAAACACAAAATATATCATTTAATAGAACATTATTTAACAATAAAAAAGAAAGTTGAACAACGTTGGGAATCTTTCAATTATTAAAGGTCACCTACTATTAATTAATGGAATGAAATTAGCATTATAATATAAGTTGAAAGATACAATAATCAATTCTACTCCTGTTGCCCTACAGCATTCAAACAGTGCATTATTACGTATCTTAAAACAATGTTTGACTGAGCTGATTGAGTAGAATAATTCTCCAAATTAGTTAGCTGTAACAATCATCTATAAATTGATTATAATACTGGAAGTGGAAGACTGCACAACTTTGATTTGTGAAACTCTTCCGAATATGCATGCGTGTAAATGCTAATATATACTGACATATTTTCTATGGTTCCTCAGAAATTGGTGATGCTGAATTTCACAATGAAGATACCAGGCAGTGACAAGCTCAAAGACTCACGATACGTAACTTGCATGAACGATGTCAAGAGTAAGACAAGATACGTGGGGGCTAACTTCAAACACATGGAGAGCATTCCAGCACAAGGGTCTTGTCCAGGTCTGAGTACAGATGAGGATAATGTTAACGAAGATCCATTATATAATGGTTTCTTCTGTCCACCTGGCCTGAAGCTGAACAAACTGAAGAACAACAACTTGTGCTGTAAGTGTTACAGACTAGAAGGCACTTAGGTGAACTCATGCCAGAAAAAACAATCTGTCAAACAAATCTATTAACATAGGTTTTGATTTACAATTATTTTGTTAAGAGCAACAGTGTCTAAGGAGGTGTCATTGCCTATATTTGTAGTGTATCTTGGTTTTTATAAAATTAGGATACTTTCATAAGGAATAGCACTTTCTAAATTTTGGCAGCTCCTGCAGTAGCGATTCAATATTTGCATTTCTGTATAACTCATCTTTTTAATGCCAATAAGCTTTGAGTTGTTGAAACATATAAACTGTTCGTGTCCACTACGTCACATTGATAAGGTTAAGATAGATGTATGTAACATTTTAAGGTGGTGGTCTAAGTATTGTGGGCGAGGGCAGGGTAAAGATGTATGTAACATTTTAAGGTGGTGATGTAAGTGCTGTGGGCGAGGGCAGGATAAAGATGTATGTAACATTTTAAGGCACACCTGGTGATGTAAGTGCTGTGGGCAAGGGCAGGGTAATTGGTGTTGTCGTTAGGTTAGGTTAATGTTGTAGTAGGTGGGCTAGACACTAAATGCAGCATATCAGTTTTTACATTATTTACATGTTCTTTCAAAGTTTGTTCTGTGATATCGTGATCGTGTTTCAGTGCCTTGTCCTTATGGGTCCTACCAAGATGGCGGCGAGTGTGTTCCATGTCCGGTCGGCGAGTACCAGGATGAAACAGGAAAGTCACAGTGCAAGGCTTGTGGTGATGTCAAGTCAACATCAGCAGTTGGCAGCCGCTCCAGCAATGAGTGTAAAGGTATGTCACAAACTTATTAATCAGCTGCTGTATAAGTACGTCACAAACTCATCAATCAGCTGCTCAATAAAAATCTATATGTCATAAACTGCAGGGGATTATTGTCAGTTGATGCCAGTAGGACTTCACGGACAATTCATCTGGATGTTGTGATATCATATGGATGAGAATCTGAACATTAATTGTCTCTAGTCAAATTTGGTTGCATAACTCCGTCAAAATTGTTGTGTTTGTCTTGAGTAATGCAGTAAAATGTGTAAGGGGCCCATTAATCCTTCTGGCATCAACCAACTTCGACAACATGAAAAAGTCAGAATAGTTGTTGTATTAATTCATATTTAAGCCTCTGTGTTTCAATAAATAAGCGTTGTTTCTTTAGATAAATCGAAAAGTTGTCATTTTGAATAATTGCGCCAGTTATTGACTCAATGGTTTTGTGCAGTTCTAGTCACAACCACAAACATTCTTTATCATGTGTCGGACACTGATTCACCATTTCGGATAATACAAACGATGCAAAATCCACTCTATGTTCCCATACATTTATTTAACATTAAGATAAAGGAATTTGAAGAACACGTAGACTGTACCAAAAACATTACACAGTAAAAGCGTAGTTTTCAAAAGAAGTAAGTCTCGGGTCATTCACTCTGAGGTGCTGTACGTATCATACATACTTCAGTGGCGCCACACAGTGGATTAGTTACCTACTATATTTAGAAACCGATTAGGGATAATATGGTATTTATATACGAGTCATATGACTGAATACCTTGTTTGCCCAGCAGTATGTCATATATAAGGTTACATCTGTTTAGACAAATGCGATGTCTACCACATGATATCAAGCAATGGTCTGCCACCATGTCACCAGTGTGTGGCTAACAAATATGCCATCAGTGACACAGAGTGTAGGGATTGCCAAACTGGAACAAAAACACATGGCCCTGGCTGGTGGCAGATATCAGACTGCAAAGGTAATGTATATACACTACAGTTACATGTACATGCACTCACATGTGTGATGTGGATGCACAAACATATGCATGCTCATTCATGCACTTACGCACAAATGCAATGTCATGTATGCATGCACAGCATACAATGAAACACACACGGAGTCCTGATAATACTTATTTGTTCTGTCTTGTGTTTAATCACAATGTGTTATTTTTGCAATGGTTGATAACTTGATCATAATATTTTGCATATTGCAACAATTCAGTTGCAGTAAACTTACTTAACTTGATTTAATGTTTGAAGCATTTCATGACCAATTAGTTTGCCTACTAGACTATTGTCACTGTCAGTACACTTACTTAAAATCCACCAATAAATGTGTTGACTTGGAGCAGATTAATAGTTCAACTGAAAGTAAACTTACATGTTCAAAGAACAATGTGAGCATGGTGATTGTGGCCATGAATAATGTGAATCATGGGAAGATGCTTGTTTTGTGTTTTGTTTCCCTTAATAGACTACTGTAAATGTGCAGGTCGTTGATAATGGTAATGTTAATTGACATGTTTTATTCATTTTAAAGCTACTTTTTTATCTTTATTTTATTTATTAATTTGTTAGTCTTCTTTATGTCTAGAACATTTTGTTTTTTATTGTAATAACAGTTTAATTGTTTACTAGTATTATTTTAATGCTAGGAATTGCATGTATAGTGGATCAAAAGCTGTATTCACCTAACCATTTTCAGATAGGAGTGTATATGAGTGATTGCCTATTGAAAATTGTAATGTAATGTGTGACAAGGTCACCATCGTGAACTTAAAACTTTTACTTACTGTGTACAGTGTACCCGTATTCTCTATTTCTAAATGTGCCTCTCCCTCTGCAGATGCCTGCCCTGCTGGATCGTACTCTGACTCTGGTTTCCAACCTTGCACCAAATGTCCACAACATTTCTACCAGGTTTCAACAGGCAAGACAACCTGCATGGAATGTATAGACACAAAGTATACAAAAGAGAAAGGAGCCACAAAACAGACTCAATGTGAAGATGGAGGTAACTATTTGTTTAGCTATATACTATTTGTTGTTAAAATAGATGCAGTATACGTTTTATGAGCAGTATATAATATGTTGAAAACAACAGTGCAAACACAGTATCAGTATCACCATTACAAGTCATAGACATATCTGTTTCCTATTCAGTTTTAAATTGCAGAATATAAACTGTAAAAATAACCTGTACATTTATCTATTCCTGTAATGAACACATTTTATCAACATTGTTTTAATAAATTAAAATTGAGGAGGTTGATTGGTTGGCCTCATTTCAAGAAGCAGCAAGTGAATATTAATATTTGGCCAGTTGTTCATCATTACTGTGTCTTCAACCCAACTTGCAGACCCTCCCAATCACTTAAATATTGTTCTGAAGTTTATTTTAATTTTTCAGTATTGGACAAGTGTTCTTCTAACCCATGCAAGAATGGAGGAACATGCAGCATAAAGTACCACAAAGTTGCCTGTGATTGTGCAACGGGTAAGTCTAAGTTTGTTTACTGTGATCATAATGTTACTGCAATAGTCAACATGTCAAATGTAAGAATTAGCAGTTGAACTTAAATGTTAAACAAGATTCAGTGAAAGGCTTGATAGATAAATGTGTCAAAAATATTTGTGTGTTTCCACTACATTATAGTTTAATTATTTGTTTACTGTATTATTTATTGTATTTTTATTCAAAAATGTAAGTTCTCAAATAGCGCAGTATCCATTCAATAGGACTACTGAGATTACACTTTACACCCTGGCACACATGAGCAGTGGACACCATCTCAACTTCTCTAGGGTGGCTACTGTGCTAGCAATATTATATATTTATCTTAATAGGAGTCTCCTGACCTTATCTATTACATATGTTATTATTCAGTGTATTTGTATTGTATGAATGAATTTATTCTTAATTTTGGGAAGGTCTCAACCATGCTGCTAATATTGCATGAAGACTACTCAAACAAAAACAATCACTGTCCATAGCCTGATACAGCAGAATGACGTGGAACAACTTAGAGCACACCAGTAGCACACGATTCAAACCCTGGCTCTCTCATGATAATCCAATATGTTAGCCATTGCACATTGCGCGTGAGACAATGGCTGTATTTACAGTGTTTAAGTTCACAATGAGCACAAGTTGTAGAATTGAGAAATATCAGTGTGTATTCTTGAAGACAGTTTTGTTTTTAATTGCTGTTTAGTGTCATAATTACCATTAGTCGTTCAGCATCATACATGTGGTCAAATGATGCTGCATGTGTTAACCCAATTATTTGTCCTCTCTATGCAGGCTACACAGGTGACCGTTGTGACACAATGGTCGACTTCTGTGAGTCGGGTCCTTGTTACAATGGTGGCTCATGCACCAAAGAACTTAATGGATACAAGTGTACTTGTCCTCCAGGTTCGTGCTTTATGCAACATACACAGATATTCACATAATTACAGGCAGTCATATAATCTTTATTAATATATGAATTTAATCAGTCTTTTAAAAAAGATGGTAAGTGACATGTTCAGAAATAGTTTAAAAAACATAACATGGGAATACTACACATGGTGGATAACAATACCTTGAACCAACAAAAGGCCATACCTGAATCAGTATTTTTTTAATTATGTGAATTTGTGTTATCCCGATCTAATAGAAGTAAGTAATGTATGATAATCCATTTTGGTCACAACAAGTTCATTTACAATACTAGTCATCTTATATGGTTCATCTACATAGATATGTTGTGCTGATATTGCTGTGTTTGTCTGTTCAGATTACTCTGGCAGTCGTTGTGAGTCAGACCCAGATAACTGTGCATCCATTACTTGTGAGAATGGAGGCAAATGTCAGGATCTAATTAACGGCTACAAGTGCCTTTGTCCTGACGGATTTACTGGACAACTGTAAGTACAGTCTTAACAGATTACTGGGTAGACAATCTTATTGTAAACCCAGTTGTGGGCAGGTGATTTGATGATGGCAGCTAACTATAAATTATGTTGTGTGTTGATTATTTAAAAAGTAGGAATTGTTGACAACCTAATTGTACACATAAATGATTGTGTGAATAAAATCTCCTGTTGGACATGATCTATTGCAATCAGTTACAACAATTACAAAGACAATAACATGTAAACTTCACCATGCCCGACAAAAACATTCACAACATATATCTAAAACAAAAAATACCCATAAAATTAATAATTTACAAAATGGCTACAATTTGATTATATAAAAATACGGAATTGTTGACAACCAATTCACCAAATCATGAAATTAATTACATTGTAAAGTAAAACGTAAAGGTAATTTCTTATATACAGCAGTACCCTGGTCCTTACGACTGCTCAAAGCACATTACACTTTACTTCCCTGATAGACCTGTTTAAATCAAACACCATCTCAGCTTCTCTGGGAAACATCCAGCCAAGCGCGAAGGCTGCCCAAACAAATATCCACCACTGTCTATAGCTAGGTACTCATTCATACAGCTGAGTGAACTGGAGCAATGTAGAGTGAACATACTTGCCCAAGATTTAACATAGTAGAGATCTTATTTGAGAATCCGAGGCTCTGTCCATGAGCCACAGCACTCTATATTAGACGCAGAAAAACATATCCAGTTGAACTTGATCTATTACAATCAATAACATTTTAGATATTCAAGCAAAGTTCTACAATTACAAAGAAAATAACATGTCAGTTTCATCATGCTGTACAAAAACATTCACGGCATCTATCATGTGACCCAGTGATGCATGTTAGTTTTTGAATTAAAAGTTATTATTGTCAATGACGCACATGAGAGCTTAAAATTCACTATTTACAAAATGGCTGTACTATTTACCAATCACATTAACGACTTAACGTAGGCCGCGGGTCGGGAATTGCCGGGAAATGATAAAATGGTTGATTTTTAATAAAGTGGATTTTCAGAACGAACCATGTATTCCACACGTGTTGCTAACTTTATTTCACTGAATTCGTCCTAAAAGTATCAAAAAAACGATTAAATATGTCGCTACCCAACTTGCTGCTAACGTCGTTATGGCGGATGGACTTTTAAATCGACGGAAACGGCCCAACTTTCAGCGCGCTCAAACGTAAACATTGCTCCTTGCAACGCGGCCATGTTTGGTATCGTCTTGTTGGAAATGATCCCTTCCGTACGCTGCCGAAGTCAAAAGTCGACGACATCCGTACATAAATTAGTTATCGGCGTCGAAAGTGCCGTGAAACTATCCAATCACAAACTGTCTCAGCCGGTTGCTTGGCAGCCCGACCTCACGCGAACCATATATGGTGATCGCGGCCACGTAGCTAATTAAAATTGACCTTATGCAACGACGCCAGCCAATCACGGTGCGGCTTCAAGATGAATGACCTGTATGTGTCATGGCGTCCGATCGACGAAAGATCCGTACGGTTTACCAATTTGAAAGAAAGAAACGATATAATAAACGCAAATAAGCTGAATGCGCGGGAGGTAGCATGAACAGCATGCATGATGCTGTTCAGTCGCGCAACGGACCCGCGGAAGCGGCAGCGAATGGGGAAAGAAACGGCGACGTCGGGCTGGCCTTGCTACGCGGCTACGGCCGCCTTCGACCCGGACTGTCTGTCTGTCACCGACAGCGGCGCTGGCACTGGCGTCGCCGAAGTTTGTCGCTCTATCAGTCGGAAGTTACATTTATTTATTTATTACAGAAAATAATTTGACTTAATTTGTTTCATTCATATTAACCCAATGTGGAAGTAATATAAAACGAAAGGTGGTACTGTTGTTGGATTTACTTTTCTAGCATTATTTTGTTCTTATCAAATATGAGAAGTATTTTAGGTAATTAAATTTTTAAACAGTTTATTTAACATTAAATAATTAATTAAACATTAATTGTGGCAGCGTATGCTTGCTTATTTATTATTATTTGTGTGCATGAAATTGACCAATTATTTAGTAATAGATGTATGTGTTTGTGTGTGTGTGTATATATATTATATATATATATACATATATACATATATGTGTGTATATATATATATACATACATATATATATATAATATACATATATATCAAATTTTATTTCATAAAAGACAACATTACATAATAATACATATACAATGTAGAAGTACGCTTGGCTAGTGATGAATTTCTTCGCCGCCGCCGCTTGTGTAAACTATATATTTTTTCCATATATATATACTGAATATGGTTCACACACTTTCATTATATATTTACCACATGTTGCTGGTATGAAAAACAGTCATAATGCTGACTTTACATTGGTGTTATTAAAAATATTTGATGTTCATTTGGTTTTTTGCCGTTTTCTCAAAACTTACTTTTCGACAATATTGCTATTTTGCGGGAGGTCTCCCGAAAAAAGTACCAAACCTAGGAGTCTGATTTTTTTTACCATGTATTCCCTATGGTACAGTGTGTGCAATGATGCTTTTTAAACATGATAGCTTTTATATAAAGATTATTATTGATGACTGAAGTTGTTATAATATTTGGAAAAACGGAACAAATTCTTCGCAATTTCTTTTTTATAATAAATATTGTAAGGAGTTGAACAAAAACAGCATCATTGCACTCTACAACACTTCAATGGATCATAACAGACAAAAAAGAAAGAAACATATGCACAGTTTTACTGCAAGACCTCCCGCAAAATCATGTGTAGCTATTTTCACAGAAAAGCCGGTTGCCATGGTTACGGTTATGCAAATGAGATTAAATTATACAATTGGTCATCTTTTCCCACCAGAAACACATCCTGAAAGTTTTATAAAGATTGCTTCTCTGGTTGTTGAGATATCATCAAAATCCATTTCCCGACCAGTGTCCTACCTTAAATGGTCTGTTCCAATTAACATTTGAAATTACAATAGATAGCATACGCTTTCACTGCTTTTGCCAGGTCATCTACTTTATATCCAGCATCCAACATAGTTGGATGACGATATGGTCTCCATGATTGTTGGCAATATTGCTGACTCAGCAGACATTGACATCACAGTTGAAAAATGACCTCAATCAATTATTGTAGTATAATTTAACTTACTTTGGAGCATAATTGTCGATGGTACAATAAACCATTCTTGGAGCCATGAACAATATATTCAATAACACCTCAAACAACACAGCCAAATGTTGGACTTCATTTTGACAGTTGAACTTCATTTTGCAAACGTTTTTCAGCTTCCTTTAAAATAAACTCATTGTAATACTATGATAAAGTAAAGAAGTATTTTGTCTTATTAATATATACTTTTCAAATCATAAGTTAGTTAGATCTCATGTTATTTTTATGTTTTAGATAAGCACTAAAGTTGTAAACACCCATGAACAGGGCATTAGCCTTAGATTGTGTTTGACTAAAGTTATCATAATATACAAAGATAAACTTCTTTCACAGGATAGCTAATGCACATGTATGCTTAGTGTAAATATAGCGTAGATAACCAGTTTCACTGGTTGGCTTAATGTAGAAGTAGGATCTAAACAAGGTAAACAAAATGCATTGCATCCACAAATTAAGTTTTGTTTTACTATAGGCACAATTATTTGTATAAATAACTGTCTTACAGCTATTATTTTAGGTTAATAATCATGATGTATTGTAAATATAATGTATTATATATTACCTACTCCACGAATAATTGTGGATCTGAAGTTGTTAAGCATATTATTATTTAATTTATGTTAAACACAGATTGATAGTATTGTTTCCATTTAGTAATGAAGTATACTAGAAAATACATTGACATAATGTTTGTGTCTAACAGGTGTGCGGAAACACAAGACATTTGTAAAGAAAAGCCGTGTGATAACAGTGGAACCTGCAAAAAGATTAACAACCAATTGAGACAGTGTATCTGCAAGGAAGGCTTTTCGGGTGAAACTTGCAATACAAATAATGGTAAGTAATAACTAAATAAGTCACCATTTACCATGCCATATTTTTATGACATAAGTGTTTTATGACCACTGCATGCAAAGCCAATTGATGTAATCAGATGTCATCTATAAACAGACTGTAGGTGTTCATTTGTGTCTGTCCAGTTTATCTTCACCAGATTCACATATATGGGCATAACATACATGTTACAGGTAGTTTGTAGAGTTAGGAATTTTTGACAGGTGCTGTATGGTAGTGATCTTGGGGGTAACAATATATCCTAAAATCTTTTGCATTTGCAACAGTGTAGTGTATTCTAAGAATCAATTGCAAGTGCAGATGATGAGGGACATGTCCCACTCATTTTACTTGCAGTGAGTGCAGCTACAGGTGTTTGATGAGCGACAATGGGTGCAGTTGGTTCTTTTAAAGGGGCCTGCCCTATATCCAATTGACTAAATCTTATATCTGCCCATTTATGGGTGCACTCAGGTTTGAATGCACTTTCTTTTGAGAGTAGGCCAGGTTTTAATGTTGGAGATTTGGCATTTAGCCAGTTTTCAATGTTCAGAATTATTCCACAACGTAATGCCACTAGGTAATTTTTTATAGTGTAGTATCCAATCCGCAGAGTTGTGCAAAGCACTTTACTCTGCTAAACATGTTCAGTTGAAGACCATCTCGACTTCTGTGATTGGAGTGTGGCACATTTCAGTGCACAAGATATTTGGATTATTCCAAAACTTTGACTTGATATGTAGATCCATTGCCACAAACATACATTTACAACTGTCCAACTGACAGGTAGGCGGGTCCTATGTAAGGCTATGATTGGTGTAGTACTTCTGCAACTGTGCTTGTGTGTTACTGATGTTTTGGTTATCATTAATGTATGACATATATCCTAAACCCATGAGAAACTACATTTTTTAGACACATTTTTTGTCACAAATTGTAGTTTTGTAATTCGTTTGGCCGAAGTTAGCTCCAATATTCCTGTTTGCAATCTCACAAATTGTTTGGGATCTAGTCATTATTATTAAAACCATTTCAACAGTATTGCACATCTTGATTGCATTTTTATTAATTACTATGAGAGTAGATTTGCAATGCAAAGCGGAGAGTGAACGTACTGGTTAATGGCTTGTTAATGTAAAAGAAGGATCTGATCATGGTAAACGAAAGGCCCATTAACTGTGAGTTTACTGGGCGGTTTTTGGACAGTCTGTGCGGAGGAGGGGTTGGGCGGTTTTGGATGGTCTGCGCAGTAGAATTAAAGAAACAGATTAGAGAGGCAAAATGACAGTACAGAGGAAAGTCGAATGGCAGTTCCAACATGACAACATGAGATCAACATAGCAGGTAACTCAGATAATAATACGTGATAATTGAAAAAAATGAAATACTTTTTAATTCATGTTAATTTTTTTTTAGTTTCTGTGGTCATTACATTTTGTTGCAAGCACCCGATGTACAATGCAGGAGTCAGGTAGCATCATGACTTGTGTGCTGTTGTTTCAGACGAGTGTGCATCTAATCCGTGTCTGTACGGAGGCACATGTGTGGACGGTGACAATGGCTTTACATGTAAATGTCCCAAGGGACTCACCGGCACTGACTGTAGCGTGAGGGAGGACGTCTGTGCATCGAAGCCTTGTAAAGATACTGGAACCTGCTTCGCTGGTCTACTCAACAACCCTGTCTGTGTGTGCAATCATGGCTATGAAGCAGGTACAGTCTTCTTTATATTAGTTGGTGTCACGCCTGTATGCAGAATCACATTTTGTTTTGCCAGTCACAAATTGTGGATAGACACATGCATATTAACTGCCGTACACACAAGCCAGTCAAGACATGTATTGACAATTGACAATATACGCAATATGTATGATTTCTGAAGACCTTTTCTGCTGCTTCATTTTTTACCTGTCCAGTGATATGTGATATTTCTACCTATCCAAAAAGGGTTTACCTGTCCAACTGACAGGTAGGCGGGTCCCTATGTAAGGCTATGATTGGTGTAGTACTTCTGCAACTGTGCTAGTGTGTTACTGATGTTGTGGTTATCATTAATGTATGACACACATCCTAAACCCGTAAGAAACTACATTTTTGTAGATATTTATAGATTTCTAGAGAACACTAGCAGGAAACTTGAATACTAAAGAATATGTAGAATTCCATAGTACAAAATATTCCATAGAAAACTGCAAAATCTTTTATTATAATTTACTACATAATACTAGTACTTTTCCCCTGGCATAAGTAGACATGATTATACCGTTTGTTGGCGTAGCACATATGTGATAAGTTTAGCATAGGAACAACTTACACAAGCTTATGTTTAACTCCTTGCAAACAGTTGCAATAACAGTATTTGGTGATTAATGTGATATGTGTTCTGCTCTGCTGTATTTGATTTTGTGATATATTTTATATCTGAATGCATGATAATGGCTCGCGTATATCCAAATATACCTTGAAATAAATGTGCACTATTTTGTGTACCAGGTAAGCTTTTATCAATCTCCCTCTTTGGTAGACAATCATGCCATCTAGAATTGCAGGTTTAGTTTTAAAGCTGATCATATAACATCATTTTTAACATTTCCATTTAGACCCAGTTGTCAACAATGGAACAACAATGCAAGATATGACAAGTAAGTTTTTGATAGGTCTTGATTTTCAGTTAATAAAATGTTTGAAATTTGTAAGATGTTGCGATTGCAGTTACGTGTTTGCATGTAGCAGTTTGCAAATTCACAGAATTACAGTCATATGTGTTCGCAAACACTCATGTCGGTATACTTATATTTATTGGATCTCTGATTAAATCAGTTTATGTTTTCCCCTAATGTAATAGATTATTTGATGGTTTGGTAAAAAATAACTGCTAGTATGTTTTATATAAATCATAAATGAGATACAAATTACTTCTTTTAATTAAAACATTCAGAACAGCAAAAATTGATAGAAATGAATCGGTAAGTTTACAATTTGGCCATGTATCTGTGGCCATCCATCAGTAGGTATGTTTATTAATATAGTCCAAGTACATATATAATATGTGTAACGTTACATGTGACTCTCCCATTTGCAGCAGTGTCGGCCAACGGGCCGTGTAAACCGATCAACTACTGTGCCAAGTCTGTTTGTAAGAATGGAGCCACATGCAACTCCAGTCCGTCTGGCTTCTCTTGCAAATGTGTGGCCGGCTACACAGGCACCATGTGTCAGCACAATAAGGACGAATGTGCGTCAAGTCCGTGTGTGCACGGAGACTGCACCGACCGAGTCGACGGCTACAGCTGCAAGTGCTCTGATGGCTATACTGGCAAGTATCCCACTGCTGTCATAACAGGTGGCACCTCTGAACACAGTCATATTATTAACAAAACAGATGCTTTTGAAGGGTTTCAGAAATTTGATAAAAGCCTTTATTGGTTATTTGTCAAAATACGTATGAAACACTTGCATAAACATGGGTTGAACTTTGATACTATTAAACATTTATAAAACATGATAAATTTCCACTAAACAATATACACAAAATCATCAAAATGTTGTTTAATGTCATCCATTTTCTTCATCAAAATGCATTATATCAATTTTCAGGTAATCAGCGTCACCTTGTTGCACGTGCAGCTATGCTGAGTGATTGCCCACACTGTTGTAATTACTGTTTTTGATAACAACATTTAATTGGTCACATTTTACATAACAGATCATTTTCACAGTGTGCCTGTTTAAAAAACTGTTAATGTGTTTTTCAAATTTTCTGTAGACGTATCTTAGACTAGTTTCACTGTACACAAGAAATTAGAATTTGATTTAGTATTTCTAGCGGTAAGGGCACCTCCAAACCTCCCAAAAAAGCTAAATGTTAACATACACTGTATTGGTTGTGTGCAGGGTGTTAGTCAGTTACACAATGTGTATGTATTTGGAGGCCTCTGTCTGCAGCCTCAGCTCCCAGCTGTCTATTGTTGGTGGACACTAACATATGTTATTGGCAGCTGGCTGATGCCTATGTCAACAAGCCATTAGATCCACGTTAAGCTGAACGTCAAGTTATAATTATCTTTAAAACTTGATTTTCTATAAATGCATGTTATGTTGATGGTCATTCAGTTGTTTAAAATTGTATGACTGTGGTGTCTATTTGTTAAAGATATAGTATCACCTTTAGGTAACAAACGTAGACAATTTGTATTCTGGGCAATTATAAAATGAAACATTGCTGGTATCAATTGCATTCTGATCACTGGGTTGGGTGAGTGGAGTAGACACAGATAACTCTATCTTGACTGAGATCACTATTTAACACACAGTTCTGTTGCAGCATTCACCATATTTGACTGTTTCTGGTAATCTGGTATGAATAACCAGAGCAAATTATGCCAATTAGGTGATCGTGGTGAAGAGACAGGCAGCAGTCATTAGAATCCACCAAAATATATTTATTCATAATTACAAACTCACCATATGTTCCAAAGGTATTCAGGCCCTCTGGGCCCATTTTGATTTTACTAAAACTTTGAAGAGGAAACAAAAACGTGGCTTCTTGGCTTTAATAAACTAAACGAAATGATACATCAGCATTAGCCCTGAAACCCTTCTTGTGATAACCACTAATTGTGGACTACATTTTTCCGCCTGACATCTTGAAGTTGTTACTGTGAGTGGTTGTTGTCCACAGGGGTGATGGTCAGGTTCTGTTCTTGTCATCCACTGCTTCTCTGTCAGCAACATCTCCCTGAATGTATTCACCCTCAAATCCCACTTTACGTAGGTCTTCTGTCACAGCTCTTCCCATTTTCTTGTGGCTCTGTTTTTTTACCTCTGATGTCGCAATCTCATAATGGTATTTCTTGCTGTCATTATAGGCACTAATTGTGACAATGAGAAAAACGAATGCACAAATGATCCATGTGACACGACTGGAACAACTCCAAATGGATGTGAGGATCTCCCTAATGGATACAAGTGTTCCTGCAAAGATGGATTCAGTGGGCATAACTGTGAGGTAGGTACAGTCCTGGAGATATCTTCACCATAAATGTTACTTGTTTTGTATTAATATGAAATAAGGACGTTCTAGTATTGAATAATTGCTTTGTAAAGGTCCACCATTGTACAGAAACAACATGCATGTGTGATCATGTTATGTTTTATAGGAATATTGTTTTTTCTCAGAAATGTCCCATATTACATATAGGCATCCTTTGACTAAACTAAATGATTATATTTCAGCATAACATTGATGAATGTGCCAGCAACCCATGTTACCATGGCGGCACCTGCCAGGACCAGGAGAATAAGTTTGTATGCGACTGTCCTTTGGGATGGGAAGGAGACCGGTGTGAAGTGATCACAGACAACTGTCAGTCAGATTTATGCCAGAATGACGCAAAATGTCACAGTATATTTGCTGACTACTACTGCCAGTAAGTTACTTCATTGGGATGTTCTTGTTCAATCCTTTAGAAGTAGAGCACGAGGGAAGAGGGGAGGGAGGGGAGGGTGCGAGGAATATATATTCACGATCTTGCAGAATTAAGCATTCTTAATATTCAGTCAGCAATAACTCAAAAACTAAAAAGTAAAGCCTGTGCATCCAGCAGCTTATTTTCATTTTTTTCATATGTACAATGAGTGACTCTAAATAAAATTGCAACGACTGTGTTTCATATATGTTATGTCAAGAAAGGTAACTAATATTATCTACAAATATGTCACATGAAACTTTATGAGAAGGACAATAACTATGCTCATTGACACATCTACTTTGAGTTATCTGACTGGAGGTGCGTGTTCCACCAGGTGCCGGGGTCGGACATTTGGAAAGAACTGCAGTCTTAAAGCAAGCATCTGTGAACATGGCAACCCATGTGTAGGAAACTCCAGTCTGTGTCATGAAGTCAACGGAACAGCAACCTGCGAATGTGCATCAAGTATGTATACAGAATGTGCACGATACTTTACATGGCTGGTAGTTTGTTGAAATTACTTATAAGCAACTAGTCGTGAAAATGTTTTACGATCTTTTAATGTGCCTGATAATCTCACACACACACACACACACACACACACACACACACACACACACACACACACACACACACACACACACACACACACACACACACACACACACACACACACACACACACACACACACACACACACACACACACACACACACACACACACACACACACACACACACACACACACACACACACACACACACACACACACACACACACACACACACACACACACACACACACACACACACACACACACACACACACACACACACACACACACACACACACACACACACACACACACACACACACACACACACACACACACACACACACACACACACACACACACACACACACACACACACACACACACACACACACACACACACACACACACACACACACACACACACACACACACACACACACACACACACACACACACACACACACACACACACACACACACACACACACACACACACACACACACACACACACACACACACACACACACACACACACACACACACACACACAGATCAGTGAGTGGTTTTATTTGAAATGATGACATTTTATTCAAGGTCTTATCATTGACATACGAGCAACTAATGGCTTCATTATTGCTTGTGCCCAATGTTCATGGATTGGTCACCACTGCCTCACATGACACATATTTTGGCTTTGATACATATTTGTCCAATCATCTGGAATGAGAAATTTCATGTACCATGCCTACCAGTACTTTGTTGATACCTTTTTCTTATGATTAGGTTATCACTCCATGTTAGCCACACATTTGTGGCTAGACTATTGTCGAGCTTGCTTTTTTTAGAGTTGTCCTCTAAAATTACACTACAGGTTACACATTTACCTCTTTGTGGGATTGTTTACTTCCCCTGGCATAAACACCAGATAAAAGGGACCACCAACTTTTCGAAACAGCTGCAGATGGGATTGAACCACCATCCCCTCGATTGATAGTCTGGCACTTTACCATATGACAACCGCTTCCTCGCATATTTGTTAGCTTGCTAAAATAACCACTGATTCGCCATTGCGACACAGTCGAACAATTATGATAGAACACAATGCATCAGCAAACCATATATTCTTGTTCGTGGTTCCACACCTATAGTCCCCAGCAGACACCACTTTCACTATTCTGATGTAAACAGTGGCCAAAGGTTGTTTTATTTTTGTATCAATGTTATGTTATTTATATCAGTGCTGCCATTACTAATACAATTTTCAACACAGAGACATAGCTTTAACATTTTAGTTGTGATTTTTAATAGAGAATGTGTTCTGTTGAGCAGGTCTGCCAAACAGTAAAGTGCTCTGAGCAATCCTGATTATTGCATACTGTGCTTTTATAAGAACTTCTCTTAACTTTTTCCTATTTTACATATATATGTTGAGTGATGGCCCATGTTATATGTAACATGGTCACCATCATAAAATAAAGCGTGTACTCATTACTGCATAATTATATGACCAGGATACACTGGGAAGTATAATAACCATGTGAACTTTCACATTTCAGCCAACACTGGCCGTGGGTGTGAGTTGACGGCGGACTACTGCTCTGTGAAAGGACTGTGTAAGAACGGCGGCACCTGTAAACTGGTCTTCAATGGATACAAGTGTCACTGTGCAGATGGTAAGTATTTATAAGCTGTTTACAACGATTGTAACATTTTTTGGCATGCACTCACTGGATCTAATTGCAAGGTATACCTATAGAAGACTAAGTTAGATGAAATCCAACTGAGATGTCCATGTTATTATATATGGAAAGGCATTACGTCACTTTCTGTCACTGAGACTATTGCAATAACATTTGTCAGCAGCAGCAGATTTGACTACTGCAGTTTGCTCCTTTATAATATTCCATTTTCCATCACCTAAAACATACCCCTTGAAAAGTGCCTTATTTGTTCTTAGCTGTTATATCCACCATTTAACAACTTAAGTTTTTTCCCATGATTCTGACATTGCTTCATGTTTTCATTGAGCTTGATTTTTGAGGTTATTAGCACACAAGAACTGTTTCTATTATTATTTATGACATGAATGTTAGGAATTAAGAATACTCACAGGAGAACACTGGAACCTGTCCTTAAATGTTAATCATTAGTGTTAGGGTGATTACATACTTTCCCCAATATATACCATAGTGTTTTCAAGTTGACATAATCTACAACGTTACAGTTATGTTTCTTACTATCTGACATTGTTTCAGCATTGATTTTTCACTACGGTCATTACCCTTAAGTATTTTAGTTGGGGGGTTTTGTACCTTGGAGTGAATTGTCCTGGGAGTTTTTTATGCAAAACAATAGTCCGAGGTTTTTTATAATGGTTTATTTCATTCTCTGGGCAATCAATACAGATTGAAATAGGTACATAAAACATGCAAAATATATTTGTTAAAATAGATTGAAATAATATATAATTTAAAACATTAGCATAAATATAAAATTAATTAAAAAAGTAGAGAATAATTTATTTGAAATGCATCTATAAAGGTAATTTAAATAGGTTAAGACATTAAAACATATTTTCTGTGGTTATTTAACTAAACTTATAAAAATACTTTAATAAAATATTTTAATAAATACTTTAAAACATTAAAATAAATAGATCTAAAGAATAAATTAAGGTTTTACAATATTTTACACATTTCCATCTATATCAGCATTCACGAAAGTTTGCAAAGTGTCACTTTGAGTTCTTTTGATTGAAAAGGCACCAGTTAATGAAGCAGTTCTTGGTCCTGTTGGTTTTGACTCTGGGATAAGGATATCGAGTACGGCATCTTGTATTGTATGTTGCAGTTCTTGGTGTTGGTAGAAGTTTATGCAGTTTGTGCTGCGGCTCTTCAATTTGTGTGAAGAAATGTTCACATAACTGCGCACGTCTTTGTTTCAGTGAAGGCAGCTGTGCATTCGCTAATGCTTCGGTATAGGTAGTGTTCGGGTATATGATGTTCATAGCACGTCTTTGTACTCGCTCCATATCACTTTGGAGACCCAATGTGAGTGAGGTCGACCATGCTGGACATGCGTATTCCAGAGTAGGCCGGACCACCGTTGTATATACCATCAGAAGGTCTTCGACGGGAATGCCTGATCGTTTGAGTTGTAGCAGTAGAAACAGCCTCTTGCCTGCCTTTCGTGTTATCTCATCAACGTGTACGTCCCATGTCAGGTTGCTGGTGATGGTAATGCCAAGTATCTTCGCCTCGGTTACTCGCTGAGTGTCTGTTCCGTCTATGCGTATGGTTGGGAAGTTTGTCCTTGTTTTAGAGAAATCAATAACAAGCTCTTTTGTCTTACTTTTGTTGATTTTCATGTCTTTTTGGATTGTCCACAGATATGCCGCATCGGCTGCTTCCTGGAGATTTGGCGCTTGGGAGTCTCATCCAGTATAGACGATGCACGTGTCATCAACATATTTGTAGGAGTCGCACTTTGTTTGTAGATCATTTATCATGAGGACGAAAAGTACCGGGCCTAGCTTTGTGCCTTGTGGCACTCCTCCATGGATGTAATTCCAGTCGGATTGTGTGTTGCACAGCTTAACTTGTTGGGTTCTTTCGGTAAGGAAACTGGCTATCCACTTCATTAAAATATTCGGGAGGCCAAAACTTGCAAGTTTTTGAAGAAGAATGTCATGATTGATTAGGTCAAATGCCTTAGAGAAGTCAAGCAGTAGTATCCTGGCATACTGTTTCGATGCATCTGTCCTTGTATAACACTGATGTAACAGGTCAACAAGGGCATGAGTAGTGGATGACTTCTTTACGGAGCCGTATTGATTTGGGTCAACTCTGTCTTGAACGATGTCCCAGACCCATTTAACAACGAACTCTTCCATTTGTTTACAGAGCACAGCAGTCAAAGATATTGGTCTAAGGTCCGTTTCGGTATGTTCTGGCGGTTTCTTTTTCGGAAGGGGGCTGACGTATGCAGCACGCCAGATACGTGGAACATGCCCCTCTCGAAGTGAGCTGTTGTAGATTGCGGCAACTGGGCCGGCAAGCAATTCAGAGAACTCTTTAAGGACCCAGCTTGGTATAGAGTCCGGGCCCGGAGCTTTACTCGTGTCTAATTTGCGTAATTGCTTTTCCACTTTGTCAACTAGGATGACATCTTTAGATGGCACACATGGTATTTCAAGCTGTAGGTAGTCATTGTCAGCACTTAGGGCAGGTAGGTGATCACTCACTGATTTAAAGAAATTGTTTATTCGTTGGCTGAGTTCCAGAAGATTACCGTCACACACTTGATTGGCGAGGTGAAGCAAAGGGGGGTCACTGCTAGTTTGTTGACATCCAAGCAGTTCTTTCATACCCTTCCACCAATTGCGTGGATTCGATGTCTTTAATCCGTTGATGCGTTTATCATAGTAATTTTTTTTCAATGACTTGCTTAGACGGTTTACCTTGTTTCTGTAGAGATGGTACAACGCTTGGTCACCTGCCTTCCATGCATGTTGACGCCGACGAATTAGGCCTCGGAATCTGTCCGACACCCATGGTTAGTTAGTGAATGAAAGAATGAGAATCTGTAACATTCAGCAGACTTGTAACACAATGCACACAGATCGGTCTCCTTGTATTCACATGTTTTGGAAGAGAATAATTTGATTAAATTCAAAATCAGTGTAAAATAGCTGTCTTGAACAACCAACCTCTGTTGATGCTTGGTGCTTGCATGCAGGTTTCACGGGAGAGCAGTGTGAGACGCCAGTGAAGGGCTGCAGTGGCGTGACATGTAAGAACGGTGGCTCATGCATCAGCTCTGGAGGACACAACTACTGCGAGTGTCCCGTGGACAAGGAAGGACATGACTGTGACAGAGGTGAGACACCAGTTGCTCCTCTCCGCACTCACACTGTCACACTGGTACATCTGCCAGTGTCTCTACAGGTGTATGTCTGTCAACAGTATTGATTGGAAATTAAGCTACACGTTCTGCCAAGTACATTTCATTCTCGCAGTGCTTTCAGATTTATTAATATTATTCGTGTATTCCAAAACAAATGTAAAATGTTATAATTTTTGAACCCCTAGCTGACAAGCAACACTACAGTAATTAGTAGTTTAAATAATGTGTAGTTGAGACTCTTGTAACATTGGGCATCATTATCATCATCATCATTGTTGGTTCCACTCTTGTTTCAGCTGTTGATGATGACTATGATATGTTCTTCCACAACCCTGGCATGGCTGGCTTAGTCAGCCAGGCTTATCCGTTTGTGCTGAAGAGTAACGCTATCACCATTGGCATGTGGGTGAGGCTGGCAAGCAGTGAGCCCAGTGGAACTGTTTTCTTCACCTTGTATGGATTAAGGTGAGTGGAAATAGTCAGTAAATTACATAGCAGAGAAATAGTTATTTTGCTTGTTCTGATAGTCCACATCATAGGATATGTGTATGTGACTTGGAATAATGTTAACATTCATGTATCACCATTGATCATTGATGATCATGTGACTAGTAGCTAGATACAAACTGTCAGAAGTAACTTTCATCCATTTGGTTAGTCATAGAGGGTAACAATGTATTACACTGGTATCACAGTTAGTTCCCATGCAATGAAATCTAATTTACAAAGTTAGGTAGCCACAAGCAATCCATAATGTGCTAGCAGGAATCTTAATTATATTTGCTACATTTTGGTATTTGCTACTGTCGACTAGCTGTGACTACTGATGTTGTGTTTGGGCCTTGTTCGATGAATCCAAAGATGAAGCGTCACAATATTATATATGTAATTGTCTAACTTGCAATAAAAACTAATGTCTGAAGAATTGTTTTCATTATTTTTGTAGCAAGCGAGACATCACTGGTAAGCTTACCGAACTTGTCCAGATCTCGGACACCAAAGTGAAAGTAGGCTTCTTTGGTACAACAGAAGAGAAACCATTTGGTAGTTACGTACTGAAAGCACACACCTGGTATTTCCTGACATTCACTTGGTCTGCAGAAAGCGGCAATTTGGAAGTTCGACGAAATGGCATACGTGTTGCAAAGATAGACAGTTATGCAAAAGGACAGAATTTACCCGAGTAGTAAGTACAAGTCTTGATATGTCTGATATATAGGTATTAAGGCCAGACACAACAGAAGAATTGTTCATCATAGTATAGTTTCTACCAGAATATAATGGCATTATATGTGTCACTCAGTAAAGTTTTCTTTTATTATAATTACGTCCCTTTTATTCATGGATCAAAAACATTTGTTATTTAAAATAACTAGTTTTGTTTGCATTTTACTAAAAAACAAATAATTGAACAAACGAAAACAATATTTGAACAATTAATGGCCTCATTATTGCACAAAGGAATGTTTTCTGAATGTGGATTTTCAAATTTATATATTATTCATCTGTTCGATAAAGGATGGCAGTGTTTCAAATTTGCCAATACTTGTTCGAAATTGCAGTATAAAAAATCTAGATGGCAAAATAATTTCAAGCAAGTTCAAACACATTTATTTATTAATGCTACATATTTGCAGTGTTTCTGTGGACGTTTTAGTTATTGTTAGCACAATGACTGCAGTTGCAGCTAGGATCATGATCTGTTGCCATAATGCCCTCTACAGGAGCTGACACAGCTGCCTTTCTCTCGTTGCAGTGGGTGGATTGTGCTCGGCTGTCAGTATGACACAGTCAACTACATGTGCATAGAGGGTGCCGGGTTTGATGGCTACCTCAGTCGTGTGGAAGTCTGGAATCGCGTGCTGTCATACACTGATGAAATACCAACATTGGCAGAAGGCCGAACCAAGTCTCAGTCAATTGGCCGCACCCTCAGATGGACAGGCTACTTGTCATATACTGGCATGAGAATCATGCGTCCAAGTAGTGCAGGCGATGGTGGCCAGGCCACAGGTAAATGTCCACCCTTCTTGTGTAGGAGAGTTTTATGGTCTTCACTTTGTATTATTAATGAGACTTGTGATTATGCTCAGTTTGTGATATTGTCCTTGCATATCTTATTCCAATGTACCAGTTATGTTTGCAGTGGATTGTTGAAGAATGATAATAGTGTCGTTAGTTGTTTATTACAATTACAGTGTTTTAAATTAAGATGTTAACCAATAACCTATCACATTTCCTTCTATTGCATCAGTTCATATTATGCTATTGCGTTTAATGGCAAGACTTATCCCTGTTGTTTGTGTTCTGTGTCTTCAGCCAGTCTCCCCCCACGTATCACCTGTCCTGACATGTTCCATGTGACAAACAGTGACCGTCAAGTCCTGGTGAAATGGACAGAGCCTAAAACAACTGGCGATGTGGCCGGATCAGCCAGATCTGTCTTCGCAAACAGTATGTAAAGCTTGGGACCATTCTGCGTTGTTCCATCAGTGTTTTTAAAGTATTAGACATTGTCATTGCCAGTATCTCCAACAATTTCATATCGTGATGAAATCATCTCGTAACTCTACTGGGTAGATAGCTTTCTTATTTCACATGAATTATGTTGTGTGTTAATTTGCAATAGATATCTTAACAACTGATGCATGAAATTACATGTACATTATACAGATAAATGAATATGTGAATTAAATATCCTGTTGAAGTTGTTCTGTTACAGCCAAGTAAATTTCAGCAATTATGATTACAAAACAAATTACATATCAATTTCATCATGTTATATAAATACATCACAGCATCTATCATAAGTGAACTGATGAAACAAATCTAGCCATCTATGTTGATTTTATACACATAAAACGTCAAATTCCAATGATTAGTTTTCATATGACAATTTGTTTTGTCAACGCCATTTTTTTTATTTATAAGATGACAAACATTTACCAGTTACATTACTGACTCAATGTTATGCTCTAATTAACACTTTAAATTATGAATGATAATAATCTATTTCACAAATATGTACCATATTAGCAAAATACCATAAAATAAATCAAACTTAATATTAGTTACAGACAGTGCTTTGATCACAAGATGACTATGTATCGGGGAAGTGAAGATGCTGTCACCAGGTCATTTACGCTGTATCCAGCATCGAAACATCACAAATCGTAGTTGGTGATAATGTAATATCGATGATTGTTGACCATATTAATGATACTGCAGACATCAATATCTGACTCTAAATTGATTGGAAACTACCTCAATGAAAACTGCCCAAAATTTCATGATGACAGTCAGATGTCGGAATCAATTTTGACGAATGCATTTCACCTTCGTTTGAAATATACTCACATTATTCACAAACTTAGACTGCTTTCAACGATGGTGAAAGCATTTATATGCTAGGCCTAATATATATCACCTGTTCACGAAGTGATTAACATGTCAGTAAACTTGATTTCGAGAAAAGACTAAACATTGCACAGTGATATTTGACGATTTTGACTTTTAGTCATCAAAGCACACTTTAATGTCTTTTCCATCAATTGGCAGTGCATTTTTCCCATTTATATTACCATTTTGTAACCTGTTTAGAAAGACTACGTAACATTTCACGCAAGAATTTTGTACAACAAAACTTATAAATCGCACTTGTTCAAGTCACATTCTTCAGGGTTTCCCTCGACGCATAGCGGACATATTTTGTACTATGTAAATGCCCAGCATGCCCACTGTCTGAATCTGCTAGAGGAATTCCAATTGACGTCAACTTTAACCAATAGGAGTGCTTAACTGAGAGACCTATCTATAAACAAACGTCACCATTGCGGGCTGCGACTCTTAGTGTGGTCCTCTGATTGGCTTAGAGCTGTTAACGCAAGCGCAGTGTGCACTCACTAGCCTTAAGCAACGTGGAATTGATCGGGCTACCGCTACAAAACATTGCTAAATACTCTGATTATGTTGCGATAATTGCAATAAACAACTTACGAGACCTATCTTCGACAATGAACGTGACTTGGGAGGATGTTTAGAATACATCAAAAGGTGAAATAGGAGCAAAACAGCTGAATTTGGAATGATAACGCACTCGATCATGTTTCAGTGTCGAATAACTTTGTGTGTGAGACATGTCTATGAGTTTTGCATAATTGAAAAGCTTAATAAATGTTCTTTCCAATGGTATGGCTAATTAAATTTCTTTTTTGACATCTGACTCATTTTGTTAGAACAGGTAACATATATATATGTATATATATATATATATACAAGGGGTGATTTGGGCGCTATGTGCAGTAACGAGCTAAGACTGACACTAGGCTATATCTGTATTACTTAATATGTCTATTTAGTATTATGGCCACATTCTGGTGAATGTATGTTTGTTGTCATGATCAGCATATCATCTTTGATGTGACTCTAATGTGTTTACATTGGCTTCTTGTATATCTTTTATAATGGCCGTTCTTTCGTCAGACAAAGTGTACCTGTGGGGAGGATACCGCAACACGTACGTTGTGTACGACAAGGACGGCAATGCAGACACGTGTAGCTTTGATGTGTTTGTCAGGAGTGAGTACCAGACATGTACCATTTGCATCTGTCTATCTGTGACTCTGTGAGTCTTTAATTTGGGAAACAAAGTACACTGTAGCAGCCACACTGTTGATATTGTTTATTCAGGTCCATAACTTTATGCAGAGACCCGTCCATCCGTCATTTGGATGGGGAAAAACAAATATGGACGGGTAGAAAATATGGGTGGACAGGTGGAGGACGGGTAAAAAAAATGGAGCAGCAAAAAAAGGTCTTCCAAAACCATAGATATTGTTAGTTATGCCTTGAAAGTGAGTGTAAGTGGTGTCACGTGTGTGTTTGTAGTCCTTTTCAGGTCAAAAATATACATTTTAGGTTTGTGAACTGGCTTAACAGTTAACAACCACATGTCCATCAAAACATGTGTGACTGGCAATAATTTGATCCTGCATAAAGCCCTGTTCAGGTCTCAGGTAGTTTACTCCAAATAGCCCCAAATTGGGCTAACGCAGGAGTTTGTAGTGCTTCTTGTGCGCATGCATTAGGTAGTATGTTTATTGAAAGAATTTCTTTGAAAAATAATAGTAGTACCACCTCGAATAGAATTTGAGTTCGGAGGCTCAATTAACATACAAAAAAGAAATGTGTTGATAATCCATTATTTCCAAAGAGATCATTAAAAAGGTAATTAAACTTATATTTATTGTATACGTAAGTATTTGGCTGTTGTCAGAATTAAAACAACATAATTGACATGCTTATAGTATTGATTCATAGTGGTCCCAGTGTACATTCCAACATTTAAACAATGCCGGATTCAGTTTTAAATCACAACATACATATATATATATATATACATATATATATATATAAATTCTAAGCTATTTTTCTATTGTGAAATTGAAAATGGTGCTTTATGAAGATAAAGACAATTTATTGTATTTCTGTATATTTAGCAAGATATCTCAGTTGGTTTGTAATGTAATGAAATTTGCATGCTAAAACATTACTGTGTTAACTTGACATGTTTGCATAAACATAATATAGCGTATATTATACCAACTTTGCCAGCGTAACTCATATTGAACCACCTTCAAATGATGAGGGTATTATTAAAGTGATGTGTTTATATATGGCCAAATCTATCTACTGCAAGGACAAATTGAAACTACCAAGATATGAAAATAGTTGTGGGCAAAACACGAAAAACATCAATTAAAATGTCAGTCGCTATGATGTTGTCATCTTAAAATATTCCAGTATTATATACAAGTTGTCATTCATATTAATGTGAAGGAGAAGCACAGAAGCAAATAATTTATCTTAAAAAAATTAATTTTGCCATGAAAACCTTCATATGTATGTGAACGTAGCAATACATTTCACCATGTGGAATTTATATAGCATGTGTGACATGTTCAGTTTACTCATTGCTTAAAAAAATTACTTATTTCTGCAGAGTCTGACTGTTCTATCGACTGCCGCCTGGCAAAGAGGTCTGGTGCTAAAGGTGCCAATGCAACGATCTGTCCCACCGACAGTGCAGTGACACCGCCCAATTCCTGGCCTCATGCGACCTTTGACACATCATGTGGTGTATCAAAGACATACACAGTGCCTGTCCCTGCAGCCTACACTTGTGGTCCAAGAGGAACCTGGAACCCATGGAATGCAATGAGACCGTTCACTTGGCCCAAATGTACTGGTAAGTTGTACAATTCTGAGGCGCATCATTGTGCTACTATTATCATAATATCATCAGTATTTGCCTTAGTTTATGTCCACCAGAGATCCCATTTTACAACAACTAATTAGCCATTATGTATGTTGTCGTGGTTGTTGTTGAAAAAAGTTGATACACAAAATCAAGTCATGTTATATCATATTTAGCCTATGGCTACATATACCTCCATGGCTATTTTTCATCCAGAATAAGGTTGTGATACCACCACTTTACTTAGAAAGTAATCTTTGTCACAATAATGTAAGCATGCCCTAACCTTGACATTTCTCTTGACACTTTCTTTTTTGTCCAGCTGATAATTGGCCCATCACAATTCCGCCATGAAATTTGGACATGTGAACAGACACATTACTATAGGTGACAATATTGCAACAACTCTATGCAGTAATGTAAAATAGTTTCTAATAAATTAACTCAAGTTTTGACCAGCATGCGAAATATACGAAGTGTACAGAAAGTTTAGGCCACTTCTGAAAGTCACCTTCAATTGTTTTTGTTGTGTCTATAGCATTCAACATATCACTTGTCTGTTTGTCTGGGACAAGTGATTTATGGCCCGGACAACTAAAATGACTTGGTATGGTTATTCGGTGGACATTTGCAGTAAATAGTGATGTGTCCAACATAACAACCTCTTTATTTGAGTAAATCCAAACATAAGTGAAGTTTTCTAGCAATCATGCACGTTGCAGTTTTGGTTATGTATGCTGGCATGCTATTGTTGGAATTAGTTTTCTGCAAAGGATAGTGTCTGCATTAGCTGATGTAAACTATAACTTGCTTTTTGTTTCTTATACAGAAATCAAGCCACAGAAAGTGCAACTGAAACTGACTGTCACATACAAGCAACTGAAGCCATGCTCGTCTGTGAAAGATGCCATTGCGGGAGAGATCAGGATTTGGTTTGCAAAACTCAATAAGATATGGGGTACAAGTGCACAAAGTACGTCTAAAGGTTTCTGTAGCAGCGATGATTGTAATGAAATCAAGATTGATGTGAAGTGTGGAGCATCAGGGACGAGGAGGCGCCGGGCAGCAGAGGAAGGTGTAGCGGATGTCACGGTTGATGGTGTGTCGTAAGTATCTGTTTGGTTCTGAAATTCTATTTTGTCATCATATAAACCAATACAACTTGGTTCAGGTGCACTATCTGCCACAGTAACTTGAAAGATGGCTTCGGCATATGGTTGCTATCTGTTATGGTGAAAATGTCCACATATTTGTGTGGGTGTGTGTGCATGCATGCGTACGTGTGTGCGTGCTTTATTACACCAGATGACAGCTCAAGGAAATGGTGATGTAGAGGTCATAATCTACTACTATGTATGTGTATGCATTAAGTCCGTCGTATGTACATGTCTGCGAATGTACATACATAGATGTATATGAGCACGTGTGTGTATATTGTGCAGAAATGCACCATGAAAAAACCACAAAACCTCACAAGTCAAACAACACGGAATAATGGCTTTATTAATAAGTGAAGTATAAATTGTTGCTATTCTGCTTGTACCAACTTATTGGACCATCACCTATGTTCAAATGTATATGTACATCAGTTATCATTAAATGTCCACCCACACAACTGTCCCAGCGTTTTATCACATTTACTTTTACATTGCTCCTTGCTCCGTGACACAGTCCATAATGAATCACCAGTCTCCAGTGCACTCTTTGTTGTCTCTGCATGTGTATCTCTTTGCCACATGATGTTTGCCACCATCCTGCTCCGTTTTCCTGTGAGAGACTCTTATGATATTTATTGTTGGACTTCTCAGTGTATGTCCAATCCTGGACCATTGTCTCCTCCGCCCTCAGGATCTGCTTGACAACTGGTTCTTGATCGATCCTGTCCCACACCTCCTTGTTGCTGAGGCTGTATTGCCATTTGGTCACTACCAATAGATTAATTGTACTAATAATTATTTTATAATGTTTTTTAAATTGGTTTGATTACAATTTTGTGAGCATGTTCTGAAGTTTTTAGTGTGTTATTGGCATGCGAATGTGACATGTGGAACTATTGTATTTTTTGCCACTGGACTGTTTTGCTTTGTTTGTGTACACTAATAAAAATGGATATGCAAACATTAAATTTGTTTTATCTCATCATTATTTTTAGGTCAGAATTGCATGGCCCCAATGGACAGACTCTTTCACCTGAAGATGTTGTGAAGGCTGGAGCTCTGGACAGTCCTAGTGGACTGGATTTCTCTGGTGATACGTACCCTGTAAGAATATTATGTATTAGCTGAATGATGGCATGATGGTCAGTGAAGTTGTCACGATTTATAACAATGAACAATTTTTATATGTTTTTGTTTTTGTTTTGTTGCACATTCAAACTATCACTATTGAAATCCGTTGTATGCTTTTGTTTCTTGAATGTAGTTGTTCTAGGGCCTTTAATTTGATTGATTATCAATTTGGTGTGTCATGGAACATTTATGTTTCAAGTAATTGTTATTTTCAATTTAATAATTATATTTGTAAATGTTACTAGTTGGCCTTCCTGTTGCAGAACCAAATCCCAAACGCCTCACCAGATCTTGCAACATTGGATGTGAAGACAAACATTGTCTGCCCGGAAGGCCAAGTTGACCTCAATGGACAATGTGGTGAGTCGAGTCACAGAGAAATGTCATTACATTACAGTGCATAATCATTACACACAGTGTAATACACAAAGCATGTTTAATCAATTCTAATGCTCTTATGGATTGTGTTTATACTATTTACATAATGTGACACTCTTGTTCTTATGGAATTCTTAAATATTGATATTGGTTGTATCTGTCAGTGTGTCAACATTATTCACTGACTTGGAGAAGGAACTTTGAGTGATTGTCTCTTAGTTCTTGAAAAGTATGAATACAAAAGTACAGGCAAACCTCATTTAAAGATCACTTCAGTAATACAGGCATCTTACAATTTAATATACACGCATGTATGTGACGTGGCATGCCAAAACCAGACTTTTGTAGGCAAGTTGACAATTCCATATTATTATTGATTCAATTAGAGGAGATGAAGAGCTTTAAAATGATACCAAGATGAACACTCTATCTTGTGTATGGGCGAAGATATTCCACTTCAAGTGCATAAGTTTGTGGAGTGTCTCTTCCGAAAAAATGAGTTTTTAAAGTGATCGGTCGTAAAACGTGATATATCGTGGAACATTACCATAGCAACCACATCTTTATAATGCTCCAATTGCCCTGAAATTTTGCGTAGACCTAGAGATACTCATAATATGTGAAAGCATAATTAGGAAATATTAAATGTTAAGCCTGCGACATTTCACCGCTCGCGCCGGGGGTTTGCACCGGAGCCGAATGTAGCAGCGATCGGGCGGCCTAAAAGGGTCTACCCCAATGTTGAAAAAATAATAAAAATAAAAGTTCTCGACGGATTTTATAAATGTTTAAGTTATTTAGCAGTTAAAACGTATGACTACATTTGTCTCGCAGGAAGTAGGAAATTTATCCGTTCAGTAATTATTTGGGTGCAGGATAGTGCGCTAAATTAGCCTAAAAACGGCTTTGTTTTAGACTAATTAGCTGTGAAATTAATGAGGGGCTTGCATTAAAATGCTCATTATTACCCCTTTCAACACTATTTCATGGTATCTATTATGGAAATATTGAAAGATTGATGATTTTACTGATTGATTCCGCCAAGAACCCACTTTCGACATTTTGAGGGTATGCTGACTAATTCTACCTACAATTTTTTTGTAGTTGACTGTGCCGAGGGGACGTACTACAAGAGTGGCGTCTGTGAACCATGTCCAGTTGGCCAGTATCAAGACCAACCCAAGCAGACAACTTGTAAGAGTTGTCGAACTGATTTCACAACAGAGAACACAGGAACCGTCAGCCCAGATCTGTGCTACAGTAAGACACCTTATTCTGATTAATTCAGCAAGTTGTATATTGTGTGATATAACATTTGGGTAGACAGTGTGGAAAATGTTAAATATATATAGTTACAGTAAACTGGCTGCGTACAGTTTGATGTACTTATTCATAACAGATAGGCATTTGGTGCAAGATAACAGTGACATAATGTGACAGCAGACAACCACAGAGGAGCTACATGTAAGAGAAACAGTCACAGAGGACAACATTGTATATGGAACAGAAGCCCAGTTACTGGGATAGAATTGTTACAAATATGACATTTCTGTATTTGTGCTGTTTGTTGAGTTAATATTGAACAGCTAGAAAATAATTAGAGTAGGAGTCAGATATCTTAGATGATTAATGCAATTAGATAGTCTGTATGTGTGTTTGCCTGTATACTTTAGCTGACGTATTTGCTAGATTTGAGACCGACTTGCATATATTCCGAGTAGTTATCTAACATATTTAAAAATCTAGCCAAGTTGTGTAGCTGTGGATATGAGACCTGGCTGCCTGGATATGAAAGACTGACATGCCTGGTCTGAACACATGTATTACACAAAAGAAACTATGTACTGGATTCTTTCAGAAAAATGCACTGTGGGCAACTATTACGACCACACAAAATCGCGATGTGAGCCGTGTGAGAAGGGTTTCTACCAAGACGAGGAGGCTCAGTTCACTTGTAAGCCCTGCCCCGTCACCAAGAGCACTGATGGCACTGGTTCTACCAGCCAGGCTCAGTGTAAAGGTGGGTGCACTAATGTTTGTTCATGTGTCCTCAACAACTAATTCATTGATCTCATTTGATTTAATGACAGAATCAATCAACTGCATCACTTGCACAATTGCTGATTAATTCATAAGGATCATAAAAATCAATTTGTTAATATAATTTATAGTAGATGTAGTAAGTGTAGCAAGAAGACCACTGAAGTCAATCTGTGAGCTCTCACAAGTTCATGTCTGGTATGAGTCTGATAGGTGGGCATGTCATCTTCACAGGCCCGACGGTGCTGCTGACTTCATCAACCAAACCATACCCTCAGAATATTAACGTGTCAAAATATGGATTAATTCCTGGGTGCGATAGCCGATCATGTGACTACTTGCAGATTTTAATATTTTGAGATAAATTGCCTCTTATTTTTGCTTGTCAGACAGGCAGTGTTGTACCTTTAATACTTTGTTTCTGGAGACACAGAACAACAACAAACAATTGGTAAACTTTTCATACAAGGCGTGGAATATAAATGTAGTTAACCACAAGCCCATGTCTGTGAGGATGGTGTGTGTGTGGAATGGCAGTTACAGTAAAGTCTTAAGTATTGTGACATGTGTCCACAGACCTGTGTCAAGATGGAACGGAAGCGGGCGCTGGAGGCAGCTGTCAGGACTGTCCCCGTGGCGAGTATCGTCGTCTTGGGTCTGAACCCGAATGCACAAAGTGTCCCACAGGATGGATTACTCCAGCCAAGAAGTCTGTCTCTAAGTCAGACTGCACTGTTCGTAAGTAGTCTATATTTTCTGCTACTAGTATGAAAGTGTATACATTCTCATATGTTGTCTGTCACTATTATCATAGTATGGTATTTGCATATGCTCTAAAGTATGGTATTTGCATATGCTCTAAAGACAGTTGTGCTATTAGTATTGTATTTTTGTATGCACTAGTATGTTATGTTATTAATACGGTCTTTACTACATATTTAAATGTTTTGTGTAATGTTGATTGAACTACTTCTATTTTGTACTTGACTAAAAGTACAAGTAACTCACATAAAAACTACTTAAATAAAAGTGCATTCTGAAAAACCTACTTGAGTAAAAAATAAATGTAACTTTCAAAAATACTCAAAGTAGGAGTAGAAGTACAATTTGACACTTTACCTTCAACATTAAAGAAATGCAAGACTAAAATAACCACATTACTCTACAGGAACCTGAACCCAATAACAGTCATTAAAACATCTACTTTGTATTAAAACACGATTGCGACCTGGCCAGTGCATTGCCTCAATTGCATACTATTAACAGACTTCTACATTGTGATAGACTCCCCTTGATGACTAGTATTTTGTAAAAATTGTACTCTGTTACATGTCAATTACATCATAAAACTACTTAAGTACTGTGACAAAGTATTTGTACTTTGTCACATGCCACCTCTGATATTGTGCTACTTTAGTATGTTGTAGTATGATGTGTATGTTACTAGTATGGTAGTGTCATACTGTATGTTACTAGTATGGTAGTGTCATACACCCTAGTATGTTGTGTGCTGCTGGTATGATACTTTCATATACCAGTAAATTATCTTTTGCCAGTATGATGCGGCCATATACTCTCGTATGTTATATGCTACTAGTATGATACTTCCATACACTAGTGTGTTCTTTTCTGTTATTGTAATAGTTCCATACTTTCTAGTATGTTGTATGCTACTGGTATGACAGTCTGATGTCAGCAGTCCATTCCAGCCTCATGAGTATGTTGGTGGACTAACACTTAACTAGAGATCCTGGTGGAATTAGAGTTTATGTGAGACAAATACATGACTTTTTCAGGATAATATTAATATTGGCAGTAAAGTTTGTCAAAATTTACTACTATTTTTGTAGACTAATAATCGTGATAATTACACATTTAAATTGACAAACAATATATTACCAAGTGTCTTCCTGATATTTTAACTCAATTGAAAATCAAAATCTTAGTAGTGCACTGGAAGATATTCTTTGTACAGGTTTCATTTCAGTACAGTTCTCTTTAGGACAAGTCACATTCATTAGTCACATTCATTAGTTTTTAGCAGATCAGTGTTGATCAATGATGACACATTTCTTGTAAACAGCTGACTGCCAGCCAGGAGAGAAGATTGATGGTCAGAACTGTACTAAGTGCCCACGAGGTCGGTATCAGCCTGATAAATGGATGGACAGTTGCATTGAATGTGACGCCGGACTATCCACAATAATGACTGGATCCACCAAGAAAGACGATTGCAAGTGTAAGTATTGCCATGTCTGGATTGAAATACTGAGGAAGGGAGGGGACTAGGAAGTAGTAAGTGCAAGAAATATAGCAATGTAGTGTTGATATGTAACTGAATGTTTGGAGATGAGACCAGTGAAAACAGTTATTACATCATTCATGTGATTTGAATGCAATAATCAGTTGTTTCTATATGACAATTAAAGTTGTCAGATTACTACAACTAACAGTAAAGGAATATAAAGTTTGCAAACTGACTCGCTCTGCAGTTTCAATGATGATAAGACAGGACCATCAACAAAGTCTGTAACTATTTCTTGAGACAGTATTCGAACATGTAACATAACATGTAAAATATCAACATTCAATTTTTTACCAAACTCTAAGGAGTTGCCCAGGCATTTCCTTGTTAACCCTCTCATGGTCAGAATGCCCAAACCAATCCATCAACAAAATCTTTCAATAGGTAATGTTTTTCAAACTTTGATTATTCATATTTGAATAAAAAAATTATATACAGCTGTATCTGGCACGAACCTGGCTATTTACACAACAAATTAGAACTACAGATGTGAAAAGTTTATTTAAATCGGACCAGAATTTATTTATTTGCATTTAGGCAACTCAAGTATAGCACATGATTTGGTCACAACACAATCTCTCGATTTAATAGAATTCAGGTATAAATTTCCATTTATCTGACCTTGAGAGGGTTGAACTTGATTTAAGGACAGACACGGCAGCTCAAATGACGTTTTTCGAAAAAAATATCAAAAACGTGTTTTTGCCATTTTCTAATACTTGTGCATGTCATCTATCAATAAAGTTAACTTTTATAACAATTACATACCTCTAAATGACCTTTTTGCGATAATAAAATGATCCCCTATCAATTATTAAATCCGTTTGATTTTTGAAGACGCAGGATCTGTTGAAAAATACGCGATGTTTAGACCTTAGTAACGCCACCGTACATTCACCGTTCGCCATGTTGTTTGGTACGAATAGAACCGCCAATATGTCCTCTAACTGATTGCGTAGACGGCATCCCCGCCCTTTGACCTGTATTTACGGGAAATCCTAATAAACGCAAGCGCAATTCGACCGACTATTTCCTTATTTGGCGTTCGCCGTTGTGACACGTCAGCAAAACTCAGCATCGGCAAGTTCCGCTGTGTGCGTGACCTGCGGTGACCTGGATAATTCCATATAAGGCGTGGCCCGTATCCCATGATTCACCATGTTGCCATTACCGAATATAAACAAGATGGCGCCTAACTACAGTTTCGACGACGTTTGTGTGGATCCTTTCGCTGCCAAACGTTATAAATTTGCCTGAATTTAGTCAGAGAAAGAAATGGAAAGCCGCACAAGTGCGGGATCCGTGTGCGAAATAGGATTTTTCGGTGACAAAACGGCGTGTTTCGATGGAAATGCAGCCGTACGTAATCACCGTAGACGACAACTTGGCGTCGACGGCGACGATGCCGACGGCGGCTGCGGTGCCCGAGGGCGGCGGGGAAGACGGATATCGAACAGTGTTAGATAGCATTGCCTGCAGCACGCAGCCATGCATAGGAGTATACGTTGCAGGCGACAGCTTAGCGCCGACGGCCGGAGGTAGAACGGGAAGGCGGGGATCGTTGGTGGTGTTTGCAGCATGGGCCATGGCCAAACTCGGTCACAACTTGAGTGTTGTTTTACTTATTGGAATGGATCAGAGTATTTGCTGAATTGTCAGTTGCAGCTGTTGATATATTTAGCTGGTGTTTTTTCAGTCAGTGTATATATCTTTGGGTTTTATCTTTTGGAGTAAACAAGTTAGAAAATTCAGCTAAATGACTATGTTTTATGTGAGTTATTACTTAGCTGTTAGACTTCAAGCCTCACAGTTATGGTCTATGAATTTTTCAATATAATTAAATTTGTAATAAATACAATTATTTATTACTAAATGGTACCTCATAATCATATGCTAATTATATTGTTTTACTTTTTTACACGCACGCACGCATGCATGCATAGTACAATTTTACATTCCATTAGACAAATTCGTTTTATTGATACATGATATATTTCACTTCGGTTTCATCTCCTCAGTGGTGCTTGACCCTTCTTCAGACGGTGGATTATCCCCATTGCCAAGTTGCTGCATTTGAGTTCTTGCAGGGATGATTGCAGAGGTTTTGCTTTGTTACTGCAGTTGATGTCCTAGAAATATTATGCAGAAATTGGTGACACAAACTCATCACCAACACTTGAGACTGCCATGACTTCTCGCAATCAATGACACTCTGGAGCTGTTCTTCAGTGGAAACTTGCTCCTGTCAGCTCAGTGTCTGATCCTAACAGTCATGCAGTTGTTAGTGCAATTGACTGTGTTCCTGTTTGGTAATGTTTTAACTGTTCCTGAGACTATAACAAACATAGATAATACATTTTGAGACCTTGGTGAACAACGTCAGGTTGCTGAAATAGCATACATAATACGACATGACTATAGGCACAAATTGCATATGACTTGAGAGCAAGTTAATAATTTTGAAACAACTTTCTACTTGCTCTATCCATCCTCACTGATGATACCACATGTATAACAGAACATTTAAACTTACAATATTAATAGTAACAAAATATTTTCTGAAGCCATTGCCAAATTGTTACTCAAACTTTGGCTGCTTTTGCACAAATTGCATTTTTCAGGATTTAGACTTGATGCATCTCTGGAAGTATACTAGCTATGCTAATGATGTTTATATTATTGGATTTTAATATGAATGGGGAGGGAAAACATGATACAATTGTCATTTTAATAGACAAAAGAATGTATATGTATTAATAAAGACTGTTATTAGTTGATGGTAACTGGCTGGCGTCATATTTTTTTTACGTGGATGCACACGGACTACAAAATCTAGCGATACTTAGGTAAAATAACCATCTGAACAGGATTCTTTACATGATAACCTATCTATATTGCATTCAGTGTGAATATTTGATTTAGGTATCCTGATACAACCTATTTAGTGTGTATTCTAAGTGAAAACTGGCTAAAATAGTGCATCGGCTATGATTTCTTGCATTACAGATTATGGGGGTAGGGGTAAACAATAACATAATTATGTCGCTAATGATTAACAATTACTGTTACAAACATATAGATATTGTGTATAAATGGTAAGGCTATAATGTGGATGCTTATTTGTAAGATCTGATGTTTGCAACATATTAAAATGTCTCGGTTCATACTTTAAGTGCCGTTTTCTCAGTTATCACTTTTTTCAGGTAAAAGTGAATAGAACTCAAAAACTAACCAAGTAATGCATACCAACTTTACATAGAGCAACAGTACCATAAATATCTACATTCCTGTGCATTGAAATTATGATCAGTCATGTGAGTCACATAATAGGGGGGTTTGAATATGAAAAATGTGAAGATAAAAATAAAATATTTATAAAAAATCGTTAAAAAAAATCTAAGTAACATAGACAAATGGCCATGCACAGAAAGTTAGAATGGTACATTACCTACATAGAAACACTTGAATAATGTAAATGACAATAGGGGTTTCGGTGTTCTATTCATTTAAACTTATGCTATTTTTCGACTTTTTTGTTCGATTATTACCCCCTCCCGCGCCAAAATATTTGAAAATAAAAAAATTAAAGATGCCATCTTCTTAGTTTCAATGTAGTGACTCCCTGAAAACAAGTCTTGGAGAGATTTATAAGTGTTTTTCAAAAAAAAATTGGTCGTGTCCCGTAACTCCTTAAGTGTCATGTTTGCATTCGAGCATGGGCAGTTCTCTAACAAACGTTCTCCAACTGGGATGGTTCAGGGACAGCTGCGCGCCAGTGTTGATGTCAATGCAATCACTGGTCCAGTTGTGGGCGACTGAATCAGAGCACTGCGTCTTGGGCTCTCCTTTGAACAGATGGTAGAAAACAGTTTTTGATCCTGCTATGTTTTCTCAAATATGTTTGCAGATGAGATTATCAACTGAGGTAAGTTATCATCCTGTCTGACTTACCCTGCTCTTCCTTGCAGTCCACTGTCCAGCGGGGCAGGAAGAAGACCCATCCAACAGTGGCCAGTGCCACAGTTGTCCCAAGGGATACTACAAAGAGGACGACAAACCAGAGCCTTGTAAACAATGTAAAGCTGGGAATACAACAAAAAATGAAGCATCAAAGTCTGCTGATGACTGTAGAATCAGTAAGCAATCTCATATATGGGTCAGAGCTCAGTATTGGTACATGTTAACCATGTTGTGTACTGTCCTAGCCACCATTGCATTTTTACACATTCAGCCTATTGTGGCTAAAGTTCACCTTGTACGAATTTGTTTAGCTATAAGACTCTTGGGGTACATTAACTTCTAGCTGGTTCCCATCTACCTCTGGTAGTGACCACATACTTAATTGAAATATATATCCTTGTTATCTACTGCTCTCAGCAAGCATGGTAAATCTACTACCATTACTTAAGAATATATGTATATATATATATATATATATATATATATATATATATAATTGTATGTGTGTTTGTATATACATTAGGTGTTTTTGGTTGTTCTTATGTTGAAAAAGGTTTAGGGTCAAGTTTACAATTAGGTATAGGGATAGGATTATGTTTACTTAATGGTTACATTAGCATTAGACAATATATTCTAATTTGAAATTGATGAAGTTGTTTACTTATAATGCTAACTACTTTTGCTTAAGACATTGTTTAATGTATTGTTTAAAACACACACTTAAAACTGGCTGTTCAATATATGCCCTAAGCCTTTCAGAATCTAGTTACACACAAATTATAAATTATTAAAGGATATAATATTTAGAATTTTACATAGTACAGATTATGATTTACCATAGTACATTTTATGAAATATCTTTATCATTCCTTTTCGGTTATTGCAGTTAATGTTTCCACACCTTTGATTGTATCAGATGCAAACAAGGATGTTTGACAAGAGGATAGGATATACAAACATGTCCAGAAACCTTAGCTGCTTGTAAATGTCTGACATTTTGTGTGTGGGTGTGAGTGTGAGTGGGTGGGAGGGTGGGTGTGGGTGTATGTATGTGTGTGAGTGGGTGTACATAGTTATGTATGAATATACACATACAGTTTCTGGGTATGTTTGCATATTCACATAAAGAAAATAATTGGTGTAAATGTAGAACTTCATGTGTCTTAATTAATACCCTCAAACATGCCTATCATGTGCCATAGCTAGATGTTTGCTTTTCTTCCAAGAGATCATACATTAATTCTTGAGTGAATATTTGGCATCCCAGTTGCAAAATATCTAGGAAGAAAACCTAAATATACCCACCTATACATGGCATATCTATAGGTGGGTATACATGTGCTAGCTCTCGGCTGTAGTTAGATTGTTAGCTATTCATGACATTGCAATGTTTATGTAGAAAAATGTCCAGCTGGGAGGCAGCCTAAGTCAGACCAGTCAGACTGTGAGCTGTGTCCAAGAGGCACTTACCAACCAGAGGCTGGAGAGGCTCAGTGCAACAAATGCTCAGATAAGAAATCGACAAAGAAAGAAGGTGCTCTCAAAGAAAGCGATTGTGAAGGTCAGTGTTGTAATGTCATGTCCAATGTCTGTCTGTCTCTCCTGCTAACACCAGGACCCAGTGTCAGTCAGTGTTGTGATACCATCATTCCATCTGAATATGGACTGTCAATAATAACCAATTGTGTTTGTACCCACCAAGACGTACATGTGATGTTTAACTCGCATAGGTGTAGTCATGTCACCCGGGAACATGTAACAATATTCAAATCATTTTTAGCACTAACCTCTTTTATACAACCCATGGAACACATTTGTTGGTCGAGGTGACCTTTTAATGGCTTGGACTTTTAGTGACTTGTTATATAAATTTATCAACAATTAAATAATGCGTAAGAGTTGACGTAATTTTAATGCAGCTAACCAATTCAGTTTTGTTGTAACAGATTCAAAAGTATACTTCTGTCATCTACACCAATTTTTTTTCTTTCACTATGCTAACCAGTTTTATATGAAATACCTGTTGTTATACTTAATTGTTCTCTGATGCTTATTCTAACCGGTGTACTTATAATAACTGTATTAACCTATAGATTTACAAGATGTTTTTATGTTGCAGAATATTGCAAGGACGGCGAATGGAGAGACGACACCGGTTCGTGTGTTCCATGTCCACGTGGTTACTACAAGAACAACACAGAGTATGAGTTTGGGCCATGCACCCTGTGTCCCATAGCTTACATCACCCTTCATGAGGGGGCACAGTCAGAGGCCAACTGCACCATCAGTAAGTTGACAATACATCAACATCCTGTAGTAATGATAATAATCAAACGTTTGTTCTTGATGGATTTGTTACTAATGGTAGAAATAACGGTCTAACTAAGCAAAACAATTTGCAAATTAAGTGATTATAAAAAACTTATTATGATGTTCCTTGGTGGAACCTCATTACATAAAGTGCAGTTTAGTATGCTTGCGCAAGATGTCCAGTTAATCCAGCAGCCTGAAAACATCTTGATGTTACAAGTAAGTCACTGCAACAATTCCAGTCACGTGTGATTTGTGATGAGTGTATAACGAGCCAGAAACTAATCCTACAATCAATACAGTATGCTTATGTTTCAGCTCAAATTTCTTGCTGATGTTTTTCTATATTATTTATTTATTTTATTTATTACATTTTAATGATGTGTGACTTAGTATCCTGGTATTTTATTGTATTCTTCTACAACTATCTAATAGCAACCACTGCAAGATATTTTCCTTTTTGAGGAATAGTAAAGGTTTTCGAATTTGAAATATGTTTAACTGTAAGTTTCTCTAACAATAATAAGTTGGTTTGGATCTTTCTAGGATCCTTCTGTATGAAACTATTTTTATTAGACATTAATTAACAATATGTGTGTACATTGCTGCAAGTTGTCCTTAATGGCTAATTACTTCATAGTTGACTTTTTGCGTATGGATACTGCTCATACAAATTACAGTTAAGGAAGGGTTATGTTATGTAGATTACTTGTCTTTAGGATCCTGAACTCATGTATCAGTTGCATGTTTATTATTAATTGTACTGCATAATTACAATATCCCACTTATAACTTTATTTAATTTTATCTACTCATATTTTAACGTAAATTATTTACTTTCTAAAGGTCTATCTATCAATAGACCAGGTAAATAGCCACAGAAATCTCTTAGAAAACTAGGAAATTCTCTGTATATCTTGGAGAAATTTTCCAGTTTTCACTACAATAGCACATGAATTTTTATAAAACTTACCGGTAGTTATGCCCATTATATATACACTGTATATATATCCTTATATCCGAGTTAATTTATGTGTCGTAACAACAGTCTTTAAATTGTCAAAATCCCACTTGAAAGCCATTTGAATACTGGAGGGGACCTTACCATATTTAATTCTTGTGGCATGTCATGTAATAATATGACTAAGCTACGCTAGCACTGGGCTTAAATTTGTTTTACCCAGTTTGGCTAAAGGTCAAACATTTCTTTAGCCAAATAACGTTTCTTTTAGCCATTTGTTTAGGTCAATATATAATATAATAGAATGTTATACATTATTCACTACAAAACACGCAATTTTTATTTTTTAAACATTGACAACACAATTAGCATAAAAAGCCTAAAAAACAAACACCCTATATAATTTAAAAGAATTTTTGTTTACCATAAAAAAGAAAGCTGAACCACAATTGAGAATTTTGCGAATACCCAAAATAAATTAATGGGACATCTGTCATCTATAGAAGTTGAAACATAACATTTTATAACAAGGCCTTATAATTTAGAAAAATCTACTCTACCTTTGTTGCCATGCAGGGATTGAAACAGTCCACCGATATAATTATCACCTATCTTAAAATATCGTTTGACTGATCAGTAACTGATTAGTTGAATAGAATAATTATCGAAATAAGCAACTGTAATAGTCTATATATCGAGTATAATTCTAACCTGGGTGATAGAGGCTATATGTAAATTATGAAACATGTTTTTGACATGCATCTTTCTCTCTGTAGTGTGTTCTGATTATGAGACTTGTTAAGTCAAATATACATGAATTAGATCAACCATGACATCTGGTTGAATATTTACCAGATGGTGCATCAAATATTTAATGGTCATGCCATGTGACTGCGCCAACACTGAGCGATAACAGGGAACCTGTTAGGTACAGCGTCAGGTACCCGACTCAAACTTGTATCTAGTGTCATCCAGCAGATCCCCATTGTCCTGGCAACACAATTCTTAATTGAATTAAGCCCTGCTATAGTCTATAAGCGCTGCTAAATGGAGGGATTAGCAACCTATTGTTTACCCTGCTAGGCAGGTCACATTGACTGTTTATTTGGGTCAGTGTGATTGTTTAGGCAACTTCAACAGAACCCAGCGGTGAATAATGCAGTCATGTACTGCTGATAACGTCAATAATAATGACCAAAATAATGTTTGCCAATTTGGCGAAGAGTTTTAGATTCGTGGCCTATAATTACAGCTGGGAGACGTCCGAATCCACCTTGGCCTCTGCCCTCTCCTGGCCAACCCTAGAACAGAGGAGGGCTGAGGCCAGACTTTGTACCATGTACAAAATAACCAACAATCTTGTAGACATCAATCCCAACCAATACCTCATACCCGGACACAGCCAAACAAGATCCAACCACCCACACAAATACAGACAAATATCCACCTCCCACAACTATTATAAATACAGTTTTTTCCCCCGAACAATAGCCTAGTGGAATAGACTTCCACCTAATGTATTTTCCCACAACAGTCTTGACTCCTTCAAGGGAGCATTGCAGGATATTAACCTGACAACTGCACCCTTGAGGCACCTCTATTAGACAATATATCCCATAGTCAGGTCGCCAGACAGGTATACCCTGCACCGGCTGATATAGTTTTTTGCTCGCTGGATTCTACATCCTTAGGACCTCTATAGCGAACATCAAGCGGATATCCTTGAGCAATTTGAGATATCCAAGATGGCCACCAAGATGGCCGCCGGCGCCAATAGAAAAATAACTTTCGAACCAGTGGGCTTAGAATCGCCTGTGATATCAATTTTTTAGGTAAACTTGTTATGAGCAATCAATTTTTGTGGGTATTTTTGCAATTTGATGTCAACATAACGGTTAAAGGTCATGTTCAAGGTCATGTCTCAGAGATAATGCAACAAAAACAGTAGTTTTGCTTGTAATTAACATATTTATGTAATATTAGTGCTCAAGAATGACATTTGCAATTATGTTTAAACGAGGTCTGAATGTTATAATTTAAATACGTGTTAGAAAACCCATGCAATGGTCAAAGCCAAGGTCACGTAATGTCCAATAATCATTTATCTGAACAAGTGCCAGAATGATTATTATCCTAGTCTGAGGGTACACACACGCATACGCACGCACGCACGCACGCACGCACGCACGCACACGCACGCACACACACACACACACACACACACTCCATTGAAATAACTAATTATTAACGTCTAGCACTGTCATGCACAAAAGCATTCAAAATGTCCCTGTCAATACAATTAGATGACCTATTTGTTATTGCAATCATCCTCGCCTCTGCAATGGCAGAAAATGGTGCAACTTAGTCCATTTGCCTTGCAGCTACACCTCCTGTTTGCACACGGCGTTTCGCTGCTGCAGCCACATTTCAAGAGCTTAAGCAGCTCAGCAGGAGCAATGGGACTGTCTGAAGGGACGATAGATGGGGAAAGAGTGGTGCTGCCCTCAGGATGGTACCACACATGCTCCGTTGGGTCAAGGGCAGGTGGGTCTGTCTTGAGCCAATCCCGCCAGATGGCCACCGCGAGATGACCATGTAGGGCATTCTCTCTGAATGCTGTCTCAGTTGGAGGAAGGGACCAGAGTATTTGAAATATGTTGATTACCTGCTCTCAGAACCTTCACACCAGTCCTCTCATATGATATGCGTTGAACTTCGAAGTACTCATCAGGCAAATGATGCTGGGGTAGAGATGGAGGGAATGATTTCTTTCTAGCACTGTATGTGATTATCTCATGTTCCCCATCGAAGCAAATGGGATTGGACATCTCAGCCTTGCTGAAACGGTGTATCGTGTCTGGGACTGGCTCTACTGGAGATTTTGACTGTGCTTCGATGGTCGCCATGTCACGAGTGGACAACAACCCATTGGGGCTGCTCAGCCAACATCACAATTGTTGACTATGACTTGAACATGTCCTTCCACTGTATGGGTTGTCGTCGGTCATTGCTAATCTGGACGTATTTTGACACTACCGAGGATTTCTTGAAGCGCCGCAACTCATCATACGAACAACAGACGAGATAGTCATGCATGTGCTTGACCGTCTCCTTTTTGTTGAAGTACACCCCGAGCGCGATTTGGAATAGTCATCCCCATCGTCATTCTTGATCATTTTCAAAGTGGCAATAGTACTGTCGCGGAAGACTACCGATCGGTAGCCACGTGCTGAAAGCACAACCAGATGCTCTACATTCTCACAAATCAAGTTGATTATCGTGGAACGCCGCATACGCATCCCACCGAGCTCCACATGCCTCTCTCCATCAACCAAACATAGACCGACCTCTGAGATCGCTGACGTTGCATATCTTTCATAAGCAACTTTAGAGGACTACGAGCGATATCGCGTGATGATTCTTTGCTGGTATTACCTGGAAGAGAGCGCCCGCTGAAGAATCGGGCATAGCAATCTGTGTGGTAACGCGCGTCAGCGTGTGAGACAAATTATGCGCCCAAGTACATCATCAGCCCACTCGTCTGCCCTTTCATCGCATTTACCCTTTATTCTGTGTTCTATGGCATCTGCCTTCTCGGTTCCATCTTCATTCTTATGCTTCTCTTCAGTTTTTCTCACAAGATATGATGGAATCCATCGATTTGGGTTCTTTAGATCTTGGTCAACATTGCTCGGACCACGACAATAGAAACACTGGCGAAGCCAATCAAATGGTCACGTTCTCTTCTCATGTAGATGGGATGGAATTAATATAGCTCATTTCTGTTTTTCTGCTGAGCGTGTTGCCTTTATAATATACTTTGTCACATAAAATGTGTGATATTACCCTGATACGTTGGATCACTTTCTAATTTTATCTGAAGATCTGAATGTATGTTATCACCTGGTATTTCACTGGCTTTCATAATACTGTGCAGTCTATCACAGCTCTGACTCACCTGGAGTATTTCATTGTCTAAGCAACTGTAGCAACATTTGTAACGACATTTTTCATTCCATCAGTTGACTAACCAATCCACCACAAAATATTAATTGCTACCCTATGATTGATTGTTAGTTCTGTCGCACCACCACTACGCTGTCCACAGTAAACTATCTACATCGTTTCACAACATGCCAAACTTGTTCGTCTATAGTAGATACAGAATGGTACAGTTTTGTTATGCCGGATTGAGATACACACCGTAGTGTCTGAGTGAGGTAAGAAGGTTCGATAAGTTTGTTGATTTATTACAAATATCATACATAGATTTCTATTCGGCACGCATTATTTTATCGACTAGCCTGCGTTGATCACTATGATATAAATAGTTAGTGATAACAATTTGAAGAATATGAGAGAACTAGTACTTTCAATGATAACACTTACCTACTTCAAACATGGCGTATACAGCCGCGACGCGTACGCCGATTAAAAAAATAACCATTTTCTCCACAGATACGATTTGGCTGATCTAATATGATATTTCATGAATATATCATTTTGCAAAAATGCAGTGATATGTAGTGATATATATGCGTCAAAAGTTGATACAGAATTATGTTTTGCATGTTTTTATCATCTACGTCTCTGCTTTGTAGATTTAATATTGTCTGTAAACTACATAATTATTTAACAGAGAATGACCATGACATGCTCTCAATCATTGTAAGACCAACCATACATGCACTTGCACAACTCGGTTAAGAAACATTGCTAATCTCCCCTCTGAACCTAATTTCAGTTATCTTCATTACATTGATCGTGACCTTTTGACCTTTTGTTGACCTCAAATTGCAAAACTTAACCCTAAAATGGATTGCTCATAATAAGTTAACCTAAAATAGTGGTATCACAGACGATTCTAGGTCTACTGGTTCGAAATATATTTTTCTATTAGCGCTGGCGGCCATCTTGGCGGCCATCTTGGATATCTCAAATTGCTCAAGGATATCCGCTTGATATCCGCTTGATATTCGTTATACAGGTCCTAAGGATGTAGAATCCAGCGAGAAAAAACTATATCAGTCGGTGCAGGGTTAGGCCCAAAAATCAGCTTTGGCGACCTGACTACCACCAGCCCCTCCCCCACACCCCATCCCTACCACACCCACACCACCATCCCCCAACATTGAATTGTACTTTTCCCCACCCACCCCATCCTAATTCCACACTCCCATGCACAAATAGTCTTATTCCACTTCCAGATAACATGAAGCCAACCATCCTGAAATCAACCGCCTTCACTAGTGCGTGATGCCCCAGTAGGGGTTTTGCACTAAAAAGAATCAAAATCAGAATCAGAATTTTATTCTCGCCAAATAGCAAGCTGTTTCGCCTATGGTGCAATTGGCAATTTACAACACTAGCCTAGACTAAGTAACTGCCATATGATATGGGCATAAACACATTTCTGTACTAATCCCATGAAATGAATTGTTGACATTTCACAAATTAGGTTTATTATGCTCTTGCAGTTGATTTCCATTTATATGTACGATATAATGCCTGCGTGCCCCTAAAAATCAAATCACGTATCAACGGTTAATCGACCCAATCTTTCTCTGGGCCTTCCCGGAGTCACTCGGATTACAATCTTTTCATTTTGGTATTTACAGGCAATTGCACAGCAGGATACCACTTGGACAACTCAACAAACACATGTAAGAAGTGCCCAGTAGGCTCCTATCAAGATAAGAAGTGGCAGGAAACCTGTATCAAGTGTAGCACAGAGGAGACGACAAAAGAGGAAGGATCAGAATCAAAATCTGATTGTCTACGTGAGTAAATAGTCTGTCTGACAAATATGCTCTCCACATAGAAATGCAATAACTGTTGATATTAATTGTCATGATTACAGAATTCAATATTTTTGAATTGTATATTTCTGTCTTAGCAAAATTAAATAATTATAAGAATATATTTTTTAATTGTGGCAAGTGCTTTTAAATAGTAATCCTATTTTACCCTACTGTCAAGAGGTTATCCCCTTGATAAATAGATACGTGATATCATTTGTATTTACCATTGTATTACTTGATTATGCCTGCTTTTCTGTCAGGAATATTATGATATCCTTGGCAATGATGTCAATAAAGAAGTCAGTCAAACTTGTATTCATGACTAAGCAGGAGTCGCGATAACACAAATGTTACATTTCTTGATGACAGCTAATATAAACATTTAAAACCAATTTGCATGTAGTCTATCTTATAATTAGTGTCAACATCTTCTTTTATGCAGCCAATTGTGATCTGGGTCGTGAGGGAGTAGGTGGAAAATGTGAGCCGTGCCAAAGAGGGTATTACAAGGATGTGAAAGGGGCAGACCCGTGCACACTTTGTTACAATGAAAAGATCACCAGTGGAACTGGAATGAAAGCATTCAGCGACTGTAATATTGGTACGTGTTTTATTGTTTGCCACTATCACAACGTTACAGTGGTCTAGTATTATTCCATGTACATTTGGCCTAAATACGCTGTTTGTTTGGCTAGCCATAATCTATGAAACGCATCGCATAGAGTAAAGGTGGCGACCAGCATCGAAGACGCAAGGTTTGAAAAATTAATTTAAATATACCGTTTTGTTTGTACAATTTCTTCACAATCATTTTATTACATATGCAAGTAAAAGTAAGCAATAAGTTTGCTTTATATATACAAAATACAACCATCCATGTGAACATATCCTGCTGTTTTGCCATTACAAGTAATTGTTTTTTGCAGTTTCAACTTCAGTTCCAGTATGATAAATTGTTATCATAATAATGACGGTTTCACAATCATGTTTGTTTCAGCCAACTGCACAGCTGGTGAATACTTAGATGAACCAAATAACAAGTGCCTCAAATGTAAACAGAATGAGTACCAGCCAGAGAAGTGGCAGACAAAGTGCTTGAAGTGTCCCAATGAGAAGATAACTGATGGAGACAGGCATGCACTGGAATCTGACTGTGTCGGTGAGTATGTCTTGTAGTAATGCAAGTATCATGAAAATGTCTAACAGCAGAGGCATGTCAATGTCGGAGCAAGTCATGTTTTAACAGTGGGATTCACTGCACAGTATGGAAATGTTCAATTGTCAATACAAGACATGTCTGTAAGAATCATCTCAGAACATCAATATCTGATGTCAGAAAATTAATATTTTTATTTGGCTGAACAGGACAGCCGCCACCACTCATGAGCCGTCACTGGTTGAATCTCTGCTGCTAGTATAGGATATAATATCACATAAGCGAGCATGTGGACACAGATGATGAGAAACATATTGGAATGGGAATAAAGATGTCATCCTTGAAAATGAGGTTGATGACAGAACAACGCAACAACTCGTGTAATAAATGCATCAAATTTATTATGACGAAAATGGGACAGTCCAGCCAGATCTCCTTAGGGCCAGTGTGACAGTCTGAGAATAGGATGCGAGACTGGGATGTTTCATTGACGGACGTGGTCCGAGCCAACTACTTCACTAATCATGTGAATGCAGCACCACATGACCAGAATCCCAGGTCTGCATGCCTCTGGGTGTCAAACCATGCCAAAAAGAAGTGTTGACACAGAATGTCCCAACAGGTGTTCCTGCTATCCTGATCTGTTTCTAAAGTCACGTTTAGTTGGGCAGGATGAAGCCTTTCAAAATAGACATGAATGCAGAAATTGACAGTATGGCCACGAGCAGCCATGCTCTGAGTTGTAATTCTTGCAAATTTCTTGATGTCCTATGCTAGCCCTGAGCCTGCCTTGTACATCTGACTACCTATCTGAACCGTCCTTACCTCTGGAAAATTGTTGGACAATTGTGGATTTATCAGGAGAGATTGCTTAAATGTGCCACACGGCCCCACAGGGAACCTAGATTAGCTTTTTGGCCAATAAACAGCGAGCAAAACAAGCCATTATCATGAAATGAAACCCCCAGTCTACTTTAACATTCTACTGTTGGATGAGAGCATCTGCTTGGGCAGAAAAGTAACGGCTATATTTTTGAAAGCGCAAATGAATTCAGGGAGAGTTAAATTTTGATTAAGGCGAGGATCGGATGACATGGGACACAGGATATGATCAAGATCTGAGACTGAGTGAGGCTTTAACAGCCTAGCTAAATAAATGTCTACCATGAAAATCGCAACACGGACCACAGGTGACACCGTCTCCACTGCCAGTAAGTTCTTCGACGGCATCCCTCATGTTACAGTTGTTTGTGATCGGAAGCTAAAGGCACTGGCGCTGTCAGTCGAGCGTATCGACATTCCTGTTGCACGTTCGAGTGCCTCCATTACTATCGTGAGTGTACATGCGGGCGGTGCCATACCCGGGTACATTCGCCGCGACAGGTACAAGCATTGTCAGCGATGTATTAGTCGTGATGGCCGTCGATGATGAGACAATTTGTTGTCCCGTGATTTAGCCTCATCGTGATAGTGGACATCAACGTTTTCCAGTGCTCGCACAACGTCAACGAGTGGCTCCACCGCAGGGCTAGTCGTGTGTCACGTTCAATTGGTGTCACTGTGCCTGCTGTCATCCCTGTCAGCGTTGGGCCCATCGAAGTTGTCGAGATAGATCCACAGAAGTTGGGATTTCTTTATTCCTGATGGAAGTTTTATCCCCATTCTTCAATAAGCTGTCGCAGTGACAACGCACACCCGTTAGCAGTGAGGATGTGTCAGTGCACCAATTGTTTTGGCGTCGTATTTGTTTACATCTTGTTCAGTGTCAGTGACAGCTGCCATGCCCACAGCGTCATGTGTAACAGCTCGGTCTCTGCTGTGATGAGATGATAGTGCATGTGATCTTCTGGCAGTTACTCATTTATGCCGACCATTGTGGCGTTGTAGTTTGTATACAAATTTAAAGAACCAAAATGACATGCTTCTTACTTCGTGCTACAGACAAAGATAGCATTGAGCAGAGAAGATGTTATTTTCATAATACTGGGCAAATGTTGGTGATTAGGTAGATTCACTTCCCATGCCCCAGGGAATAAGTTTTGATTGGACAGCAACCCCCTGCAGAGAGGGGTGTAGATGGTGACTTGGAGGGGGTGCGGATGGTGACCCTGGGTTAGCTATTTCCTGCAGAGAGGAATGCCCCTCTGACCCTGCTTTGACTTGTTGTTGTTATACCTGGCATAAGCCACACACATTATGCCTCAAAGAACACCAGTGATGATGGTGACTGTGTGTGTGCGTGTGTGGGCCTGTGTGTGCATGTGTGTGTGCGTGCACGTGCATGTACACGTGCATGTGTGTATTTATTCATCTAACCAATTCTGTGCTGCAGAGAACTGTGAAGTTGGACATGGATACAACTTCACTAGTGGTACGTGTGAGCCATGTCCTCGGGGCACCTACAGGCTACTGCGAGTCACGGGAGCCACTGTTCCATTGACACCCCAATGTAAACCATGTCTAGTGGGTAAAGCAACAAAGAAGACAGGGACAGTCAACAAAGACCAGTGTGATATAGGTGCGTATCACAAACTCAACATTGTCTGCATTCAAACTCATAGCTATATTGCATTTGGTAAACTATTGATATGTTTGTGATTATCATTTGCAAGGAATTGTACAATATATGCCCAGATCTAAGAATCTGTTTAAGCAAGCTCCTCCCTGTTGATTGCCTGCCTGATGCATCCTGACATGCTGAGTGAACTACATTTGTTGTCAAATGTTCACAGTAGAATAAGAAGTGTCCTCCCACAGAATTTGTCATTTTGATATAGTTTACGAGATTATCTGGGTGGGTTTGTGTAGGTTACTTTAGCATCTGCAGTTGCTCTATCACTGTCTTTTTTGATGTGTTCTAAGTGTAAACAGTTACTCATGTCACTGCCGCTCTCCTTCATTCATTATCCATGTTTTTAGATATGTTCTGTTCCCTTCGCCATTCTTTCTCTTTCCCATGTCACATGTTTTTGTCCAATACTTTTAAAAATAGTTTCACTACTTGTACCAATATGAATTCAAATGTGCTCTTCCTTCACCTATATTCTCATTATAGTATATAACCACATTGTTAAGATGTTTCATTGCTTGTGTGATCAGCCGACTGCAGGGAAGGAACAAAGTTCAGCGATGCCTCACAACAGAGCTGCACAGATTGTCCACGAGGATGGTACCAGGATGAACTGTGGCAGGATGACTGTAAGAAGTGTCCTGGTACAAAGACAACAGCTTCAAGTCACAGCACAAGTCTCGCGGACTGCAAACGTACGTGTAATATCCTAAAGGTCAACATTACTGGGCTAGTTGCTAGCTATAGCAATCATAGCATAGATATCAGACTATTGAATATTCAGGACTGAGGTTCACCAACAACGTTAAATTGCACTCTCTAAGGCCATCCAATATTCTCATATAGGCTCTCCAGAAAACACCATCTTGAATCTCTTCAAAAATGTTGAATTGCACCTTAGAATATACTTCCCCTTCCATGAATATTGAACACTGATCCTATCTCCAGACGCCTTTGATATGTCCAGTTAAAATGGAATGTTTTTAAGGATAGGGTTTGTTGCTGATGTTTGCGTTCTTGCCAGAGAAGTCAAGATGGTGTTCAATTAAATACATTGTCCAGAAAATGAAATGTAAAATGCTTTGAATATTCATAAGAACTACATTAAATATTGCATTAAATGTGGAATTATCTTCACATTTTTCAAACAGGGGACTGTTCCTCTGGCTTTGAGCTGGATGAGGAAACAGGCAACTGTGAGAAGTGTCTGCAAGGTTTCTACAAAGACCAAGCCAAGCACTTTTCTTGTCAACCATGTCCCAGCGGAAAGACCACACCTGGCACTGGGTCGACGTCTGAGTCTGACTGCTCTCTGGGTTGGTTGATGTGACTTATATCAGTGACAGTGACACCACCATTATATCAGTACTACCTGTAACTGTAATTTGGTTATTAATGTACCTGTTTTGGGGGGAAATGTTATGGCCTACTGCTTCACCATATAAATCTGTGTTTTCTGCCATGCTGTATGTTCTTATGTAGTGGCACTTTACTCTCATGTACGGTTAAACTTGTAGTTTGTGTGTCATCTGTTAATAATGACATGTTACATATTAACATATTTCAAAACATACATCTGTAATATCCATTGAAAAGTGTTAATTTATATGCTTGCACAGTACACTAACATTAAATTATATGATCTGATGCCTTTATTTAGTCTCTAGAACTATTGATAGGTGTACAGCTGTATAACCAACATTGATGCTGATGAATTGAAAAATGTCATGCCCACAGGGGTTTGTTATGAAGTTATCCTTGCCAGAAAACCCCTCAATGTACATTATTGACTATGGTATATTGGTGCTACCTTGGTGAGATCTACAGTTGGCCAATGTGTATGAATTGACTGAAATTGAGAGTTGTCACATGCCACTGTTGATGCAGGAAACTGCACTGCTGGTGAAATGTTTGATGGCACGAATTGCAAGCCATGCCCATTGGGACAGTACCAGGATGAGAAGTATCAGACAGAATGCAAGCCTTGTGGTGAAAAGATGACAACAGCCGGTACTGGTGCCAAATCCAATAAAGAGTGCACGTGTAAGTAGATCTTATTTCACTATGAATGTACTTGAGGAAATCAATTACCATATAAAGTTTGTCATAGCAGCAATTAGATTGTGTTAACAGATCACACAACTAATTAAGGAACATACAGCAGAGGTCCCAAATGTAGTATATTACGTTATTTAATGGTTGCTACCCTTTTTGTTTTTTTATTTAAATGTGGTTGACCCACAAAAATAGTGATGGCATCGCTCAATCTGTGACTATTTTATTGTTCGAATGTTTCTTTATGTGCACTGAGGATGACCACTGCCAGGGTGCTCGTCATCTTCAGTTATTTGTCAAACTAGTAATTAAGGAAGAGACAACACAGGTTCCAAATGGAATATATTTTTTTTTTGATTGCTCATGTACATGTATAATGTATTCTTGTTGTTACGATTTTTTTTTATTTGATTTGAATATATTCTTTATTTGAAGATTGCTGCCATTGCGCTATATTTTTCACCAGACAGATATTGGTGGCAACCTTGCAATCAATGAATGTTTTATTATTCGATTGTTGGATTATGTGAAGTAATAGTATATAACTACAGCTGTACATATTTAAAAAAATGATCATCTGTATTATATTATATAAAATATATAGTTATAAGCTCTGTTTTTGTTGCTTACCGGAAAATAAAAAAAATAAAAAATCCTATTTCAACCTATATATTAACAAAGACATTGAAACTGAAGTAAATTTCTAATTGTTTTCAACACTTGGCACATTTTTATTAACTGACTAGTCTATATATATTGTGGCTTCAATATTATGATCTTATGATATATCATTCATCTCGGGAGCATTTTTCAGAATATTACTGCCAAGCTGATCTTTCTATGCTGGAACAGAGGGTGGACAGTCGTCTTCAGTTGTTCTATTTATGTCCCAGATTGAGACAAAACCAACATTTAATGAGGGATATACAGTTACTAATGTTGAGAGCCAATTTTTTACACAAATATACCTTGTACCCTGTCTGTGTATTGAACTCAGGGTGTCAATATGCTAAGTGAATGTACTAATAATTACACTATTTTGTGTCCAAGTTAGTTGAATGAAACATGATGTCAAGACTCAACATATACCATGAAGTGTCACATAGTGATTTCTTAAATTTACTATTGTCTTTTGATTACTGAAGTTTGTATTAATCTGTTCTACAGTAAATTACTAACAGGAAAACACCTTAAAAATACAGATTTCATTTTATTCATATAACCAGTTTATTTGTTATGCATGTGTATACACTGTAATATTTTCTAAATGTAGCACACATTTTTGACAGTTTGTACATGTAGTAATAAATAAATAAACTCTTCTTCTTTGTTGAACAGTTTCAGCACAAACGTAATTTAGGACTTAGTTCACATAGAAATTAAACAATGTGCCTAAAACACTAACTGTAGCACACAACTATACTAGATTGCAGCATCATTCCGTCTTGTCCACAGCCACTGACAAATGTGTCAATGGAGAGAACGACTGTGACACAAAAACAGAGGCTGATGGTGGCACTTGTACATCAGTCGGAGACGGAACAGTGTTTACTTGTGGCTGCAGGGATGCTTATGAACTACAGCCTGATAGGAAGTCTTGCCGACGTAAGTCAAAGCATCAACTGGAAATGTACATACATACATATATGTATATATATTAAATATATGTATATATTATATATATGTATGTATATATATATAGGCTGCAATTTTTTACAGTTCACCGAACATTATCTTAATAAGAATTGTTAACCAAAACGTTGAGTCACAAATGACTGCAGAAGACAGCTATAGATTTATTAGCTAACATTCTACTAAAATAGCAACAGATCATTTAAATGAAGTAATCAAACACTGTATCCGTGAACTGTTTCAATGGCAGAATGATGAGACATATTTCCACAATGTTAACAAATACTATGTACCGAGTATGCCTAAACATATGCAGTGTAGGTATTACAGTTATTTAACGTATGCCGCGGGTCGGGAATTGCCGGGAAATGATAAAATGGTTGATTTTTAATAAAGTGGATTTTCAGAACGAACCATGTATTCCACACGTGTTGCTAACTTTATTTCACTGAATTCGTCCTAAAAGTATCAAAAAACGATTAAATATGTCGCTACCCAACTTGCTGCTAACGTCGTTATGGCGGATGGACTTTTAAATCGACGGAAACGGCCCAACTTTCAGCGCGCTCAAACGTAAACATTGCTCCTTGCAACGCGGCCATGTTTGGTATCGTCTTGTTGGAAATGATCCCTTCCGTACGCTGCCGAAGTCAAAAGTCGACGACATCCGTACATAAATTAGTTATCGGCGTCGAAAGTGCCGTGAAACTATCCAATCACAAACTGTCTCAGCCGGTTGCTTGGCAGCCCGACCTCACGCGAACCATATATGGTGATCGCGGCCAAGTAGCTAATTAAAATTGACCTTATGCAACGACGCCAGCCAATCACGGTGCGGCTTCAAGATGAATGACCTGTATGTGTCATGGCGTCCGATCGACGAAAGATCCGTACGGTTTACCAATTTGAAAGAAAGAAACGATATAATAAACGCAAATAAGCTGAATGCGCGGGAGGTAGCATGAACAGCATGCATGATGCTGTTCAGTCGCGCAACGGACCCGCGGAAGCGGCAGCGAATGGGGAAAGAAATGCCGACGGTGAAAAAACATAAAAGACAACATTACATAATAATACATATACAATGTATGAGTACGCTTGGCTAGTGATGAATTTCTTCGCCGCCGCCGCTTGTGTAAACTATATATTTTTTCCATATATATATATACTGAATATGGTTCACACACTTTCATGTTGCTGGTATGAAAAACAGTCATAATGCTGACTTTACACTGGTGTTATTAAAAATATTTGATGTTCATTTGTTTTTTTGCCGTTTTCTCAAAACTTACTTTTTGACAATATTGCTATTTTGCGGGAGGTCTCCCGAAAAAAAGTACCAAACCTAGGAGTCAGATTTTTTTACCATGTATTCCCTATGGTACAGTGTGTGCAATGATGCTTTTTAAACATGATAGCTTTTATATAAAGATTATTATTGATGACTGAAGTTGTTATAATATTTGGAAAAACGGAACAAATTCTTCGCAATTTCTTTTTTATAATAAATATTGTAAGGAGTTGAACAAAAACAGCATCATTGCACTCTACAACACTTCAATGGATCATAACAGACAAAAAAGAAAGAAACATATGCACAGTTTTACTGCAAGACCTCCCGCAAAATCATGTGTTGCTATTTTCACAGAAAAGCCGGTTGCCATGGTTACGGTTATGCAAATGAGATGAAATTATACAATTGGTCATCTTTTCCCACCAGAAACACATCCTGAAAGTTTTATAAAGATTGCTTCTCTGGTTGTTGAGATATCATCAAAATCCATTTCCCGACCAGTGTCCTACCTTAAGCTGTGTTATCATTGTGTATCTGTGTTGTGCAATGTTTACGAATTATTGCACAAATATAATGTTAGAAAGATAATAAATTTGGTTTATCTTCAACCTGTGTATTATTTTATCACTACTAACTTATGGTATCTTAAGCAGTTTAACAAAACATTTGGTAAACGTGGTATTATCCTTTTGGATAAATAAATCTTTTTTACAATTACTAATCAATATAAAGAAATTGTATTGCATGTTAATAATACTACAATTATTATTGTACGTGGCACAGATGGTTCAATTACACATTCAATACATCAATTGTTGACTCTTCAAAACAGTATTACCTTTTTGTTTTGCCTTACCACTAAGCTGATTACTTTGTCATTGTAGAATTGCTTTGTCATTATAGTATTGATTTATTAGTCAAAATGACCATTTCAATGATATGATAATATCCAAACCTCTTTGATGTATCATCTCTATCATTAGCAGCTAACCACTGAGTTCACAAATTAACATTAGCAGCTAATCACTCAGTAATCATTAGCAGCTAATCACCAAGTTCACATTAAACATTAACATTAAATAAAAAAGTAACAACATTTAAAGAGCTAATACTTTAAACATTATTAAATAAAATAATGACCTATTATCATCATTTGGATGTTTCTTTGTGTAACCAAACAGTTGTGTCCACATAGTGAAGCATTTGTGTTGATGTTTTGCAGACAAATGTGATAACCCAGACTTCTGTCTCAACGGTGGCACGTGTAATCGGGACGATGTGGAGAATCCAACTTGTGTCTGCACTGACAAGTATGAAGGCGATAGATGTGATATTAGATCAGGTATGATTATTCAACATGTTTGTTTATTTCTACTTACTTAATGTAATTATCTGGTGGGCTAAACATTTCATGGAGCCAGGAATATATTGTGCAGAATACATGTGCTGAATGATTCAGCTTGTTTTGAATACCGGTCTGCATAAACAAAATACATTTTAACCAGACCAGAACTTGGACATGTAACAGGGAAATGACAATATTCGTCAATCACATATCTCATGTGTTCTAACAAAATGAGTCGTATGTCAGCGAACTTGATTTTGAGACAACACCACATAAACATACAATGATGATTTTCAGCGATTAAATTTTTTCACCAAATTATACCTTATTATCTTTTCTGTCTATTGGCAATGCTTATTTCTCATTTATGTTACTATTTAGTACATTTTATAGCCTTTTTAGTAAAACTATGTAACATTTCAAGCATGAATTTTGTAAAACAGAACCGATAAAGCTCACTTCTTGTTCGAGTCACGTTCTTCGGGGTTTCCCTCAATGCATAACAGACATATTTGGTACTGCGGGAATGTCCAGAACGCCCTCTTTCGGATTCTTGTAGCAGGAATTCCCGCTGACATCAACTTTAGCCAATAGCAGTGCTTATCCGAGAGGCCTATCTGTAAACAAACGTCACTGGATGCAGGGCGGGGCTGATAGCAGGCCCTGATTGGCTTAGAGCTGTGAGCGCAAAGTACAGTGCACACTCGCTAACTGTAAACAAGCGTGATTGACCGGGTCGCTGCTAGAAAACATTGCTAAATACTCAGATTATGTTGTAATAATTTCAGTAAACAGCATGATATATCTTCAACAACGAGCATGACTTGGGAGATTACTTTGAAAGTATCAAAATTTAGTGGAGAAATAGAAGCAAAATGGCCAATTTTAGAACAATATGACTAGGTGTGTTTTTCTCTGTTTGAATCTCTACCCCAGGCATGTTCAGTATCCGATAACTTCAGCTGTGTTTTGCACCATTGGAAAAGGAAAGCTTAATATATCTTCTTTCCAATGATGTAGTAACTCAATTTTGTTTGTCATACGATTAATTTTGCTAGAACACGTCACGTCTAATATATCACCATTAGACCATGTCAACGTGACATACATGTCAACAGATTGTTACAGAATATATATGTTGCATACTAACATTTGAGGCTAATGAATGTTCAGCTGTGATGACAATGTAAGATGCATGCTGCTTATAACAGTGAAAATGTTTCACATTAAGTAATTAACTGGTAATTGTTATGATTGATTACAGCGCCACAGACGAACACCCCATACATCATTGGAGGCAGCATCGGCGGCTTCTTATTACTCATCGCCATCTTTGTCATTGTGCTTTGCATATGTAGTTGCATGAGGTACTGTCTTTCTCCATGTCTCATATGCATTAATATTACACACATAAAAGGAGTATTTTAAAGATTTAAAGAAAAGAGTGCATGATACATTTTAATACATAAAAAATGTTGTATTGTATAAAAGAAAATTTTACCATTTTTATGCCCATTGAAACTCAGGACACCCTTGTGTTTTCAGGTAATATTTCAGACTTTGTTGTGCCCTCAGTTAATAATCCATGTATTGCTAGACTGTGTTGTGCACTCAGTTAATAATCCAGACTTTGTTGTGCTCCTAGTTAATAATCCAGACTTTGTTGTGATCTCAGTTAATAATCCAGACTTTGTTGTGCCCTCAGTTAATAATCCAGACTTTGTTGTGGTCCTAGTTAATAATCCAGACTTTGTTGTGCCCTCAGTTAATAATCCAGACTTTGTTGTGCCCTCAGTTAATAATCCAGACTTTGTTGTGCTCTCAGTTAATAATCCAGACTTTGTTGTGATCTCAGTTAATAATCCAGACTTTGTTGTGCCCTCAGTTAATAATCCAGACTTTGTTGTGCTCCTAGTTAATAATCCAGACTTTGTTGTGATCTCAGTTAATAATCCAGACTTTGTTGTGCTCTCAGTTAATAATCCAGACTTTGTTGTGCCCTCAGTTAATAATCCAGACTTTGTTGTGCTCCTAGTTAATAATCCAGACTTTGTTGTGCCCTCAGTTAATAATCCAGACTTTGTTGTGATCTCAGTTAATAATCCAGACTTTGTTGTGCCCTCAGTTAATAATCCAGACTTTGTTGTGATCTCAGTTAATAATCCAGACTTTGTTGTGCTCTCAGTTAATAATCCAGACTTTGTTGTGCTCTCAGTTAATAATCCAGACTTTGTTGTGCTCCTAGTTAATAATCCAGACTTTGTTGTGCCCTCAGTTAATAATCCAGACTTTGTTGTGATCTCAGTTAATAATCCAGACTTTGTTGTGCCCTCAGTTAATAATCCAGACTTTGTTGTGCCCTCAGTTAATAATCCAGACTTTGTTGTGCCTTCAGTTAATCATCCGTACTTTGTTTTGCTCTAAGTTAATAATCCAGACTTTTTTGTGCCCTCAGTTAATAATCCAGACTTTGTTGTGCCTTTAGTTAATAATCCAGACTTTGTTGTGCCCTCAGTTAATAATCCAGACTTTGTTGTGATCTCAGTTAATAATCCAGACTTTGTTGTGCCCTCAGTTAATAGTTCATACTTTGTTGTGCCCTCAGTTAATAATCCAGACTTTGTTGTGCTCTCAGTTAATACTCCAGACGTTGTTGTGATCTCAGTTAATAATCCAGACTTTGTTGTGATCTCAGTTAATAATCCAGACTTTGTTGTGATCTCAGTTAATAATCCAGACTTTGTTGTGATCTCAGTTAATAATCCAGACTTTGTTGTGATCTCAGTTAATAATCCAGACTTTGTTGTGCCCTCAGTTAATAATCCAGACTTTGTTGTGATCTCAGTTAATAATCCAGACTTTGTTGTGCCCTCAGTTAATAATCCAGACTTTGTTGTGCCTTCAGTTAATCATCCGTACTTTGTTTTGCTCTAAGTTAATAATCCAGACTTTTTTGTGCCCTCAGTTAATAATCCAGACTTTGTTGTGCCTTTAGTTAATAATCCAGACTTTGTTGTGCCCTCAGTTAATAATCCAGACTTTGTTGTGATCTCAGTTAATAATCCAGACTTTGTTGTGCCCTCAGTTAATAATCCAGACTTTGTTGTGCCCTCAGTTAATAGTTCATACTTTGTTGTGCCCTCAGTTAATAATCCAGACTTTGTTGTGCCCTCAGTTAATACTCCAGACGTTGTTGTGATCTCAGTTAATAATCCAGACTTTGTTGTGATCTCAGTTAATAATCCAGACTTTGTTGTGATCTCAGTTAATAATCCAGACTTTGTTGTGATCTCAGTTAATAATCCAGACTTTGTTGTGATCTCAGTTAATAATCCAGACTTTGTTGTGATCTCAGTTAATAATCCAGACTTTGTTGTGATCTCAGTTAATAATCCAGACTTTGTTGTGATCTCAGTTAATAATCCAGACTTTGTTGTGATCTCAGTTAATAATCCAGACTTTGTTGTGATCTCAGTTAATAATCCAGACTTTCTTGTGCTGTCAGTCTTGGAGCCGATGTCTCTAATATATTGTGAAACTATGATTTCAGAAGCCCCAAGAAGGATGGTCCTAATCAGCGTGTGGTGCCATTTGTGAACCCTGCTTATGAACCCCTGCCGTCATTCATGAAGCCCCCGACCCGCTACCCTGCTGGCTCGGTCATGTCACCTGCCTCAGTGTTTGCACCCCGTGCCCCAGCCAGCCACGCCCCGTCTATGTCTGGCTACAACCCCGGCGGCTGTCTGTTCTACGAGGAGCCCGATGACGAACCTGTGAGGACTGGCGGCTACGCAGCACCCAGTCAGAGTGAGTGAACACACACCATGGGTCTCTCTACTCATGTCATATTCTCTTTCACACCGTGTTAATCTTCTTGGGTCACACCTTTTCTCAAGTCCACTCAGCTGTCCACTAGGCTGTATGAACTAATATCTACCTGATTATGAAAGGTTTGTCTGAGGGCAAAGTGTAAAGTTGTTTAAGCAGTCATAAGGACTAGATACATTGCTGTCTTAGAATTTACCCTTTTCTCTACAGGTATGCCTTTTGGACTATATATGCCGTTTTTGGTAACAGTTGCCGTTTTTGGTAACAGTTGCAGAAAGATGAAATAGCCAATTTAGAGACCACACAAAAACTTGCATTAGATATTCACAGAATCCAACAGTGTTTTATTTATATCAAATATAGTTGTTCCTATTCATATTGTTTTTTGTGTCTGCCATGCACCGTTAGCTCCCATATCTCGGAAAGTGTACGTACCTTAGAGCACTGCTACAATGCATGATACATATTTTTTTGATTGGGTCGTTCAGAAAGCAATTAGTGACTATGATGAAAAGACTGGACAGTGACTATGATTCACCATCACACATTGTATTCATAATTACAAATTCACTATATAGTCCTTTGTGATCTATGATCATTTGGACTATGTAGAGTCCAAAGGAATTCAGGGCTCCTTGGCCATTTTTTTAAGTAAATCAAATTCATAGCATTGTCAGTATAAATTATGCACTAAGTGGTTTTGGCAAATGTTCACATGTTCCACTGCAGTTCTGTTTTTTTAAATGTTTCGATGTCCACATTTACATGAAAGTTATTGGACATTGTAAATATGTTGCAGTCTCCTACCAGAGCCATCTTGGACAAACCAACAAGTAAGTAGAACCACTGTATGCCACTTGCTTGTGCTCATGGAGATAGCATGTGGTCAATAATCAGTGTACTATATACTATTCTCTTTATATATTATATCTACTTCTAATGGCAGCATACACAGACCAGTTATCCAGTTGTTGTTATGTTAGGCAGACTGCTGTTTTCTAAGCAAACTAAGGCCAGTCATCAAATTTTGAATCCTGGTTGCCTGGTTGTTTATTTTTGGTTTAAAATAACTTAGTACACATAGCATAACCAGAAATGTAATGCCAATATATTTTATTTGCATCTTAAAAATTTGGTGATTTTGAGAGCATTTTGTTTTCAGATTGTACACGTTTTACCTTTCTCATAATGAATAATCTTCATATGGTGCCTTTAGGATATTGCAAGATTCCGGATATACAGACTGCTCCATTATGCAAGATATGATGTATCAATTCAGCCTGTAGCTAACCCAACTTGCTGTCATGTTTTGTACTCCTATATTTCTCATGTCAATAAAAAAATTTTTTTAATCAAACTTGACTTTTAACCATTCCTTTGTTCAACTGTTATTGTTTCCTGTGCTTCAGAGGGTTCAGTGAAGCCTCCAACACAATGACCTTCCAAGATTGAGCTGCATTTGAAGGACGGATGTCAACACAAAGACCACATTGCACTGAGCATGTGTCACATGTGTCGTGAAAAAGAAAAATCAGACAAGAAATATTGTGTCTTATACAATCGTCGTGCTTGATGCATCAGTGATGCATACTATTTGGCATACATTTATCTTGGTAGTATTTCAATATTTTACATATATTGCAGTTCTATTAACTAAGCTTTTTAGTGATACTCAGAACTGCTGACATGCCAATATATTCATAATAAAAGAAACAAATTACAGGTGTTGGCGCACGGACAACATGCAATGGTTTTGTAATTTCCCCACTTCTGATTCTGTTAAACCATCAACAGAATTCATTTTGGTCACAGGGGTGGTTGTAAATGTAGAGTAGAGTGGGAAAAGTATTTGAGAAAGCATATTAAATATCGGTGTTAATCATGAAATACAGGTTTTGTGTCATTTCACTTATGACATGTCGTTTGTTGATTTTAATTAAGATGGTCAAACTGTCACACGTATTATTGCAGTTAGACACTGCATGGTAATTTAATTAATGGAGTTTGGTTTTCATTCTATCCATATTTTCATGTCATTTTATTATGACATTAGCAATTTGCATACATAGCATTTGTTTATGTAAGTTGAAATCACGTTTCTGATAAATGATGGGTAGGTACTTGTGCCAGCACATTTTGGAAGGGAGAGTTCAACTTTATGCCATAAACATTTTAATGTAGTTAATAGGAAAGTTTGTCAAATGTGTTTTGACAGGAAGTAAACTGGTTCAAAATATCCAAGCTATTTTAGTTTGAGCACCCAAACTAAAATAGCTGATTTGTCAGAGGACATGGTAAGAAGGGCATCCAAACTAAAATGGCTGATTTGTCAGATATTTGGTAAAATTACAGTATCATGGTTGAGTAAATGTAGACCTTATATTCCACAGAAGCCTGCCATTGTTGGATACTGTAAAACCATGCCGAGTGTCAGACAGGCAAGTTGCCATGACGTCCTGTATGACAGGTTATGTAATGCCTCAGATTGTTGAACTTGGGTAAATGTTAACAGATTTGTGAAATCCAGTGTTTGCATAGTTAATTTTCTTTTTGTAATCTGGTTATAATCATTAGTAATATAGCATGAACTTGTTTAGAATTTGTGAATATATACTAAAGGCATTTAGTAATTCATTTCTTTAGTAAATGTAACAGTTTAGTCAATATTGGTTGAAGATAGTACATATATATATATATTTGTGTGTGTAATATTCAGTTACATTCTGTTAATAGCTTAATCACTCATCACTATTAATGCTACCGTGAGACATATTTTGTATTGTGTAATAATAACTATGTGGTATCACTAACATGTATACATATATTAATGATTACATGTATCAGGTTTAATTGGTGTATGGTGGACTCCTAATAATTATGTATACTAAGGACAATGCAGTTTTAATATATATTAAAAGTTTTTCTGAAGTAGTTAGTGACCATGGCCAATTAATGTATTAATTCACCATTTAGACAGAAATATATTGCAGAGTATATTGTATAACTTGTTATGACTGTGTCATTATAATTTAATAAAGTTTGTACACGGGTCTGTGCTTATATTGTGAGTGTTTTGTAGAAGTTGACTACTTGTAGAGGCTCCATCTGGTGAGAAGTAATTTCAGACATTCAGTACGTCAATTATCCACGTGTAGAAATTTTCAATTTATATTCTCTGTGGTATGAAAAATTGTGTAATAAGTATTTTAGGTAAATATATGCAGCATTTACGCCATGCTAAAAATCCCACATATATATATATATATATATATATATACAATATACTTAGGTACTGTGTATGATAACAGAATGAAATAATTAAACACTGGTAAGTAGCAACTTAATTGCATTCTTGACATCTAGGGCTTAAACATATCACTTGACTTTGGTAAGAATTTAAGTGAAAACACGTCACATTTGTTTAAACTTCGACCTTTCATTGACATTTCTTATTTGTTCATCTATTTTGTTCCATATTTTTCTAAAATGATGTCTAGGTAACTTCAAAAACGTTAGTTCTGGGTTTCTATTGAACAAAAAGCTTGAATTGTTTGGTATCTGTAGCAACATTCTTTTTATTACAATATTTCTAAACGACTTGGGTAATAAATCATGTTCAGTCTTACATAAATAATGAAGCCTTCAGTTTAAATACAATTCCTAGGAATACATATATATAGATAAACATTTGACATGGGAAAAAAAACATTAACATAATCAGCTCGTAAATATCTCGATCCATTTTTGCAATAGAGAAAAGTATCTTACCACGTAAATCACTAAAATCATTATAATACACTTTAATTCACAGTCACATAACACATGGTATACAAACATGGGGCAACAGAAACACAAAGAAACTTGTCCCCCCCCCCTCTCGTGACATGGCCAAACCACTGCAAATGTCTTCTGTCTTACTTGTTTGTTGTATTTGGTAAATACTGAGCCCGTAACAACCTTCGCATGCAGTTCATCTTAGAAGCACTGATGCGCGTTCCCATCTTCGCGTTGATCGTCCAAGACTCGCATCCATACAGGAAGAGTGATGTTATCAATGCTCTTAGCAAACTCGTTCTGACTTCCATAGATATGTTCTTATCTCTCCAGATGGGCTTCAGCTTTGCAACTGACGATGTAGCTACGTCAATCCTGGTCTCTATGTCTTGATTAGAGCTTGCGTCATCTGTTATAGTTGCACCTAGCTATGTGAACAGTATCACCATTTCCTATACTTCCCCGCCTATTGTTACTGCTACGTCCTCGTTGGTTCACAGCTTCATCACTTTGCTTTTTCTTCTGCACTGATTTGCAAATGTCAAACCTCTTTGCCCTCTCCTCAAGTCTACTTGTCAGGTCGACCAGTACTTCGGCTTTTCTTGCCACCAGATCTATATCATCACCAAAACGTGAATTGGTGATTGATCTACCTCTGATGCTTACCGTCCCTTCAAACCTACCACAGGCCTCCGTAATTAGGTATTCTATACGACGTTCAAATGGCAGGTGAGAGTACACATCCCTGTTTCACACCAACCTGGATGGAGAACCATTTTAATCTTATCAGAACTACACTCTGCCATGATTGATACAAGGTCTCAAGTGGTTTGTGCTCATAGACCCAGTTGCTCTGCAGTATTTTCCACACAATGAAAAGCATTCCATTTCATATTTATACATGAACATCTTAGACATACCCGTAGCAGCTCACCCGGGGACGTGTAAGAACAAGCCTTCCTCCATTCTCCCCCCATCCGCATTCTGCTGGCAAAAAAATCCTCTCCAAAGTTTCTCCATTGCTGGATCACGCGGAGGCTGTGGTACTTTGTTGTGGCTGAGATTGGTGTTGAACTTTCTGGTTGGACGTGGGAAGTGCTGGAAGATATCTTCTCGCAGAATCGCGTTTATACCCCAAGAGACAAGTGTGCCTCCAGGTTCCCCGTTTACAGGTTCACAAAGGCTAGCTCCCCGTCGCCGAATCATCGTGTATGGAACCTGGCTGTATGTCAAACACCTTAGGATGCTCGCGAAAGTGATAACTTGATTTGAATTTTCCGATTCCGTGAAGGCAGAAGTTTGTTTTACTTCATAGGACAGCATGAAGAAAGTGTGTGTGTGTGTGTGTGCGTGCGTGCGTGCGTGCGTGCGTGCGTGCGTGCGTGTGTATGTGTGTGTGTGAGTGAGTGAGTGCGCGTGTGAGTGCGAACATGGGTGGGGGAGAGGTAGAGACATGCCTGTAATATTTTCATAAGGGTGGGCAGTTGCAATCTTCGCCCCCCCCCCCCCAATACTCACCACACACCGAAGAATTTACAACGCTTAGAGTCAGTCCTTTGGTGACATATCCTTTTATCGCAGCTTGATTACTAGTCGTGCAGCATTCAAGAAATATATTATTATCCGTACAAAGGTATCGCAGTACTCACTGAACTATGTATATATTACATAGATCGTGCACAATACAATAATCGTTTGTCCCATTTACTGGACATGGATCGAGCATTTGACGATGAGAACGACTCCTTCGCTTCAGTGGCGTAGCCACAGGGGGCCACGGAGGTCATGCCCCCCCCCCCCCCAATCCGGGTAGGGAACGTAGGACCACTAATTGACTACCTGATTCAGAATTACAAAGTACATTATAGGGTATCAGGGGCCAAGGGCCATTCCCCCTCCCAATCCCGGAAAATTGGGATGGTGGGAAACGGAGGACCAATAATTGGCTGCCTGATTCATAAAATCACACAGTACAGGGGGTATAAAGATGCCTGTGTAAGTTTTTCTTTTCCAGTCCTACCCTTTCGTAAAGAAATGTGTCATAATTCAAATAGGATTAAGTTAGGAATGTTCCACTTCTGTCGCTGGCTGCAGCCCAAGAGGTGACAGGGCCACGAAAATAGCATCAGTCTTAATGGGCCAATATATATTTAGGATTCAAAATAATAGTTGACCGAATACTATATATATACACACATTGCATTTTGTTGTTGATTTCTTGGCATCTCTATCGTCAGTGGTACGTTGACCATTATTTTCGTTTCAATTGTCTGTTTTATTCATTTCACTTTTCTGTCACAACATTCTCTATCAGCAGTCTCCAATTCCTTCTCTCTGTTGCTTTTTTTTCTCAATTCTTCTCTCACTCAGGTCTCAGGTTATTTACTCCAAACAGCCCAATCTTGGGCTAACGCAGGAGTCACTGAGGATGGTCACTCCCAGGGTGCTTGTCGTCCTCAGTGGTTCTTTTACGTCCCAAATTGAGACGGAACCGACATTAACGTGATTCTCCGATTCACGAGGGATACACAGTCCCCAATGTTGAGAGCCAGATTTTTTATATCACAACTGCCCGTACCGGGGATCGAACCCGTGGCGCCGGCGTGGCAGGCGGATGTGGTAACCACTATACCACCCGCGCTCTCAATGACTCTTAATGCAATCCCCCATCGCAATTTCGGTCTTCCTCGCCTCCTTTTCCCTTCCATTTTCTGGGCATCTTCTCTCTTTAACAGTTTTTCATCTCCCCGTCTTTCCGCATGACCAGCGCATGGTAACTTACTCTTCACCAATTTCTTCCTAAAACTTATTTTCACTACAACCTTCATTCTGAATTCATCCATTCTTCTCTTGTCAGCTGTCTCTCTCTCTCTCTCTCTCTCTCTATATATATATATATATATATATATATATATATATATATATATATATATATATATATAATATATATATTCTCTCTCTCTCTCTCTCTCTCTCTCTCTCTCTCTCTCTCTCTCTAAACTCTCAAGATTCTTCTTACCCGGAGGGAGTCAAACCAAATGCAGCTCGAGAGTAAATACAGCGACCATGGGATGCATTACCAAAGTTGTAAAACTATTTAAAAAAGATTAAACATATACAGTGGCTTCGTGCTTATCAAATCAAGATCCTGTATCCTGTACATGTCAAGTGTTAAGCAATTGGTATGCAACCGCTTCCGCCGGCTTTCAACAGTGTCCCTTGCATACTGTTTAAATTTGTCAACCACTGTTACGGTCATCATTTTCTTCTTTGTATACCAAGTGGTTTGTGCTCATAGACCCACTTGCTCTGCAGTAATGTCCACACGATGAAGAGCATTCCATTTCATATTTATACATAAACATCTTAGATATACTCGTAGCAAGAACAAGTCTTCCTCCATCCTCCCTACATCCGCATTCTGCTAACAACAAATCCTCTCCAAAGTTTCTCCATTGCTGGATCACGCGGAGGCTGTGGTACTTTGTTGTGGCTGAGATTGGTGGTGAACTTTCTGGTTGGACGTGGGAAGTACTGGAAGATATCTTCTCGCAGAATCGCTTCTATACCCCAAGAGACAAGTGTACCTCCAGGTTCCCCGTTTACAGGTTCACAAAGGCTAGCTCCCCGTCCCCGAATCATCGTGAATGGAACCTGGCTGTATGTCAAACACCTTAGGATGCTCGCGAAAGTGATAACTTGATTTGAATTTTCCGATTCCGTGAAGGCAGAAGTTTGTTTTACTTCATAGGAGAGCATGAAGAAAGTGTGTGTGTGTGTGTGTGTGTGTGTGTGTGTGTGTGTGTGTGTGTGTGTGTGTGTGTGTGTGTGTGTGTGTGTGTGTGTGTGTGTGTTCGTGTGTGTTCGTGTGTGTTCGTGTGTGTGTGTGTGCGTGCGTGCGTGAATGCGTGCGTGAATGCGTGCGTGTGCGTGTATGTCTGTGTTCGTACATGCGTGTGTGCGTGAATGAGTGCGCGTGTGAGTGCGAACATGGGTGGGGGAGAGGTAGAGACATGCCTGTAATATTTTCATACGGGTGCATGGGCAGTTGCGATCTTCGCCCCCCCCCCCCCCCTCCCCCAATACTCACCACGCACCGAAGAATTTGCAACGCTTAGAGTCAGTCCTTTGGTGACATATCCTTTTAACGCAGCTTGATTACAACTCCTGCAGCATTTATGAAATATATTATTATCCAAAAATATTATACAAAGGTATCGCAGTACTCACCGAACTATGTACAGATTACAGAGATCGTGCACAACACAATAATCGTTTGTCCCATTTACTGGACATGGATCGAGCATTTGACGATGAGAACGACTCCTTCGCTTTAGTGGCGTAGCCACAGGGGGCCACGGAGGTCATGCCCCCAATCCTGGTAAATTAGAATGGTGGGAAACGGAGGACCACTAATTGGTTGTCTGATTCACAGTTACAAAGTGCATATAGGATATCAGTGGCGTAGCCAGAGGGGGCCAGGGGCCATGCCCCCTCCCAAACCCGGAAAATTGGGATGGTGGGAAACGGAGGACCAATAACTGGCTGTCTGAATCATAAAATCACACATTATAGAGGGGAAATGGATACCTGTGTAAGTCTTTCTTTCCCAATCCTACCTTTTTGTAAAGAAATATGTCAAATAGGATAATAATTCAAATAGGATTAAGTTAGGAATTATCCACTTCTGTCGCTGGCTGCAGCCCAAGAGGTGACAGGGCCACGACAATTTCATCATGCTTAATGTGCGTGATGGCTAATAATAATATATATATATATATATATATATATATATATATATATATATATATATATATATATATATATATATATATATATATATATATATGATTCATAATAATAGTTGCTCGAATACTATACTGGGGTGTAATTGCATTTTTTTTTGTTATTTTGATTTGTATCTCTATCGTTAGCGGTGAGTTAAAACCATTATACCCGTTTCAATTGTCTGTTTTCTTCATTTCACTTTTCTGTCACAACATTCTCTATCAGCAGTCTCCAATTCCTTCTATCTGTTACTCTTTTTCTCCAATCTTCTCCCACTCATTCAATGTCTCTTTTTATGCAATCCCCCATCGCAATTTCGGTCTTCCTCGCCTCCTTTTCCCTTCCCCTTTCTAGGTATCTGCTCTCTGCCAGTTTTTCATCTCCCATTCTTTCCGCATGACTTGCTCCTCATGACAGCACACCTTTTCTATTTATATTGCCAATGAATACAGCTGTTTTTCACATTTGAGTATGACATATATACTATTGTTCATGTCTATGTTTATGTTTGTATGAGGTAGTCAAATGAAGCTTTAAAAAGATATGCTAATGTTGTTCATAAGTTCATTTGGTAGTGTGCTGTGTGCGTGCGCGGGCGTATGTGTCTGTGTGTGTTTGTGCGGGCGTGCGTGCGTGCGTGCGTGTGTGCGTGCGTGTGTGTGTGTTCATACATGTTGTGATGTATTTTATTTGTGCGTGCGTGCATGGATTACTTTTGAATTGGCCCATCTTGGTTAATATGATCAAGTATGCTCATATTATCAACACTTGTTTTAATATGAACCATTTGGGAACATTTTTCTTCTCGTTCTCATTAAAAATATAAACAACCTACTCATGCAATAATGCACACAACAATAGTCTATCTCGGTACCTTCCATGTGATAGTTACACAGATCTCATAACTATAGTCATACGGGTTCATAAATATCAGTGTGAATAGTGTGTCATATTACCGGATTTTCCCCTATACAGAGTTTGCTTTGTTGTCCAATACAAAAACCTGGCTACGCCGCCGCTTCGCTTTACGTGTGTCACTAAGCACTATGTCGGGTCAGTGTTCTGTCTGAGACCAGGTGGTCGGTGACTCGACGGTGAGGCTGTAGCATCCTGAACATGCCTGGAGATGTCGGACAGTGCCTGTTCGTGCTGACTGCCTTTTTGTTTGTCAGCTTGTTCCAGTGTGCGGTAGGTTCAGTTTTCATGTCAGTCGGTCGTACGTATTTAACGGGATTTAACTTCGTCACGCATCGCTGAGCAAGTTGGTCTCGTCTACAAAATATGGCTGCTATAATAAGGAATACTATTTATGTGTCGAGTGGGTCGTTGTATAACAGCAAAGTTGTAGATGAAATGCGGTCACACAATTTAACACAGCATTGACATGTATGTCAACTGACCATTTACAATTGCCTCCGTTATTAATACAAATATTTAGTCAGCATAATGTACACCCTAACGTAGCTCATTCTTAGACGCAAACATTGTAATATGCACTGTTCCTAAGGGATTGCACGATAGGGTACATTGGGGCAGCGCGAATTTTCCTATTCCGTGAAGGCAGAAGTTTGTGTTACTTCATACGACAGCATGAAGAAAGTGTGTGTGTGTGTGTGTGTGTGTGTGTGTGTGTGTGTGTGTGTGTGTGTGTGTGGTGTGGTGTGTGTGTGTGCTTGCGTGTGCGTGCGCGCGCGTGCGCGCGCGTGCGTGCGTGCATCCGTGCGTGTGTGTTGTTCATAATTGTCAACATTTTCCGAAAATCCAAACATTTCTGTTCGTACGTGCGTGCGTGCGTGCGTGCGTGCGTGCGTGCGTGAGTGAGTGAGTGAGTGAGTGAGTGAGTGAGTGAGTGAGTGAGTGAGTGAGTGAGTGAGTGAGTGAGTGAGTGAGTGAGTGCGCGTGTGAGTGCGCGTGTGAGTGCGCGTGTGAGTGCGCGTGTGAGTGCGAGCATGGGTGGGGGAGAGCTAGAGACATGCCTGTAATATCTTCATAAGGGTGGGCAGTTGCGATCTTCGCCCCCCCCCCCCCTCCTCCCAATACTCACCACGCACCGGAGAATTTGCAACGCTTAGGGTCAATCCTTTGGTGACATATCCTTTTAACGCAGCTTGATTACAAGTCTGGCAGCATCGACAAGATATATTATTATCCGTACAAAGGTACCGCAGTACTCACCGAACTATGTATAGATTACATAGATCGTGCACAATACAATAATCGGTTGTCCCATTTACTCGACATGGAACGAGCATTTGTCGACGAGAACGACTCCTTCGCTTTAGTAGCGTAGCCAGAGGGGCCACGAAGGTCATGCCCTTTCCCGATCCGAGGAAATTAGAATGGTGGGAACGGAGGACCACTATATCGGGTCAGTGTTCTGTCTGCGACGAGGTCGGTGAGGCAGTAAAGCATCCTGAACATGCCTGGAGATGTCGGACAGTGCCTGTTCGTGCTGGCTGCCTTTTTGTTTGTCAGCTTGTTCCAGTGTGCGGTAGGTTCAGTTTTCAGTTCAGTCGGTCATACGTATTTAACGGGATTTAACCTCACGCATCGCTGAGCAAGTTGGTCTCGTCTATAATAATTTTGCCTGCTACAACAAGAAAGTACTGTTCATATGTCGAGTGGGTCGTTGTATAACAGCAACCTTGTAGATGAAATGCGGTCACACCATTTAACACAGCATTGACATGTATGTCAACTGCCCGTTTACAATTGCCTCCATTATTAATAAAAATATTTAGTCAGCATAATGTACACTCTAACGTAGCCCATTCTTAGACGCATACATTGTAATGTGCACTATTCCTAAGTAGTCAGGTCGCCAAAGCTGATTTTTGGGCCTAACCCTGCACCGACTGATATCGTTTTTTTCTCGCTGGATTCTACATCCTTAGGACCTCTATAATGAATATCAACCGGATATCAAGCGGATAACCTTGAGCAATTCGAGATATCCAAGATGGCCGCCAAGATGGCCGCCGGCGCCAAAAGAAAAAACATATTTCGAACCAGTAGACATAGAATCGTCTGTGATACCAATTTTTTAGGTTAATTGTTTATGAGCAATCCATTTTTGCGTTACGTTTTGTAATTTGAGGTCAACAAAAGGTCAAAGGTCACGATCAATGTAATGAAGACAACTGACATTAGGTTCAAGGGGGAGATTAGCAATTTTTCTGAACTGAGTTGTGCAATTGCGTGTATGGTTGGCCTTACAATGATCGAGAACGTGTCATGTTCATTCTCTATTAAATAATTATGTAGTTTACAGACAATATTAAATCTACATAGCAGGAACATGCAAAACATAATTCTGAATCACATTTTGACGCATATATATCAATAAATATCACTGCATTTTTGCAAAATGATATATTCATGAAATATCAAAATACAGATCAGCCAAATCGTATCTGTAGAGAAAATGGTTATTTTTTAATCGGCGTATGCGTCGCGGCTGTAAACGCCACGTTTGAAGTAGGTAAGAGTTATCATTGAAAGTACTAGTTTTCTCGTATTCTTCATATTGTTAGCACTGACTATTTATACCATAGTGATCAACGCAGGCTAGTCAATAAAATAATGCATGCCGAAATGAAATCGATGTATGATATTTGTAATAAACCAATAAACTTATTGAACCTTGTTACCTCAATCGGACGCTACGGTGTGTATCTCAATCCGGCATAGCACAACTGTACAATTCTGTATCTATTATAGACGAACATGTTCGACATATTGTGAAATGATGTAGATAGTTTACTGTGGACAGCGTAGTGATGGTGCGACAGTGCGTAGCAATTAATATTTTGTGGTGGATTGGCTAGTCAACTGATGCAATGACAAATGTCTTTACAAATGTTGCTACAGTTGCTCAGACAATGAAAGACTCCAGGTGAGTCAGAGCTATGATAGACTGCACAGTGCACAGTATTATAAAAGCCAGTGAAATACGAGGTGATAACATACATTCAGATCTTCAGATAAAATTGGAAAGTGATCCAACGTATCAGGGTAAATACCACACGTATTATGTAACAAAGTATATTATTACAAAGGCAACACGGTCAGCAGAAAAACAGAAACGAGCTATATCAAGTCCATCCCATCTACATGAGAAGAGAACGTGACCACTTGATTGGGTTCGCCAGAGTTTCTATTGTCGTGGTTCGTGCACTGTTGACCAAGATCTAAAGAACCCAAATCGAATGATTCCATCGTATCTTGTGAGAGAAACTGAAGAGAAGCATAAGAATGAAGATGGAACCGAGAAGTCAGATGCCATAGAACACAGAATAAAGGATACATGCGATGAAAGGGCAGACGAGTGGGCTGATGGTGTACTTGGGCGCTTAACTTGTCTCACACGCTGACGCGCGTTACCACAGAGATTGTTATGCCCAATTCTTCAGCGGGCGCTCTCTTCCAGGTAATACCAGCAAAGAATCATCACACGATATCGCTCGTAGTCCTCTAGAGTTGCTCATGAAAGATATGCAACGTCAGCGGTCTCAGAGATGGGTCTATGTCTGGTTGATGGAGCGGTATGTGGAGCTCGGTGGGAAGCGTATGCGGCGTTGCACAATAATCAACTTGATTTGTGAGAATGTGGAGGATCTGGTTGTGCTGTCAGCACGTGGCTACCGCGACAGTAGTCTTCCGCGACAGTACGGTGCCACTATGAAAATGATCAAGGATGACGATGAGGATGACAATCTGGAGACTGCGCTGGATGTGGTGGCAACCCACATCAAGAAGGAATGTTCGATGATGGATTACAAGCATCAGACATACCATACGAACACCTCCAAAGAGATCGCAGAAGAATCTGCACCGGATACCCTCCAGCAGTTACTAAGGAAAATGTCCATTGGTCAACAATTTCTTCCCTCTCTCCTAATTGGAAATGTCATCACCAGCACCATCAAGAAACACCCTACCCCATTCCAAATCGTGCTAGGGGTGTACTTCAACAAAAAGAAGACGGTCAAGCACATGCATGACTATCTCGTCTGTTGTTCGTATGATGAGTTGCTGCGCTTCAAGAAATCCTCGGTAGTGTCAGCATACGTCCAGATTAGAAATGACCGACGGCAACCCGTACAGGGGAAGGACATGTTCAAGTCATAGTAGACAATTGTGATGTTGGCTGAGCAGCCCCAATGGGTTGTTGTCCACTCGTGACATACATCGCGACCATCGAGACATATTCAATATATCCAGTAGAGCCAGTCCCAGACACGATACACCGTTTCAGCAAGGCTGAGATGTCCAATCCCATTTGCTTCGATGGGGAACATGAGACAATCACATGATTTGCCTGATGAGTACTTCGAAGTTCAACGCACATCCTATGAGAGGGCTGGTGTGAAGGTTCTGAGAGCAGGTAATCAACATATTTCAAATACTCTGCTCCCTTCTTCCAACTGAGACAGCATTCAGAGAGAATGCCCTACATGGTCATCTCGCGGTGGCCATCTGGCGGGATTGCCTCAAGACAGACCCTCCTGCCCTTGACCCAACGGAGCATGGGTGGTACCATCCTGAGGGCAGCGCCGCTCTTTTCCCAACTATCGTCCCTTCAAACAGTCCCCTAGCTCGTGCTGAGCTGCTCAAGCTCTTGAAATGTGGCTGCAGCAGCGAAACGCCATGTGCAAACAAGAGGTGTAGGTGCAAGGCAAATGGACTCAGTTTCACAATGTTCTGCCATTGCAGAGGGGAGGATGATTGTAACAACAAATAGATCATCTAACTGTATTGACAGGGACATTTTGAAAGCTTGTGCATGACACTGCTAGACGTTAATAATTAGTTATTTCAATGGAATGTGTGTGTGTGTGTGTGTGTGTGTGTGTGTGTGTGTGTGTGTGTGTGTGTGTGTGTGTGTGTGTGAGTGTGTGAGTGTGTGTGTGTATGTTTGTGTGCGTGTGTACCCTCACACTAGGATAATAATCGTTCTGGCAGTTGTTCAGATAAATGATTATCGGAGATTACGTGACCTTGGGTTTGACCTTTGAATGGTTTATCTAACATGTATTTGAACTATAACATTCAGACCTTGTTTAAACATAATTGCAAATTTCATTCTTGAACATTAATATTATATAAATATGTTAATTACATGCAAAATACTGTTGTTGCATTATCTCTGAGACATGTCTTTGAACATGAACTTTAACCGTTATGTTGACCTCAAATTGCAAAAATACTCCCAACAATGGATTGCTCATAACAAGTTTACCTAAAAAAGTGGTATCGCAGGCGATTCTAAGCCCACTGGTTCGAAAATTATTTGTCTATTGGCGCCGGCGGCCATCTTGGCGGCCATCTTGGATATATCAAATTGCTCAAGGATATCCTCTTGATATCCGCTTGATATTCGCCATAGAGGTCCTAAGGTTGTAGAATCCAGCGAGAAAAAAACTCTATCAGCCGGTGCAGGGTATACCTGTCTGGCGACCTGACTAAAGGCATTACACGATAGGGTACATTGGGGCAGCGCGATCACTTTGAATAAGAGTCGACCATAATGTGCGCAAAATAAATAGTCTGTGTCAGAGATTCAAAATCTTGTATAAGAATACGTGAACAAGGCCCGTAGCTGACGGGCAGAAACATCCCACTCATCGACAAATGTATGCTCCAAATTAAGTCAAATCATACAATAAACCATTCTTAGAGCCATGAACAATATTTTTCACATGTTCCCTATTTATTAACAGTAACATGCCCAAAGCGTGTGTACTCGTCTATAATATAAAAACATCAAATAATTATTAGTATAATTTCATAGTGTTCATTCTGAATGTTTCTGTGAGTGGGCGGGGTTGCCCACGCTACTCTACACTAATTTACCATCCATACTTATGGAACCAAAAAACTACTACTATCTCTATAGCAGCTTGAATGTAAATAATTTCATTTTGAGATTTTGATTTTGAGATATCGACAATCGACCTATCGGTCTCGTGACTTGTCGCCTACCTAGCCAGTTGGACTGCAACTTCAACTAGGCCTACATTGCTTTTGTCTCATAAATAAAACGATGGCCATAATTTAAAGAGATTCGAAGGAGAGTTTTGAATAAACTAAGTTTAAGTAACCATTTCTACATCTACGTTGACAGCTTCACGATGAGTTTAGGCCCAAGATCACGTGATCGATATATCAATTATGGTACCATATTATTATTGCATAATGTGTTCTTGTCATTGAACGCTACGTATGTCTTGTTAATAGATAACAGTTGATTGTGATCCGGGTCGTGAGGGAGTAGGAGGAAAATGTGAGCCGTGCCAAAGAGGGTATTACAAGGATGTGAAAGGGGCAACCAAATGCACACTTTGTGACAATGGAAAGATCACCAGAGGACCTGGAGCGACACTCTTCAGTGACTGTTCCATTGGTATGTGTTTTATTGTTTGCCACTATCACTGTCATAGTGTTCTAGTATTATTCTGTGCACAATAGGTATAAATACCCTGTTTGTTTGATTGTTTCAGCATTCCGACCCCCTTTAACATGCAGTAATGGCTGCAATGTTATATAGGTGAAGTGAGACAAACTTACATTCTTGCAATGGTAATCAATCTGACGTGGTTCCTTTGTCTAAATATGGCACCTACCTAGCTGATATTACTCTGCAGCAAAATCACTTCAATAATGTTACACATGAATTATTATGTCGTGCTGATGTCTGCATAAACCACTTATGTCAAATTTTAGTATATGGCATCTCAGCAAGAAAGGAAACACTCAAGTTTGGATTGAAATTTATCTAAGGAAAAACATTTAATACTCATAGCTGATGTACCCAGTTGCATGATTTGAGTACGTAATTATACAGCTGTAGTAACCCTAAGTGGGGGCAACTAATGCCCCACAAACCGACTCTTGACCTTCGTTGATCTTCCGTGACCAGAATGCATTCCCCGCGACATGCATCAGCCCTCCTTAGCTGACCAACTTGTCCTTGTAGCTGATGTGATATGCTTTGATATCCATATTAGCTTTTTAATTTTCTGTCTGCTTCAGAAGTGGCATAATACTTGACATGTGACACCATATAATAATCCTTGATTATAAAGCTGATGAATAACCACTGATAATGTTACCAGGCAGTAGTAAAATGCATCGCTAGCTACACAAAGAAAGACTTATGATTACAACTATGTATAACCACACTTAGGTAATATTATGGAATGCAATTATACACAATAGACTAAATGTATAACATACTTAAGTTTACTAAACTCATAATCTCCTCCCCAAGTTGTATAATACACTCTGTAATGATCTTCTTCTGTCGTTCAACTATAAATGGAATTGTTTCCCCATATAACCAAAGTAACACATCTTTCCTTGATTCATGCTGTTAATCAGCCAAGTGGTCTTATCCCCTTTAAACCTGGCATGTTCTTTCCTTTAATCAAACCTTTGCCCAGCGGGTGGATCTTTGGTACAATTGCCAATTTTCTGTAAATCACGTTGCTCAGCTCAGTGTCTGTATCATTAACTGGCAAATACATGTCCTATGGACACATCACGCCAGCCATGTGATATGTATTTAATGAACTAGTGATGTTACCATGTTTTTAAAATTATTATAATAATATTAAGAATTGTAACACTTCTGTTATGGTAACATATTAGACTATAATTATAAACAATTACATAAAGCAGAGGTTGCATAATACCCTTTTGGCTGACTAGGTATGCTTCAATCAGCCATAAGAGTACAGAAAGAGTATCCATCCCTGTATCTTTTGTCTAAATCTAGGTGCTGATATTAATATACAGCATAGTCACATCAGTATTGCTGTGCCAAAACTGTTTCCTGCTAATGCCAACAAGAACCACATAAAACAAAGTTTGTGTGTGTGTGTGGTGTATATATATATATATATATATGTATGCCCATGCGGGTTAAAGGCAAGGTATACCGTGCAATCGTGCTGTCCACCCTTCCATATATGTAGCCGAGGCCTGGACAGTGTACAGACGACAGGTGAAAAAGCTGCATGCCTTCATGATGCGACATCTGCGTTCGATCATGAGGATAACCTGGATGGACAAAGTGACAAACAAGGAAATACTTGAACGGACAGGGCTGCCATCTATGGAAGATCTTCTGATCAGAAAGAATCTCCGGTGGACTGGACACCTCATGAGGATGTCACCAGACAGGCTACCGAAGCAGGTTCTCTACTCTCAACTGACTTCTGGTCGCAGAAAGAGAGGGCGCCCTCGTCTCCGGTTCAAAGATACCATCAAGAGAAACCTGAAGATGAGAGACATAAAGATCAACTCATGGACATCACTCTCACAGCAGAGAGACAAATGGAGAGCAACAGTCAAGTGATGGAAGCAGTCTTTGTCGCTTCGCGACCGACAGCATGATGGATGATGGATATATGCCTTTGTCATGTCCAGTTGTTTATCTGTAATTGTTTCTACAATCATATGTAATTGTTTCTACAGTCATCTGTAATTGTTTCTACAATCATATGTAATTGTTTCTACAATCATCTGTAATTGTTTCTACAATCATATGTAATTGTTTCTACAGTCATCTGTAATTGTTTCTACAATCATATGTAATTGTTTCTACAGTCATCTGTAATTGTTTCTACAATCATCTGTGATTGTTTCTACAATTTCTCCACCATCATTTTATTACCTATGAAAGTAAGCAGTAACTTAGCTTTGTGTGCACAAAATACAACCATCCATGTGAACATATCCTGCTGTTTTGCCATTATCAGTAATTTATTTTTACAGTTTCAGCTTCAGTTCAATTGTTTTATGATAATAATGACAGTTTCACAACCATCTTTGTTTCAGCCAACTGCACAGCTGGTGAATACTTAGATGAACCAAATAACATGTGCCTGAAATGTAAACAGAATTACTACCAACCAGAGAAGTGGCAGACAAAGTGCTTGAAGTGTCCCGATGACAAGATAACTGATGGAGACGGACACGCACTTGAATCCGACTGTGTCGGTGAGTATGTCTCTGTAATTATGCCTGTTGTGGCTAAAGTTCCCCTTGTAAGAATTTGTTTAGCTATAAGACTCTTGGGGTACATTAGCTTCTAGCTGGTTCCCATCTACCTCTGGTAGGGACCACATACTGAATTGAAATATATAGCCTTGTTATCTACTGCTCTCAGCAAGCATGGTAAATCTACTACCATTACTTAAGTATATATATATATATATATATATATATATATATATATATATATATATATATATATATATATATATATATATTAATATATTAATATATTAATATATTAATATATTAATATATTAATATATTAATATATTAATATATTAATATATTAATATATTAATATATTAATATATTAATATATTAATATATTAATATATTAATATATTAATATATTAATATATTAATATATTAATATATTAATATATTAATATATTAATATATTAATATATTAATATATTAATATATTAATATATTAATATATTAATATATTAATATATTAATATATTAATATATTAATATATTAATATATTAATATATTAATATATTAATATATTAATATATTAATATATTAATATATTAATATATTAATATATTAATATATTAATATATTAATATATTAATATATTAATATATTAATATATTAATATATTAATATATTAATATATTAATATATTAATATATTAATATATTAATATATTAATATATTAATATATTAATATATTAATATATTAATATATTAATATATTAATATATTAATATATTAATATATTAATATATTAATATATTAATTATGTATTAATTTGTGACAATCAGTAAATAAAAAATACAATTACACAGAAAAGGAAGAAATGGCACAGGGTCTACCAACTCTGTCGGCCGCATATTTCTGAAATTGAATATATACATATGTGCTAGCTCTCAGCTGTAGTTAGATTGTTAGATATTCATGACATTGCTGTGTTTATTAGAAAAATGTCCAGCTGGGAAGCAGCCTAAGTCAGACCAGTCAGACTGTGAGCTGTGTCCAAGAGGCACCTACCAACCAGTGGCTGGAGAGGCTCAGTGCATCAGATGCTCAGATGAGAAATCGACAAAGAAAGAAGGTGCTCTCAAAGAAAGCGATTGTGAAAGTGAGTGTTGTAATGTCATGTCCAATGTCTGTCTGTCTCTCCTGCTAACACCACGACCCAGTGTGAAGGTCAGTGTTGTGATACCATCATTCCATCTGAATCTGGACTGTTAATGATAACCAATTGTGTTTGTACCCACCAAGACAAACATGTCATGTTCACCTTGCATAGGTGTAGTCATGTTGTCCGGGAACATGTAACAATATCCAAATCAGTTTTAGTACTAACCTCTTCTATACAACCTATGGAACACATTGGTTAGTAGAGGTGACCTTTTAATGGATTTGTTGTAACATATTCAAAAATATACTTCTGTCTTCTATATCACATTTTCTTTCACTAAGCTAACCAGTTTTTTTAAATACCTGTTGTTACACTTAATTTTTCTGTGACATTTACTCTTAACTGTGTACTTGTAATAACTGTATTAACCTATAGATTTACAAGATGTTTTTATGTTGCAGAATATTGCAAGGACGGCAAATGGAGAGACGACACCGGTTTGTGTGTTCCATGTCCACGTGGTTACTACAAGAACATCACAGAGTATGAGTTTGGGCCATGCACCCTGTGTCCCATAGACTTCATCACCCCTCATGAGGGGGCACAGTCGGAGGCCAACTGCACCATCAGTAAGTTGACAATACAAGGCATAGTATTGATACTAATCAAACGTTTGTCTTGATGGATTTGTTACTGAAGGTAAAAATAACAAACAAAATAATAAGTCAGCAAAACAGATTGCAAATTAAGTTATTATAAAAACACTTATTATGATGTTCCTTGGTGAAACCTAATTACATAAAGTGCAGCTTGGTATGCTTGACCAATATGTCTGGTTAACCCAAGCAGCCTGAAAATATCTTGATGTCACTGCAACAATTCCAGTCACATGTGATTCATGAAGAGTGTATACTGAACCAGAAACTAATCCTACAGATCACTACAGTAAGCTTATAATTTTGCACAGATTTCTCTCTGTTGTTTTTCTATATTATTTATTTATTTGTTTTATTTATATAAATCTTAATCATGTGTGACTCTTAGTACCCTGGTATTTGATGTATCGTATTCTTTTACAACTATCTAATTAATAGCAACCACTGCAAGATATTTTCTTTTTTGATGGATAGTAAAGGTATTTTAATTTTAAATATGTTCAACAAGAACTTTCTCTAAAAATAATAACTTGGTTTTGATCTCTGTAGGACCCTTCTGTAAGAAAATATATTCTTATTAGACATTAATTAACATTATGTATGTATATTGCAATTGCTGTCCTTCACTGCTAATTACTTCATATTTGACGTTTTGCATATGGATGCTGCTCATAAAAATAACAGTTTTGTTATGTAGATTACTTGGTCTTTAGGATCCTAAACTCATGTATCAAATGCATGCTTATTATTAACTGTACTACATATTACAATATCCCACTTATAACTTTATTTAATTTTATCTATTCATATTCTAACATAAATTATTTACTTTTTAAAGGCTGTTTTTGTGTATCTATCAATAGACCAGGTAAACGGTCACAAAAATCTCTTAGAAAACTAGGAAATTCTCTGTATGTCCTGGAGAAATTTCTCAGTTTCCACTACAATAGCACATGAATTTTGCAAAACTTACCAAATCCCATTTGAAAGCCATTTGAGTCACATGGTGTAACCTTGGTAACTGAAGGGGACCATACCATATTTAATTCTATGTAATAATATGACTAAGTACAATGTCATCGGATACAGGCATAAACACGTTTCTGAACTAATGCCATGAAATGAATTATTGACATTTCATGAATTAGGTTTATTATGTTTTTACAGTTGATTTCCATTTGTATTTATATGCATGACATAATGCCTGTTCCTAAAAATCAAATCACATATCAAACCTTAATCTACCCAATCTTTCTTTGGGCCTTCCCGGAGTCACTCGGACTACGAACTTATCACTTTGGTATTTACAGGCAATTGCACAGCAGGTTACCACTTGAACAATTCCACAAACACATGTAAGAAGTGTTCAAAAGGCTACTATCAAGATAAGAAGTGGCAGGAAACCTGTATCAAGTGTAGCACAGAGGAGACGACAAAAGAGGAAGGATCAGACTCAAAATCTGATTGTAAACGTGAGTAAATGGTCTGTCTGACAAATATGCTCTTCACATAGAAATATTAACTGTTGATATTAATTGTCATGATTACTGAATTCAATATTGTTGAATTGTGGTATTTCTGTGTCTTAACACAATTAAATAATTATAAGAATATGTTTAAATTGTGGCAAGTGCTTAGAAATAGTCATCCGATTTTGCCATGCTATCAACATAATATTATCCCTTTGAGGCTTGATAAATAGGTATGTAATATCATTTGTATTTCCTTTTGTATTACTTGATTATGATTGCTTTTCATTGAGGAATATTATGACATCTTTAACAATGGTGTCACTAAAGATGTCAGTCAAACTTGTCTTCATGTCTAAGCAGCAGTCGCGATAATACAAATGTTACATTTCTTGATGACAGTATAAACATGCTAAACCGGTTATATGTTTTGAAATGTTTGTTTGCATCCACAAACATGTTGTATGTCTAATAATTAGTGTCAACATCTTCTTTTATGCAGTTGATTGTGATCCGGGTCGTGAGGGAGTAGGAGGAAAATGTGAGCCGTGCCAAAGAGGGTATTACAAGGATGTGAAAGGGGCAACCAAATGCACACTTTGTGACAATGGAAAGATCACCAGAGGACCTGGAGCGACACTCTTCAGTGACTGTTCCATTGGTATGTGTTTTATTGTTTGCCACTATCACTGTCATAGTGTTCTAGTATTATTCTGTGCACAATTGGTATAAGCACTCTGTTTTTGAAACACATCGCATAGACCAGCGCCAAAGACACAAAACAAAATGGTATATTTAAAATAATTGTTCAAAGCTTGAACAATTATTTTAAATATACTATTTTGTTTTGTTTTATTTTGTTTGTATTGTTTCATCTCCATAATTAAAATGTATGGCCTAGGCAATAAGGTTGCTTTATATATATACAAAATACAACCATCCATGTGAACATATCCTGCTGTTTTGCCATTATAAGTAATTGTTTTTTGCAGTTTCAGCTTCAGTTCCAGTATGATAAATTGTTTTTATGATAATAATGACAATTTCACAACCATGTTTGTTTCAGCCAACTGCACAGCTGGTGAATACTTATATGAAACAAATAACAAGTGCCTCAAATGTAAACAGAATGAGTACCAGCCAGAGAAGTGGCAGCCAAAGTGCTTGAAGTGTCCCGACAAGATAACTGGTGGAGACGGACACGCACTTGAATCCGACTGTGTCGGTGAGTATGTCTTGTAGTAATGTAAGTATCATGAAAATGTCTAACAGCAGAGGCATGTCAATGTCTGAGCAAGTCATGTTTTAACAGTGGGATTCACTGCACAGTGTGGAAATGTTGAATTGTCAATACAAGACATGTCTGTAAGAATCATCTCAGATAATCAATATCTGAGGTCACATAATACATATGTTTATTTTGCTGAACAGGACCGCTGCCCACACTCATGTGCCATTATTGTGGTTGAATCTCTGCTGCTCATATAGGATATAATACCACATAAGCGAGCATGTGGACACAGATGATAAGAAACATAGGAATGGGAATAAAGATGTCATCCTTGAAAATGAGGTTTGTGCCAGAACAACGCAACAACCCATGTAATAAATGCATCAAATATATTATGGCAAATGTGGGACAGTCTGGCCAGGTCTCTTTGGGGTCAGCTGTGACAGTCTGAGAATAGGATGTGAGACTGGGAGTTTTCACTGACGGACGTGGTCATGACCAACTTCTTCACCAGTCATGTGACTGGTCAACATGACCAGAATCCCAGGTCTGCCTGCCTGTGGGTGTCAAGCTATGCCACAGGATGCGAGGGATCTTTCACTGATGGACGTGTTCCGGGCCAGCTACTTCACCAATTACGTGACTGGTCACATGACCAGAATCCTGGGTCTGCCATGCCTATCAAACCAGGATATTTCACGTGACCTAACGAGTTTATCCTGGGCCAGTTATTTGATCGATGGAGATGTGACTGTGGCCACATAACCAGAATCCCAGGTTTGACCCCATCAGGGTGTCAAGCCAACCATTTTGAGATGTTAGCCATCCTGTCATTGACATCGGTGCAGAAACAGGGCTGGCTGGTGGTTGGCGTGCTTCTTAGTTCACGCTAGAGACAAAGATGGCATCGAGCAGGGAAGATGTTATTTCCATAATGCTGGGCAAATGTGGGTGATTGGGTAGATTCACTTCCCCTGCCCCAGGGAATATATTATGATTGGACAGCTACCTCTGCAGAGAGGGGTGTAGATGGTGACTTGGAGGGGTGCGGATGGTCAACCTGATGTGAGTGGTTAGCCATTTCCTGCAGAAGGAAATGCCATGGAGGCACCCTCTGACCATGCTTTCACTTGTTGTTGTTGTATCTGACATAAACCACACACAATGTTCAACACTATGCCTTAAAGAATACCAGTGATGATGATGACTCTCTATATGTTTGTGTGTGTTTATTCACCTACCAAATTATATGCTGCAGAGAACTGTCAAGTTGGATATGGATACAACTTCACTAGTGGCACGTGTGAGCCATGTCCTCGGGGCACCTACAGGTTACTAAGAGTCGCGGGAGCCACTGCCTCATTGACACCCCAATGTAAACAATGTCCTGTGGGAACAGCAACAAAAAGGACAGGGACAGTCAACAAAGACCAGTGTGATATAGGTGCGTATCACAAACTCAACATTGTCTGCATTCAAACACACTGCTATCTTGCACTTGGCATGTTTGTGATTACCATTTGCAAGGAATTGTACAATGCCCAGATCTAAGGATCAGTTTAAGCAAGCTCCTCCCTGTTGATTGCCCACCTGATGCATCCTGACATGCTGGGTGAACTACATTTGTTGTCAAATGTTCACAGTATAACAAGTCCTCCCATAGAATTTGTCATTTTGATAACGTTTGCATGATTATCTGGGTGGGCTTGTGCAGGTTACATCAGAAACTGCAGTTGCTATGTCACTATTTTGTTTTAACGCATTGTAAGTGTAAACAATTATTCATTTCACTGCCACTCTCCGTCATTCATTATCCATGTTTTCAGATATGTTCTGTTCCCTTCGCCATTCATTCTCTTTCCCATGTCACATGTTTTAGTCAATTTCTTCGCAAAATAGTTTCAATATTTGAACCAATATGAATTCAGATCTATTCTTCCTTCACCTCTATTCTCGTTATAGTGTATAACCACATTGTTAAGATGTTTCATTGTTTGTGTGATCAGCCGACTGCAGGGAAGGAACCAAGTTCAGCGATGCCTCACAAAAGAGCTGCACAGATTGTCCACGAGGATGGTACCAGGACGAGCCGTGGCAGAACAAGTGTAAGCAGTGTCCTGGTACAAAGACAACAGCTTCAAGTCACAGCACAAGTCTCGCGGACTGCAAACGTACGTGTAATATCTCACAGGTCAACGTTACTGAGATAGTTGTTAGCTTTCACCAACATGAGCATACATATCAGATTATTGAATGAGGTTCTCCAACAATTTTAAATTGCACCCCATAAGGTCCTCCAATATTCTCATAGGCTGTCCAAAATCTCCACCTTGAATTTCTATAAATAATCTTGAACTACCTCAGAATGTACTTCCTCTTCCATGGATATTGAGGACTAATCCTATTTCCAGATGCCTTTGGTATGGTAAAATTCACAAATACATTGCGTTCAGTCAAAGTAAAGCCCAACCCATGGCTGTTATATTTGACAGTTTCAATAATCCATTGTCATCTTTGTATTTGTAAGTTTTATATCCATTATGCTTTACAATATGCCAGGTTAAAATGGAACATTTTAAGGATAGGGTTTGTCGCTGATGTTTGCCTTCTTGCCAGAGATTAAATATCGCATTAAACATGGACTTACCTTCACATGTTTTTCAAACAGTGGACTGTTCCTCTGGCTTTGAGCTGAACGAGGAAACAGGCAACTGTGTGAAGTGTCGCCAAGGTTTCTACAAAGACCAGGCCAAGCACTTTTCTTGTCAACCATGTCCCATCGAAAAGACCACACCTGGCACTGGGTCAACGTCTGAGTCTGACTGCTCTCTGGGTTGGTTGATGTGACTTATATAACATATGTCATGGATCAGTGACACCACCAATGTGTCAGTCCTACCTATGACTGTACTTTGGTTATTAATTTGCCTATTTTGGGAAGAAAATGTTATGGCCTTCTGTTTACACCATGTAAATCTGTGTTGTCTGCCATGTAGTGGCACTTTATTCTCATGTACATGTAGTTTGTGTGTCATCTGTTAATACAGCCGGTATATGACATATTACATATTAAAATATTTCAAAACATACACCTGTAACATCCAGTGAATTGTGTTCATTTATATGCTTGCACAGTATACTAACATCAGTTGATATGATCTGATGCCTTTCTTTAAAAGGTCTAGAACTATTGATAGGTGTACAACTGCATAACCAACATTGATGTTGATGAATTGAAACATCCATGCCCACATGGGTTTATTATGAAGTTGTCCTTGGGAGAAATCCCACAGTATACTATGTGCATTATTGACTATGTTATGTTGGTGCAACCTTGGTGGACATCTACAACGGCCAACGTGTATGAATTGACTGTGATGGAGAGTTGTCACATGCTACTGTTAATGCAGGGAACTGCACTGCTGGTGAAATGTTTGATGGCACGGATTGCAAGCCATGCCCAGTGGGACAGTACCAGGATGAGACGTATCAGACAGAATGCAAGTCTTGTGGCAGTAAGATGACAACAGCCAGTACTGGTGCGAAATCCAATAAAGAGTGCATGTGTAAGTAGATCTTATTTCATTATGAATATACTTGAGGTAATCAACTACCATGTAACGTTTGTCATAGCAGCAATTAGATTGTGTTAAGAGGTCACACAGCTAATTAAGGAATATACAGCATAGGTCCAAAATAAAATGTAGTATATTACTTTATTTAATGATTGCTACTCTTGTGGATTTTCTTAAACCCACAACAATAATGACGGCATCCTTCAGTCTGTGAATATTTTATTATTCAATTGTTTCACTGATGGTGGTCACTGCTCGTCATCTTCAATTATTCTTTTTTTTGTCCCAGATTCTGACGGGACCGTCGTGTAATGAGGGCTACACAGTCCCCAATGTTGAGAGCCAGATTTACCCCAAATATACCATGCTTACCATGATTATGTTTTGAATTTGGGGCGTCAGTATGCCAGGTGGATGTATTAACCACTACACTATTACATGCCCAAGTTAGTTGAGCGAAACATGAATCAGGACTCGGCCTACTCCATGTATTGTCACAGTGATTTATTTAATTGAATTACTATTACTATCGGTTTGCATTAATGTCAAGGTACTACAGCGAATTCCTGACTGGAAAACACATTGAAAACACACATTTCATTGTATTTACTTTATGGACATGTGTTTATAATACTTTCAAAATTGTTAAACCTTTCAACAGTTTGCACTTGTATTATTATTAAATTCGTCTTTTTTGTTGAATAATTTCAATACAACCAAAACGTAGGACTTATTTTACACAGAAATTAAACAGTGTGCATAAAATATTAACTGTAGCACACACTTACACTAGATTGCAGCATCATTCCTTCTTGTCTTGTCCACAGCCACTGACAAATGTGTCAATGGAAAGAACGACTGTGACACAAAAACAGAGGCTGATGGTGGCACTTGTACATCAGTCGGAGATGGAACAGTGTTTACTTGTGGCTGCATGGATGCTTATGAACTACAGCCTGATGGGAAGTCTTGTCGACGTAAGTCAAAGCATTAACTGGAAATGTTCACATTATATATATATATATATATATATATATATATATATATATATATATATATATATATATATATACTGAAATTGTTTTACAGTTCATAGAATATTATTTTAACAAACATATAGCTTTTCTTACCAAAAGGTTGAGCCCCAAATGACTGCAAAAGAAATGTCTACAGTTTTAGGTTAAATGGCCATTATTCTACTAAAATGGCAGCAGATCATTTAAATATAATAATCAAACACTGCATCCTTGAAGCGTGACCATATATCAGTAAAAGAATTATGACATGTATTTCTATAAAGTTAATAAATATTGTATACAGAGTATGCATAAACGTATGCGGTGTAGATTTTATATCTTTACAAAATTACTGCATCTTAAATAGTTTAATTAAACATTCAGTAATCCGAGTGGATCAATAGATCTTCTTAAAATGAGTAATCAATATAGAAGAATTGTATTGCATGTTAATAATACTATAAATACTATTGCATATGGCATAGATGGTTAAAATACACTTCCATATCACCAATTATTGACTCTCGAAAACAGTGTTATTTTCTGTGTTGCTTTTACGCTAAACGGCAGTTAACAGTTTAATAATCAAATTAAATATCAACGGCAACTAAAAGCTATCAGTATATAATTTTTAAATATTTATTAAAATAATACAACAATTGCCCAGTATCACACATTTTCAGGATTGGTTATTTGTGTAAAGAAACATTTGTATCTATATTGTCATACACTACTATTGATGTTTTGTAGACATATGTGATAACCCAGACTTCTGTCTCAATGGTGGCACATGTAATCGGGACAACATAGAGAATCCAACTTGTCTCTGCACTGACAATTACGAAGGTTACAGGTGTAAAGTCAGATCAGGTATGATTGCTTAATATACTTAGTGATTACTTCCGCCAGTACATTGTAATAGTACAGGAAACCAATTTGCCCAAGGACTCAACGTAAATACAGTCGATGGTACATATTAGATCAGAAATGCGTTGATTAAACCTGCTAAAAATGCCCATTCTTCGCTGTATACACACGTAAGCATAACAGAATATTCAATTCTCCATCTAGGATAAAAGCTTTAGAATGCACGCACATACGAGCATTGCCGACCTAGTTCAATTATCGTGGGATAATGTACGTTTATGCACACTTGTAAAACAGTGTGAGTTAAAATATTTGTTAAAGTTTAAATATCATGTGCCTCTTGAACACAATTTATTTGTCATGCTATATAGTTTACATTATAATTCAACATCCAAACCATTTAATTTAGTCATAAATTGAAACTAATTGCAATGTTCATCTCTCGTAACTCAGACATGTTGATGGTGATGTCTTCTTCATACCTTATAAATTATGCTGTGTGTGTGTGCGTGTGTGTGCGTGCGTGCGTGCGTGCATGCCTGCGTGCGTGTGTGTATCATTACCAGTACGTACGCTTATGTATGCATTCGTGTGGTGTGTGTGTGTGCGCAAGGAAGTGTGTTTACTGAAGTGTGCATGTTCACTGTTAAAAGTCAGCGGAAATAACGAAGTGTTACGAACCATTGTAGAGCCACAGTCGAACACTCCGTACATCATTGGAGGCATCTGCGGTGCTTTCCTGCTGCTCATCATCATCCTTGTCATTGTGCTTTGCAGTTGCATGAGGTATTGCCATCACCTGTATAATGCTGTAATGTATAATGTATTAAGTGCAAACACATATCTGTGTACAGAGACAGTGGTCAAGTAACTAAGACATCACAATCGATGAATACAACAGCATGAAATTGTTTATTCTGTGATAAGTCAATGTTAGTCTAGTTAAAAGATCCCATCGTTGAAACACCGTGACAGTGTGTTCTTCAAATCACTCGAACAACTGTTTTAAAAACGTGCATTTTCTGTTATAATAATTATTATTGTCGCAAAACATCTTGTCTTGATGACTTTATGATTATGTCGCATTCTCTTATAGAATCACTTTGTTCGTCCGTTCTTTCCACAGTAGGCCTACGTTGTCCATAGGCGCCTCTCGCCATCTCTCGGCCTCCCCTTGTCTATTCTTGTCCCTCCTCGTGCGGTCCTCCCATCTCAGCTGCGGTCTTCCCTTCTTCTGTATCTTTGGTGTTTTGTGTTTCTGTTATGTTTGCCAATCTTCCGCTCCTACTAGTATGTGACGTCGTACATATAGTTATCATTGTCCATTAAAACGTGACTTTTCCACAAATGTATACATCAATCCATTCACAAATTTCGTCTCCTTTCCATCGAGAGGTACTATTCATGGAAATACCTTTCAGAAATATACTCACTCTTATACACAAAAGAGATGTTGATGCAACAATTGTCACCCTACGACCATTGCAGAAGGGAAAATAAGGACGGACCAGATCGTCAAGCTGATCAACATCATGTCAAACCAGACAACCTCGTCGCAGTATCGGTACCGCAGACCACCAGCAGAACATTGGACGTGTACGAGGAGATTCCTGCTGAGAGAACAGGTTACTAGTTCAAGTCGTTACACACTAATTAAACAACTAGAGTCTTGATTACTTAAAAAATGGTAGTTTGCAGGTCAGGAAATATGTGATTTTACTTGTTTGTCTTACACTTACACATTCGCACGCACAAATAACAGTTCTCAAATCTCAATCGTGCTAATTTTTTCAAACGTATCCCCTTTAATTTCTACATAACCAATATCATAGTTATGCAATGTTTCATTTGAAATAATGTTAGTATACGTTAGGCTGTACTGTTCTGTTTGTTTATTCTTTCAGACAACGTGACATCTCAAATGAAGCACAGCAACAGGTATATACTCATCTATCCGAGTAACTTCAGATGTTGCTTAGTGATACCACAATCAATGCCTGGTTGAACGATAAATAACCACAATAATAAATGATATCTGGCAAAACACAAAATAAAGTCGTTGTAATAATGTATGTCTTTTCTCATAGAGAATATACCGTGTTGAATTAAAAAAACACGTAATTGTGTTAGCTCGATTATTCCCAAACGCACCTTTACCATGAAGGTTTGTGTAAGGACACATGAACTTAATACACCTAGCACAATTAAATGCAGTGCAGTACTCCATGACGAGTAAAATAAATCATGACCTAACCCTGTCCTGTTGTTAAGTAGCTGTATGACTACAGGAACGTCGTGTCTCCGTCTGACCGTAGGAAGCAGAGCAAGGCGGTCACGTCACCACAGCGACAAGCGACCACCGTCGGTTCTGCCAATCCACAGCCGCAGGAATACGAGATGATGACTCGACCAGCCGCTGAATATCAGTCTCTCTCTCCAACATACACTGGCGTACCGAAGGTGTACGCGACGATTGGTGACGTGTCCCCACATCCTCAGTCGAGCGCCGTCTTTTCCTCTCACGTGATGCCGACTGACTACGAGGCTCTCTCTTCACGCGCTCGTGCATCCGGCGCTCACAAAGTGTACGCCTCGCTGAAAGGCCCTGTACAGGGTAAACGCGAGTAGGATGAGGTCGCGACTCGTTGTGTTCTGCCCTGGCGATGATATCGCCGCATCCCTAATTCTCACGATGACAGTTTGTCATATCTGCCAGTCTTCCGCAATTTCTGTCCACTCTTTTAGCGCAGAAATAATGTATGTTGCTGAAGTAAATCGGAAAACAATGACATACAAAAATGTGTTAGATAGGAACGACTCAAACCAAAGCAGCTTAAGCGTAATGGCGGCGACCAGAAACAAAGATGATTGATCGACTTAAAAAAAATTATTTTTAAATACACAATGATCCCGTGCACATCAAATCACAATCACACATCCCATAATGGTATGTTCTTATGTGTGTGCAGGCATTTCAGGCCGCTTTTATTATAACTCATAGTAGTAATAATAGCAATCTAACAACCTAGTAAAATAGTAACCAAAATCCAAACAAATGGAGAATAACTTAATATACTAAAATTATGTATATATTATGGCGGGTGAAGGACTGTAGTGTCATTGCGGAGGAACATATGACTCTGCAACACAAGCCCCACGTTTTCGTTACGCGTATGCAGATGAGGAGGGAGATAGTGGTAGTCGGAGGTCAGGATGGTAGAAGGACTTATGAAGACACAACTGATATACTCCGGAAACTGTTGCAAGCTGACGACCTGGCAGTGGTTGCGGATGGGGCAACAGATCTCCAAGAACAGCTGATACAGAGGAAGGATATATTTAGCAGACACGGACTGCCAAGAGCAGGACCACACATATCACAATATAATGTACTTAACAGGCATACGACTGTGATATTTGTCATTGTTATTAGGTTGCTGTTAATGTAAATTGTTAAACCATAAAGTATATGTGTGTTATCGCTGTATATAAATAATATCCATGATAATATATGAATTACTATTTTAACGCCATTTTAACTTGCTTTAATAAATTCAGCTTTAATTAATATTAATTTCAACAACTTGTTTCATATTCTTTGTCATAATTAATATTAAATATCGGAATAAAAGCTTACGTATTCCTCATGAGTAGTTTTGGTGGATTCAAAAAGTGTATATAAGAGACATTGTGGAAATTGTCCAGTAAATTGTCACCACGAACAAATACCATGCGTGTGTTTATAATTAATTACCTATCAATAATCTCGCCACTCGCACAAGTAGCAGACGGTCTGATTCGTCAATCTGTACACACCAGGTACTATGCCTGAACACAGATAACGTGCTATGATATTACCAAGACAAACATAACAGTGACGCACACATGAAGCGAACAGAAGTCTTGCTTAAATCGCTTAGGAAAATATCCATGCATGTAATAATGACATACCTGTACGTTGTAATTGACATAAATGTATTACTGATGTTGCTGCCGCTAGCGTTGCGATGGTAATTCACCATACGACTATTAATAATAACAAAATAAGTTATTCACAAAAAGGACGCACTCAAAATAATATTATTACAAATAAAAGCATACGTTCACTTGTCCGTGCAACAAATAACTTGTCCCATGAGCAATGAATTTCAAACCTTACTTCTCTGTACGTAAATTTAGTTCTGCCAATTTAAATAACTGTTGTAACACTAACATATGTAGCCCATATGCACTAGTACGATTATGCTTGAACATAACTATGTTGATGGAGACGTGGAGGTGGTATTGTGAAGACAAACAGAGAACACATACTTGTGTTGAACTGCCAGTATGATCTCGTTTTGTTTAGTGTTTGTTTACCAAGAGAAGTACATTTACTCAATACATTTACCATAATTATGTGAAATGTTTTAAAGAGCTGACAATTAAATAATGATTATAAATCATGTCTGCAAACAGCTAAGTTGTTCCACGGATGTTGTTCCCAATTTCACTTGTCCAGTGGCAAATCCAGTTATCGCGAGCTAGAGAACAAGCGGAATTTCAAGCCTTGCCCGTACACAATACAATACCTTTATTCGATACGCACAGGGTATTTGACAAAGAAGGAAACGTATGGTTCGTTACACGCTTCCTGGTCAATGGTCTGTCCACTGTCACCTGGTTTTGAAACAATTTGTAACCAATTGTAATCATGTATTGCGGAGTATGTTTTGTAACTTGTCATTGACTGTACTATTACCTAATAAAGTAGATCCCGGTCTATAGTTTATCTTTTAACTGATATGGATAATTTAAATAGTAAATAGAAATGTAACTGTTTATAGATTATGAACACAGCGGAACAATAATGAATGAACGTATGTTATATAGTGTCATTGTGTGAACCACGTTGTTCAGTGATAACAACACCGGACAAACGTAACGTTATAATCCAGAATAAGCAGTCACATACAAAATACGGAAATTTATGCTATTCTCCACAATATTGTCAGTTATGATGAGCCCGCACATAGCACATTCCATCTCACGAACGACTAGCTCATTTTCGTACACATGCGAAAACATAGGTGAGGTGCTTCCCATATTTATAGTTTCTGGAAGTCTGACGACACCGTCACGGTGTCTTCTCAGAGTGCCACGTGTGTTACAACCGATAATGTAATAATCGCCTGTTAATGTAATAACTGCCCGATAATGTAATAAAATCGCCCGATAATGTAATAACCGCCTGATAATGTAATAACATCAACCGATAATGTAATAAACTTGCTAACCGATAATGTAATAATTTTCGCCTGATATGTAATAACGTACACATTTCTCGCAGGACTTAGTCGTTTTCGTGGATTTTATGTTGATTTCTTGCACTAAGTCCAGTTCATATATATGTGGCGTCACAGATCTAAATAAAACACACTGGTAGAACACAGTGGTAGAACACACTGGTAGAAGATACTGGTCTACAGGGGAACGATAAATGGTCTAATTATGTGCATGGCATGCAGGCGGTAGTGTGTCATATATGCACCACGTGGCGCCTCTGACACATGTACGTACTTTGACAATCTGGAGATGGCCCTTCGCCCCAGAGGGGGCCTTTAACCCCCCCACTTACTCTACAACGCGTTATCGCCATATAAATAGTTATGGACGACCAACAAAATTACGATCGTATGCGTTTTGAACGATACAATATTTGTGAATAAATATTCTGTGTTTTTTGTTGTTTTCTTTATGCAACTACCACGAGAAAAGCAATGTTGTCGGCAATGTTAAGTATTGACTAGTGTAACAATGTATATATATATATATATATATATATATATATATATATATATATATATATATATATATATATATATATATATATATTACATATATATGGCTTCATGATCCGACATCTGCGTTCGACCATGAGGATAACCTGGATGGACAAAGTGACAAACAAGGAAATATTCCAACGGACAGGGCTGCCCTCTATGGAAGATCTTTGGTAGCCTGTTTGTCACCAGACAGGCTACCAAAGCAGGTTCTCTACTCTCGACTGTCTTATGGTCACAGAAAGAGAGGGCACCCTCGTCTCCGGTTCTAGGATACCATCAAGAGAAACCTGAAGCTGAGAAACATAAAGATCGACTCATGGACATCACTCTCATAGCAGAGAGATAAATGGAGAGCAACCGTCAAATGATGGAAGCAGTCATTGTCGCATCGCGACCGACAGCATGATGGTGATATATATATATATATATATATATATATATATATATATATATATATATATATATATATATATATATATATATACATCACTAATATAATTATAGTATGTATGTATTTATAATAATATATGTATGTATATACTTATATATATATACTTCACTAATATAATGATAGTATGTATGTATTTATAATAATATATGTATATATATACTTGTATATATATAATATTATATATATATATATAATGTATTAAATGCACAGACGACTGGAACGGAGGGTGAGGCGGTTGATCGTACCCCAAATGTTGTATTTAATGAGCGCTGGGGATTATATTAATTAGCACCCCCACCACCCCACCCCCATATTTAGAGACGTTGTGCACAGCAGTGCAATGTGTTGGATATCCGAATCCTCTCTCCCCGTGTTAATTTCGTTCAGACGCCATTGAGAAATCATGACAAATTCGGCTAACCATAAAGATCGAAACGTTTCACATGGTGTGACCTATTTTCCCAAGAGCACCTAAAGGACGGACCGTGACGGGAGGGTGGCCGAGACGGGTCACCTAGAGTAATGTTTTTATGTATTTCGTATTCATTTACAACATTCACACGGGCTCGCGCCTAGTAACAACGTTGAGGAGTTCATGTCCGCGTTCGTGATAAATTCAATAATTAACGAGTGCGGATCTAACTGTCTAATGCTAAACTGCAGGGACAAGGTACGTACACAACAGGTGAGATGTGTTTTTAAAGGAAACCAGAACTTTCGTTAACTTGAACGTTGTTGGCATTGTTGACAGTGTCAGAGATATTGTTTGTTTGTAACTTTGTTCTTCTGCCACAGCCTAGGCTTAGCCTTATTCCGGGCTAGGCCAAAGTATATTAATATGGACATGGCTTCTAGCTCGGTTTGTAATAATAACTAGGAATGCCAAATATTATTGCGATATTCTGTGCTGAAATAATCATGACCGATGACGCACTATGTCGGGTTGTGCGGGCTGGATGAGCGCACGACAGCGGTTCGCTCGTTCTAGTAGGTAGTTGAATCTTTCCAGCACTAAAGAATATTCTGCATGAACTGACGTGTGTGTGCGTGTGTGCGTGCGTACGTGCGTGCGTGCGTGCGTGCGTGTGTTCATATATGTTATGATATATTTTATTTGTGCGTGCGTGCATGTATTATTTTTGCATTGGTGCGTCTGTGTCCATCTTGGGTAATATGATCTTCTTTTTCTCGTTAAAAATATAAACAACCTACGTATGCAATAATGCACACAACAATAGTGTATCACGGTACCTTTCGCGTGATAGATACACAGATCACATAACTATAGTCATACGGCTCCATAAATACCAGTATGAAAAAACAGTGGCTCATGTTAATAATAATAATAAATAGTTAACTTCTATTGCGCCTATATCCTTAGAAACCAAGCTCAGAGGCGCATCAAAACAAAAAGGATTAATCGATCTCATAGTCGGTAAACAAATCAAGTTGTCATCAGATTGATTGATGCGCCAGGGAGCTATGGTGGATAGGCCAGATTGTACAGATATGTTTTTAAATGACGACGGAATTTAGCAATATTTTCAACTGATTTCACGCTAGAAGGAAGCATATTCCATAGAGTAGGCGCACCCACAGCAAAAGCCCTGGTCCCCATATTAGTATTGACTTTTGGTACAAAGAGTAAATCAGAAGTAGATGACCGAAATTGAATAGGTTTTCTTATAGGAGTAAGCAAAGTATGTAAATACGATGGCTGCTTAGAAGAAAGTGCCTGGTAAGTAATGGTACACATCTTAAACATTATACGATATTGGACAGGCAGCCAATGCAGAGACTTTAGAAGCGGCTTAGAAGGAGTAAAGCGTGGAGACCTAGTCACCACCCTTGCTAAGCAATTTTGAACACGTTGTAGTTTTGTGATATCCTTAATAGCAATATTATGAAAAAGTGAATTACAATAGTCTAATCTAGTAGTAACTAATGCAGTTGCATAGTCTTTGCAACAGAAACAGGCAAATATCGACGAATGCGCCGCAAATCACGAATGTGGTAAAAACATGTTCGACAAATTTGAGAAATGTGTTCTCTAAAATTTAATTTATCATCAAAAATTACTCCCAAATTCCTAGTCGAAACTGCAGGCATAACATGCTGATTAAGTAAGGGTATAGGAAAAAGAGTCTTAATTTTGTCACGCTGCCGGTGTGTACCAATAATAAGAAACTCAGTTTTATCAGCATTCAACTTCAATCTACTCTCAGTCATCCGGCAAAAAATGTCATCAATACAAGTTCTAAGCTGCTGTAAAGAACTACTTGCATCTGAAGTGGATAATGATATATAAATTTGAGTATCATCTGCATAAAGATGATGGCTCAAATGATGCCTATTAATCACTAGACTCAATGGAGTAGTATACAGTGTAAAAAGTAATGTTACTGGACTTTCCCCTATACACAGGTTGCTTTGTTGTCGGATGACCCCTCCAGTGCAAATTCCTGGCTATGCCAGTGTGTCGCTAAGACTAAGCACGACGTCGGGTCAGTGTTCTGTCTGAGACGAGGTCGTCGATGAGGCTGTAGCATCCTGAACATGCCTGGAGATGTCGGACAGTGCCTGTTCGTGCTGGCTGCCTTTTTGTTTGTCAGCTTGTTCCAGTGTGCGGTAGGTTCAGTCTTCATGCCAATTGGCCGTGCGTATTTAACGGCATTTAACTTCGTCACGCATCGCTGAGCAAGTTGGCCTCGTCTATTATATGCCTGCTACAACAAGGAAGTACTGTTCATGTGTCGAGTGGGTCGTTGTATAACAGCAAACTTGTAGATGAAATGCAGTCACACCATTTAACACAGCATTGACATGTATGTCAACTGCCCGTTTACAATTGCTTCCGTTACTAATACAAATATTTATTCAGCATAACGTACTCTTTAACGCAGCTCATTCTTAGACGCATACACTATAATATGCACTATTCCTATGGCATTACACGATAGGGTAGATTGGGGCAGCGCGATCACTCTGAATAAGAGTCGCCCATAATGTGCGCATAATAAATAGTCTGTGTCAGAGATTCAAAATCAATCGTGTATAAGAATAAGCTATCACATATAGGGTAGCCACCCAGAAAGTTCAGCAGTATAGGAAACAAACCTAAAATATTTTTCAGTTTGCTCTTATATTTGGCCAGCAGTAAAAAGGGTGAAAATGATAAGCTCATTTATGACATTATAATAATTGCACGTGAGACGAGGCAATCACGGTAAAGTTGCATGGTGACCTGGTTCATTATCCTTCTGCCTACACATATTATCTTAAATGTATCAGTCTTAACCATAATGACACGTTAATGTTGCATTACTAAACATTTTCTAATCCATTCAATTTCTTTCAACTCTAATTCAATGTCTTTAAATATTTTTGTCAATTCCAATTCCATCTGTAATCATTCAATTCCAATTCCCGCTCCAATTCACATATCACAATTTAGCCATAAAATCATATGATTAATGTGCATACAGGGCATGTTTGCGCATGTTATTGTAATTTTGTTTAAACACTACAACAGCACATTAATATGATCTTGTCTCACTGAAACAGATCACATAGCTATAGTCATACGGCTCCATAAATACCAGTATGAAAATACAGTGCCTCATATTACTGGACTTTCCCCTATACACAGGTTGCTTTGTTGTCGGATGACCCCTCCAGTGCAAAATCCTGGCTATGCCAGTGTGTCGCTAAGACTAAGCACGACGTCGGGTCAGTGTTCTGTCTGAGACGAGGTGGTCGATGAGGCTGTAGCATCCTGAACATGCCTGGAGATGTCGGACAGTGCCTCTTCGTGCTGACTGCCTTTCAGTTCAGTCTTCATACCAATTGGTCGTACGTATTTAACAGGATTTAACTTCGTCACGCATCGCTGAGCAAGTTGGACTCGTCTATATATATGCCTGCTACAACAAGGAAGTACTATTCATGTGTCGAGTGGGTCGTTGTATAACAGCAAACTTGTAGATGAAATGCGGTCACACCATTTAACACAGCATTGACATGTATATGTCAACTGCCCATTTACAATTGTCTCCGTTATTAATATAAATATTTAGTCAGCATAATGTACACTCTAACGTAGCCCATTCTTAGACGCATACATTGTAATATACACTATAGGGTAGATTGGGGCAGCGCGATCAATCTGGAGAAGAGTCGCCCATAATATGCGGAAAATAAATAGTCTGTGTCAGAGATTCAAAATCGTGTATACGAATAAGCTATGATAATATAGAGTAGCCCCCCAGAAACTTCAGCAGTATAGGAAACAAACTTAAAATATGTTACAGACATTTTTCAGTGTGTTCTTATATTTGGCTAGTAGTCAGAAGGGTGCAAATTATGAGCTCATTGCTGATATTATAATAAAATTGCACATCAGACGAGGCAAACAGTTGCATAGTGACCTGGTTCTTTATCCTTCTGTCTACACATGTTGTCAGAAATGTATCAGTCTTAAACACAATGCCACATTAATGTTGCATTACTAAGCATTTTCTGATCTGCATTCTGTAATTATGATCAGGGCTGGGGTCAATTCCATTTAATCCATTCCAATTCCCACTCCAGTTCATTGTAATTCCTTTTATTAAATTCCAATTGCATTTCTTTCAATTCCAATTCAATTTCTTTCAATTCAATTTTTTTTAATTCCAATTCCATCTATAATCATGCAGTTCCAATTCCTGCTCCAGTTCACATAACGACAGTTAACTATAACATTATACAATTAACGTATATGGAGGAGGTGATAGAGTATGTTTATTTAATTTTGTTTAAATACTACATCAACACGTTAAAATGATTTGGACTCACCGACAGGTAGGTAGCATAATGAAGCTTGCAGAAATAAGATAAACAACTTAGAATATGCATTAACTTGTTTTAAAACATCAATACAAGCAAGGTGTTTCAAACTGATTGAGTAGGTAGGAAGAACATATAAAAACAATTTGAGTGGCTATTGGATAGTAGTGGCTGGATAAAATATACTTTTATATTTTTATAGCATTTATATAAATGATGGTTGTCACATTCTGGGTATAATCTACAAGTGTTGTCAGTCTTCACTGGGCTTATGTTTGCATTGGTAATCGTTTGACTTTAACTGGTTAACCTTTGGACTCTTTGGAGATATCCTGGCTTCACTTAATGTAGTCCTAGTATTTGCTTAGCATGTGATACTGGGAAAGGGTGACTGTAATCTAGGTAATTCCAATGGTTCTTTAAAGCGGTCCCCAGCCATTCAGACAAGGCAGTAAGAGAAGTCTAACTGGCTTCCCTTTCATCAATTTCATCCACTTATTAATTGCTGCATAATGTTTGACCAGCAGTTTCAATGTCCAACTTTTCTTGGTCATTAAACACTATTACCTGCACAGCAATACTCCCAACTGTCAGTAAAATATCCTTCACAGCATCACACAAATATTAGGGGCTCAATTCCGTTTCATTCAATTCCAATTCAATTCAAAATCTTTCAATTAATTTGTTCAAAATCTTTCAATTCCAATTACCACACCAATTCTGGAATTGAATTGGAATTAAATTGATCAATTCCAATTCTTTTTTAATTGACCCGAGCCCTGATTATGATAAAATATTAAGAAATCCAATATTTTTAATCAAGTATTAAAAGTCCACAATACACCCCCATGGATGTTGCAAAACACATGTCATAACAACTACACTAGTGTAATATATTACTATTTATATACATATATATTTTTAAACAATGTTTCTTTCATGGATACGAAAAACACAGCAGGTGCGACACGGGTGGCATTTTTCAAGGAAGGGGACGTCTTGTGTCACATTGTTATCAGATTATCAGATTACTTTTCACATTTTGTATGATTTGACTTACTTTGGTGCAAACATATGTCGATGAGTGGATTTGGTTGACCTGTCAGCTATGGGTCTTGTTCACATCACTTGTGTTGGCTCAGATTCCGGCGGAATAATTTGGTTGTAGGTGGCGGACAGATGGTATCCCTGGTCTCTGTTCATGGTAGGGGCTCTCTGGTTGATATATATATATATATATATATATATATATATATATATATATATATATATATATATATAATATATATATTTAATGACTCCTTCACTTTTCTCTTGTGCCAGATGGATTCATGGTTCAGTTCTTTAGTGTTCTTCATGGGCACTGAGACCTGTGACCCGGCAATGGTCTCCTATTCCTGTTTGTTTATCCAGGTTTGTGTGTTCTTTGAATCTCTGGCTGAGTGTTCTTTTGGTTTCAACTATGTATGTGTGGCTGATGTCGATGTCACACGTGATGTAATAGACGGTTCTACATTGGTGTTCTTTTGGTGTTTTTTTCTACCATCGAGCAGAGGATGTTTGCAGGCTTGTTGTACATGTGTATGTTGTGTGACTTATAAATCCAGCCAAGCAAATCCTGCCACGTATGGTAGTCCAAGCATAGGTGGTCATTGGTTGTGGTTCGTGCTAGGTTGAGCCAACACACATGACACCAGTACGTGAATAAAGCCCATAGCTGACGGGCCGAAACGTCGCACTCATCGACAAATGTTTGCTCCAAAATAAGTCAAATCATACAATAAACCATTCTTGGAGCCATGAATATTATATTCAACATTTTTTCACATGTTCCATATTTATTAACAGTAGCATGCCCAAAATGTGTGTAGTCTTCTATAATACAAAACACATCAAATCATTATTAGTATAATTTCATGGTGTTCATTCTGAATTTTTCTGTTAGTGGGAGGGGTTACCCAGGCTACTCTACAGTAATTTACCATCCCAACAACTCTCTCTACAGCAGCTTGAATTTAAATTATTTCCTTTTGAGATATCGACAATCCTACCTAGCCAGTAATGCTGCCGCTTCAACTACATTGCTTTTTATCATAAATAAAATGATGGCCAGAATATAAAGAGATTTGAAGTAGATTTTGGAGTAAACTACCTTTGAGTAATCTGTTCGGCATCTACATTGGCAACTTCATGGCGTGTGTAGGCCCAAGATCACGTGATCAATATGGCACCACATTACTGTTGCATAATGTGTTCTTGTCATTGAATGCTACGCATGTATTGTTAACAGATAACAGCTGATTGTGATCCGGGTCGTGAGGAAGTAGGTGGAAAATGTGTGCCGTGCCAAAGAGGGTATTACAAGGAGGCGAAAGGGCCAGACCAGTGCACACTTTGTGACAATGGAAGGCTCACCAGGGGAACTGGAGCGACACACTTCAATTACTGTGACATTGGTATGTGTTTTATTGTTTGCCAATATCACCGTTAAAATGTTCTAGTATTATTCTGTACACAATACAATTATTGGTCTAAGTACCCTGTTTGTTTGGTTAGCGATAATTATGGTCACAAATCTTGTAAGTGATATATTCTTATGTTTGGGCAATGGTTGTTTCAGCATTCTGATAATGGTTGTAATGTTATACAGCTGAAGCGAGAGAAGCTTACATTCTTGCAATGGTAATCAAACTGACGTCGTTCCTTTGTCTAAATATGCACAAATGAACTGTTGACCTTCGTTGATATTCCGTGGCCGGAGTGCCTTCCCCGCCACATGCATGAGCCCTCCTTGGTTGACCAGCAGCTGACCAACTTGTCCGTTTAGCTGATGTGATACGCTTTGATCTCCATGTTAGTTTTTTAATTGATCTCACTGAAAGCCATTAATATGCGTAGTGTCAGCTGCTTTACAACTAGCAAAACCCCTGGACATGCTGCCTGAGTATAGCCACTGATAAACTTACCAGACAGTAGTAAAATGCATAGAAAGCTACACAAAGAAAGACTTACGATTATAGCTATGCATAATCCACTTAGGTAACACTACGTAATACAATTATACAGAAAAGACTAAATGTATAACAGATACTTAAATTTACTAAGCTCATAATCTCCTGCTCAAATTGTATAATACACTCTATGATCATCTCCTTCTGTTGTTCAGCTATGAATTGTTTCCCCATATAACCACATTAACACCTCTTTCCTTGAATCAAACTGTTAATCAGCCAAGTGGTCTTACCCCCCTTACACCTGGCATGTTCTTTCCTTGAAACAAACCTTTGCCCAGCGGGTGGGTCATATCTTCAGTACAATTACCATTTTTCTGTAAATCACGTAGCTCAGCTCAGTGTCCGTATCATTAACTGGCACAATATATGTCCTACGGACACGCCACGCCAGTGATTATATCCCAGGTACAATTGGCATGATATTCCTTTGAAACAAACCGTTACTCAGCCAGGTGACCCAATCCTCAATACAATAACCATTTTCCCATGAACCAAGCTGTGGCTCAATCAGGTGGTCATATCCCTTGTACAACTGGCAACCATGCATAGCCCAGTTATATGTGTTTAATGAACTAGTGACATTGAATTTGTTTGATTATCATAATAATATTAAGAATTGTAACACTTCTATTATGGTAACATATTACACCATAATTATCAACTATTACATAAAGCAAAAGTTGCATAATACCCTTTTGGCTGACTGAGCATCCTTCAATCAGCCATTAGCATACGGGAATATTATCCCTCCCTGTATCTTTTGTCTAAATCTAGATGCTGATTTTACTATACAGCATAGTTACATCAGTATTGCTGTGCCAAAACACTTTCCTGTTTATGTCAACAAGAACCACATAAAACCAAGTTAGAATGTGTGTGTGTGTGTGTGTGTGTGTGTGCGTGCGTGCGTGCGTACGTGTGTGCGTGCGCGCGTGTGTATGTCATTTGTAATTGTTGCTACAGTTTCTCCATCATCATTTTATTACCTATGCAAGTAAGCAGTAACTGAGCTTTGTGTGTACAAAATACAACCATCCATGTGAACATATCCTGCTGTTTTGCTGTTACTAGTTAACGTTCCACTATGAAAACATTTGTTTTTATGATAATAATGACAGTTTCACAACCACGTTTGTTTCAGCCAACTGCACAGCTGGTGAATACTTAGATGAACCAAATAACAAGTGCCTCAAATATAAACAGAATGAGTACCAGACAGAGAAGTGGCAGACAAAGTGCTTGCAGTGTCCCAATGACAAGATAAATGGTGGAGACGGACACACACTTGTATCCGACTGTGTCGGTGAGTATGTCTTGTAGTAATGCAAATATCATGAAAATGTCTAACAGCAGAGACATGTCAGAGTCTGAGCAAGTCATGTTTTAACAGTGGAATTCACTGCACAGTGTGGAAATGTTGAATTGTCAATACAAGATGTGTCTGTAGCGATCATCTCATAACATCAATATCTGACGTGAGACCATTAATATTTTTATTTGGCTGAACAGGACAGTCTCCAACACTCATATGCCATTATTGTGGTTAAATCACTGCCGCTCGTATAGGATATAATATCACACAATCGAGCACGTGGACAGACAATAAGAAACATATTGGAATGGGAATAAAGATGTCATCCTTAAAAATTAGATTTATGACAGAACAACACAACAACCCTTGTAATAAATGCATCAAATTTATTGTGGCAAATATGGGACAGTCTGGCCAGGTCTCTTTGGGGCCATCTTTGACAGCCTGAGAATAGGATGCAAGACTGTGATGTTTCACTGATGGATGTGGTGTGGGCCAACTACTTCACCAATCATGTGACTGGTCACATGACCAGAATCCTGGGTCTACATGCCTCAGGGCATGCTTATCAAACCGGGATATTTCACGTCACCTAACAAGATGACCATGGGCCAGTAACTTGATCGATGAAGTGACTGCGGCCACATAACCAGAATCCCAGATTTGAACCCGTCAGGGTGCAAGCCAACCATTTTGAGATACTAACCATCCTATCAGTTACATTGGTGGAGAAATGGGGCTGGCTGGTGGTTGACATACTTCTTGGTTCATGCTAGAGACAAAGATGTTCATCGAGCAGGGAAGATGTTATTTCCATAACACTGGGCAAATGTGGGTGATTGGGTAGATTCACTTCCCCTGCCCCAGGGAATAAGTTATATTTGGACAGCTACCCCCTGCAGAAAGGGGTGTAGATGGTGACTTAGAGTGGGCGCAAATGGTGACACTGTTGTGATTGGTTAACAGAAGGGAATGCCGTGGACGTGTGTTTATTCATCTAACCAATTCTGTGCTGCAGAGAACTGTCTAGTTGGACATGGATACAACTTCACTAGTGGCGCGTGTGAGCCATGTCCTCGGGGCACCTACAGGCTACTACGAACTGCAGGAGCCACTGTTCCAATGACACCCCAATGTACAAAATGTCCAGAGGGTAAAACAACAAAAAGGACAGGGACAGTCAGCAAAGACCAGTGTGATATAGGTGCGTATCACAAACTCAACATTGTCTGCATTCAAACTCACAGCTATCTTCACTTGGTAAACTATTGAAATGAATGTGATTTCATTTGCAATGAATTGTACAATACCCAGACCTAAAAATCGGTTTCAGCAAGCACCTCCCTGTTGATAGCCTGCCTGATGCATCCTGACATGCTGGGTGAACTACATTTGTTGCAAATGTTCACAGTAGAATAAGAAGTGTCCTTCCATAGAATTTGTCATTTTGATATAGTTTACGAGATTAGCTGCCTGGGCTTGTGTAGGTTACTTCATAGACTCCAGTTGCTATGCCACTGTTTTGTTTTGTCGCGTTCAAACTATAAACAGTTACTCATGTCACTGCCACTCTCCTTCATTCATTATCCATGTTTTCAGATATGTTCTGTTCCCTTCGCCATTCTTTCTCTTTCCCATGTCACATGTTTTTGTCCAAACCTTTTTTAAATAGTTTCAATATTTGTACCGATGTCAATTCATTTCTACTCTTCCTTCACCTATATTCTCATCAAAGAGCATAATCACATTGTTAAGATGTTTCGTTGCTTTTGTGATCAGCCGCCTGCAGGGAAGGAACAAAGTTCAGCGACGCCACACAACAGAGCTGCACAGATTGTCCACGAGGATGGTACCAGGACGAGCCGTGGCAGGACGAGTGTAAGCAGTGTCCTGGTACAAAGACAACAGCTTCAAGTCACAGCACAAGGCTCTCGGACTGCAAACGTACGTGTAATATCTCCAAGTTCAACAGTATTGGGCTAGTTGCTAGCTTTAGCAATCATAGCATAATATAACAGACTATTGAATATTCAGGACTGAGGTTCACCAACAACTTTAAATTGCACCCCCTACGGCCATCCAATATTCTCATATAGGCTAGAAAACACCATCTTGAATCTCTTCAAAAATGTTGAATTGCACCTTAAAAAATACTTCCCCTTCCTGAATGTTGAGGGCTGATCCTATCTCCAGATGCCTTTAATATGTCCAGTTAAAATGGAATGTTTAACGGATAGGATTTATTGCTGATGTTTGCGTTTTTGCCAGAGAAGTCATGATGGTGTTCAATTAAATACATTGTCCAGAAAATGAACTGTAAATTGCTTTGAATATTCATAAGAACTAGATTAAATATTTCATTAAATGTGGACTTACCTTCATATTTTTCAAACAGGGGACTGTTCCTCTGGCTTTGAGCTGAACGAGGAAACAGGCAACTGTGAGAAGTGTCACCAAGGTTTCTACAAATACCAAGCCAAGCACTTTTCTTGTCAACCATGTCCCAGTGGAAGGACCACATCTGGCACTGGGTCAACGTCTGAGTCTGACTGCTCTCTGGGTTGGTTGATGTGACTTATATCAGTGACAGTGACACCACCATTATATCAGTACTACCTGTAACTGTAATTTGGTTATTAATGTACCTGTTTTGAGGGTGAAATGGTATGACCTACTGCTTCACCATGTAAATCTGTGTTGTCTGCAACGCTGTATGTTGTTATGTAGTGGCACTTTATTCTCATGTACGGTTAAACATGTAGTTTGTGTGTCGTCTGTTAATATATGATATGTTACATGTTAACATATTTCAAAGCATACACCTGTAACATCCAATGAAATTTGTTCATTTATATGCTTGCACAGTCATCATCATGCTGTCGGTCGCGAAGCGACAAAGACTGCTTCCATCACTTGACTGTTGCTCTCCATTTATCTCTCTGCTGTGAGAGTGATGTCCATGAGTCGATCTTTATGTCTCTCAGCTTCAGGTTTCTCTTGATGGTATCCTTGAACCGGAGACCAGGGCGCCCTCTCTTTCTCTGACCAGAAGGCAGTTGGGAGTAGAGAACCTGCTTCGGTAGCCTGTCTGGTGACATCCTCATGAGGTGTCCAGTCCACCGGAGATTCTTTCTGATCAGAAGATCTTCCATAGATGGCAGCCCTGTCCGTTCGAGTATTTCCTTGTTTGTCACTTTGTCCATCCAGGTTATCCTCATGATCGATCGCAGATGTCGCATCATGAAGGCATGCAGCTTTTTCACCTGTCGTCTGTACACTGTCCAGGCCTCGGCTCCGCATAGGAGGGTGGACAGCACGATTGCACGGTATATCTTGCCTTTAACCCGCATGGACACATGGTGGTTGTTCCAGAGTCTCTGGCGTAGTCGGCCAAAAGATGCACTAGCCTTGGCCATCCTCCTCTGTATTTCATCGTCGATGCATCCATCACTTGATATAGTGCTTCCGAGGTAGGTGAATTCCAGAACAGAGTTCAACTTGTTTCCATCAACCAATATATCCTCCTATCGGGTTCTTGTAGAGTTGGGTTGGTACAGCACCTCGGTCTTCTTGATGTTAATCTTCAGGCCGAACTTCTTTGACGCATTGGAGAAAGCATCCACTATATTCTGAATCTCTTCAGCAGAGTGTGCAACCAGTGCACTGTCATCTGCGAATAGCAGCTCTCTCATCAGTATCCGAGTAGTCTTGGTCTTCGCTCTGAAGTGTGCGACGTTGAATAGGTCAGCGCTCTGTCTGGACTGTATGTAGACGCCATCCCCCATGTCTCGGAAAGCATCATCGAGCATTGCTGATAGGAAGATGGAGAACAGCGTGGGGGCCAGTACACATCCTTGCTTGACCCCATTTGTGACACTGAACGATTCCGAGACTTCCCCTCCAACACTAACATTCGCCATCATTCCGGTATGTAGTGACTCGATCATTGTTGTGAACTTCTCTGGGCATCCATACTTCCTCAGTAGCTGCCATAGCCCGGTGCTCCCAACTGTATCGAACGCCTTACTGAAGTCGACAAATACCATGTACAGTGGTCGGTCCTGCTCAATGCACTTTTCTTGTAGTTGTCGGAGACAAAATATCATATCCACGGTGCTCCGGTTACCTCTGAAGCCACATTGAGTCTCTGGAACTACCTCTGGTGTTATGTGGGTAGATAGTCTGTTGAGTAGGATCCTGGCGAAGATCTTGCCTGCTATGGAAAGAAGAGAGATTCCTCTATAGTTCCCACAGTCTGTTCGATCACCTTTCTTGTAGATGGTTACAATGCTGGCATCCTTCCATGTTTGTGGTACAGAACCCACCTTCCAAGCATTGGTGATTAGTTGGTGCAGTCTGCTGAACAGATTGTCTCCTCCGTGCTTCCATACTTCTGCAGGAATTCCATCTCCTCCAGGTGCTTTGCCATCTTTCAGGCCGGCGGTTGCTTTAGCCATCTCATCCATAGTTGGAATATCATCTAGGCTTGTCTTGATAATGCGCTGCGGGATGTTTTCCAAAGCTTCGTGATCTATGTCTCCAGGGACGTTGAGTAGCTTCTGGAAGGCACAGAGCCAGTAGAAGCTCGCCATTGGAGTTGCATTTCCCAATCCCATGTTTGCCCATAACCAAGGACCACTTGTCATTGTCTCTTCCTATCCTCGCATTGAAGTCTCCTATCAGCAGTAGCTTATCTGTACGAGGGATGCCACTGAGCACACTTGCCAGCTGGTTGTAGAAGGCCTCCTTGTTTTCGTCTGGGTGTGTCGTTGTCGGAGCATACACGCTGATAATTGTAGCAAAGTTGTCCTTGCTCAGAGGTAGTCTCATCGTCATGATTCTGTCACTTACTGGCCGTGGCATTTCTGTCAGCTTTGTGACGATATCCTTTTTGATAGCAAAGCCGACTCCGGCCTCCCTTCTTTCTCCTTCGGGTTTGCCACTCCAGAAGAAAGAGTATTCCAAGTCGTTGAGACTACCAGACTCTGAGAACCTTGTTTCACATAGGGCGGCGATGTCGATGTTGTATTTGGCAAGTTCCATTGCTACTAGTGCCGTACGTCTTTCTGGTCGGTTAGCTCCTTCTCGGTCGAGGAGAGTCCTGACGTTCCATTGTCCAATTGTCAGTAGTTGTCTTCTTTGTCTTCTTGCACAGTACACTAATATCATTTGATATGATATGATGCCTTTCTTTAGTCTCTAGAACTATTGATAGGTGTACAGCTGTATAACCAAGATTGATGCTGATGAATTGAAACAGGGGTTTATTATGAAGTTATCCTTGCCAGAAACCCCACAGTATACTATGTACATTATTGGCTATGATATATTGGTGCTATCTTGGTGGAGATCTACAGTTGGCCAATTTGTATGAATTGACCGCGATGGAGAGTTGTCACATGTTACTTTTGATGCAGGAAACTGCCTTGCTGGTGAAATGTTTGATGGCACGGAATGCAAGCCATGCCCAGTGGGACAATACCAGGATGAGAAGTATCAGACAGAATGCAAGCCTTGTGGCAGTAAGATGACAACAGCCGGTACTGGTGCCAAATCCAATAAAGAGTGCACGTGTAAGTAGATCTTATTTTACTATGAATGTACTTGGGGAAATCAATTACAAAGTAAACGTTGTCATGGCAGCAACTAAATTGTGTTAACAGATCACATAACTAATTAAGGAACATACAGCAGAAGTCGCAAATGTAGTATATTACTTAATTTAATGATTGCTACACTTGTGATTTTTTAAATGTGGTTCACCCACAAAAAATAGTGATGGCATCCTTCAATCTGTGAATATTTTATTATTCGATTATTTCATTATGTACACTGAGGGTGACCACTGCAAAGTTGCTCGTCATCTTCAGTTATTTGTCAAACAAGTAATAGGATTAGACAACACAGGTTCCAAATGGAATATATTTATTTGAAGATTGCTGCTCTATTTTTAAAGTGTGGTTGATCCACGCAGATAGTGATTGCATCCTTGCAATCGATTAATATTTTATTATTTTTTTGTTGGATTATGTGAACTATAATTAAATATTTAAAACAATTACCATCTGTATTATATTTAGAAAGTTATTAGCTCTGTTTATTGTTGCTTACCGGAAAATAATATATTTAAAAAAGCATATTTCTACCAATATATCAACAAATACACATATTGAAACTGGAGTTAGTTTATAATTCTTTTTCAGCACTTGGCAACATTTTATTAACTGACTAGTCGGTATATATTGTGGCTACAGTATTATGATATCTCATTCATCTAACTAGCCAAGCTGATCTTTCTATGCTGTAACCAAGGGTGGCCAGTGCCAGGGTACTTGTAGTCTTCAGTTCTCTTTATGTCCCTGATTGACACAGGACCAACATTTAATGAACTCAGGGTGTCAGTATGCTAGGTGAATGTACTAACCACTACACTATTTCGTGTCCAAGTTAATTGAAAGAAACATGATGTCAAGAAGATTCAACATATTCCATGAAGTGTCACATAGTGATTTCTTAAAATTTGTATTATCTTTTGATCATTGAAGTTTGTAATAATCTGTACTATGCACCAAATTAATGACAGGAAAACACCTTGAAAATACAAATTTCATTTTATTCATATATCCAGTTTATTTGTTATGCATGTGTATACACTGTAATATTTTCTAAATTTAGCACACATTTTTGCAGCATCATTCCTTCTTGTCTTGTCCACAGCCACTGACGCATGTGTCAATGGAAAGAACGACTGTGACACAAAAAAAGAGGCTGATGGTGGCACTTGTACATCAGAAGGAGATGGAACAAAGTTTACTTGTGGCTGCAGGGATGCTTATGAACTACTGCCTGATGGGAAGTCTTGCCGACGTAAGTCAAAGCATGAACTGGAAATGTACATACATATATATATATATATATATATATATATATATATATATATATATATATATATATATATATATATATATATATATGATGCAATTTTTTACAGTTCACCGAACATTATCTTAACAAGAATTGTTAACCAAAACGTTGAGTCACAAATGACTGCAAAAGACAGCTATAGATTTATTAGCTAACATTCTACTAAAATAGCAACACATCATTTAAATCTAATAATCAAACACTGTATCCCTGAAGTGTTTCAATGGCCGAATGATGACAGACGTATTTCCACAAAGTTAACAAATCCTGTGTACCGGGTATGCCTAAACATATGCAGTGTAGGTATTACAGTTATTTAAGCTGTGTTATCATTGTGTATCTGTGTTGTGCAACGTTTACGAATTATTGCACAAATATAATGTTAGAAAGATAATAAATTTGGTTTATCTTCATCCTGTGTATTATTTTGTCACTACTAACTTAGGGTATCTTAAGCAGTTTAGCAAAACATTTGGTAAACGTGGTATTATCCTTTTGGATAAATAAATCTTTTTTACAATTAGTAATCAATATAAAGAAATTGTATTGCATGTTAAAAATACTACAGTTATTATTGCACGTGGCACAGATGGTTCAATTTCACATTCAAGACATCAATTGTTGACTCTTCAAAACAATACTACATTTCTGTTTTTCCTTACCACTAAGCTGATTACTTTGTCATTGTAGAATTGCTTTGTCATTATAGTATTGATTTATTAGTCAAACTGACCATTTCAATGATATGATAATATCCAAACCTCTTTGACGTATCATCTCTATCACTAGCAGCTAACCACTAAACCAGCTAATCACTCAGTAATCATTAGCAGCTAATCACCAAGTTCATATTAAACATTAACATTAAATAAAAAAGTAACAACAATTAAAGAGCTAATATTTTAAACATTATTAAATTAAATAATGACCCATTATCATCATTTGGATGTTTCTTTGTGTAACCAAACAGTTGTGTCCACATAGTGAAGCATTTGTGTTGATGTTTTGCAGACAAATGTGATAACTCAGACTTCTGTCTCAACGGTGGCACGTGTAATCGGGACGATGTGGAGAATCCAACTTGTGTCTGCACTGACATGTATGAAGGCGATAGATGTGATATTAGATCAGGTATGATTATATAACATGTTTGTTTATTTCTACTTACTTAATGTAATTATCTGGTGGGCTAAACATTTCATGGAGCCAGGAATATATTGTGCAGAATACATGTGCTGGATGATTCAGCTTGTTTTGAATATCGGTCTGCATAAACAAAATACATTTTAACCAGACCATAACTTGGACATGTAACATGGAAATGACAATATTTGTCAATCACGTATCTGATGTGTTCTAACAAAATGAGTCATATGTCAGCGAACTTGATTTTGAGAAAACACCACATAAACATACAAAGATGATTTTCAGCGATTTTATTTTTTCACCAAATTATATCTTATTATCTTTTCTGTCTATTGGCAATGCTTATTTCTCATGAATTGTTAATAAGGAAAATCGCTTGATAAACACGGTCAGCTCCAACTACGGCGAATAGCGAATCATCATTAAACCGGCTATAACCGGTTAGCATAGTACCTAGCTACCCCACTAGGATAACACTGGCCTACTCCGCTAGGCGGCACCACCGTCTTGCTCACTACTCCACATAAGATAAATGTATGTACCTGCTGCACATACAGTCTCTTATGCAGAGCAGCAATGCAAGACAAGTGATGATTGAAATTGGCCAAATATATGACATTTATTATATTCGATAAATCAGATGGATCACATAGATATACCACAAATACATCAATACATCTCCACAGCAAATATGCCGGCCCCACTGGTCTTGCTAAGAAGTCCCTCAAATTCTAACACATTACCAATGACCGGTATTAACAGTTCTCTTTACACTATCTTTAACATCGACACCATATCGGTGGGGGTCACTCCGCCACTAGGTCACCTGAAATTAAATGTGACCGACCTCCACCCACTAAACCTAGTTTCTACTCTGAAGCTTCCACCCACTGTGGAAGACAACACTTAACTGTTTCCTGTAAGTTTTGAACCTCCTGTATCATCCCTGAACATTTTTCTAGCAGCATCCGATACCCATTGACCGGCTGGCCTAATTTGAGCATCGGATTCACCACGTAACGCTGCCAATATAGGCGCACATATTCTGACACAATGCCATTTATAACTCTACTGCTAAGACCCAAATCACTAGCGAGACCTGATCGAAGAATCAAATTCTCTTCGCAACATTGGAAAGCGATCTATTATGCAAAAAGTGAGGCCTGTACCCTTCCCTAGCTTGTACAAATTCATTAAGCTAAGCAGCCGAGGAAATGGCAGTGTCTGGTGTCCCTGCACCCTTAATCTGTAACGAATGTGGGCACCGCCTGCCACTATGGTTTAAAGCGTCAGTTTATATAGCTATCTGTCGTACTGCTCTCTGGATGATGGAAACACGGACGCATGCGGAGTCTCTACAGCATCGTCAATGCAGCACGTTGTCGCTGGCCCACCCCTGTGGCTGGAGCTGTAGTGAACCGAGCAGTGAGGATGAGTTGCGATGCTGTCACCTCATCATCTAACAGCTACAGTGGGCCAAGGAGGGTCAACCATACCTGCCCTCTGCAAGTTGGAAGACGCAGGTCCAGGAATTGGCGCCGGAGGGTCGGTAGCCACTTCGGCTGATGGTGCTGCCATAGCGGGACGCACGGATTGCAACATCTCGCGAATTTCCGTCATCTCGCGACGGAGATCGGCTACAGCGGCATCCAATGCAGTGAGTTGTTGCTGAGCCACCCCTGTGGCCGCAGCTGGGGTGAAGCGAGCCGTAGGGACGAGTGGCGATGCTGTCACCCGTGGTAGACGTCCTAGCGCTGCCGATCTGGCCCGTTGCCGAGCCGACTGTCTCACCGGAGCCATGCTGCCCTCTGCAAGTTGGAAGACGAAGGTCCAGGAATTGGCACCGGAGGGTTGGTAGCCACTTCGGCTGATGGTGCTGCCATAGCGGGACGCACGGATTGCAACATCTCGTGAATTTCCGTCATCTCGCGACGGAGATCGGCTACGGCGGCATCCGATGCAGTGAGTTGTTGCTGAGCCACCCCTGTGGTCGCAGCTGGGGTGAAGCGAGCCGTAGGGACGAGTGGCGATGCTGTCACCCGTGGTAGACGTCCTAGCGCTGCCGTTCTGGCCCGTTGCCGAGCCAACTGTCTCACCGGAGCCATGCTACAACATCAGACCCAACATAAGTGGAGTAACAGGAAGAACTACTGTTATTCATAAACATAAACCGGTATTATGCAGAGACTGCCATGCACGTTGCCCAATAGTCAAAGGAAAGTGACCCCTCCATTACCGTAACCAATAACTGTATCATAGCAGCTACCCTGTATGTAGGAGACATGTATACCAATAGTATATTTTGTTGTACGTACACTGTGAAGTACAAGATAGAAGAACTAACCGTATAATGTAAGTAGCACGTACACCGTTAAGTACGAGACACGAACAGAGGAATTTTGTTAAGGTAGTTGTCTAGTACACTTGAATACTGGACCCATGCACCCCGGATATGTTAGTGGTGAGTACACTTGAGTACTGGACACGTGCACTCCGGACATTTTAGGTGCCTGTACACTTGAGTACAGGACACGTGCACCCATAACAGTTATGTGCCAGTACACTTGAGTACTGGACACGAGCATACCATAGATGCTACCTGCGAGTACACTTGAGTACTGGACACGAGCATACCATAGATGCTACCTGCGAGTACACTTGAGTACTGGACACGAGCATACCATAGATGCTACCTGCGAGTACACTTGAGTACTGGACACGAGCATACCATAGATGCTACCTGCGAGTACACTTGAGTACTGGACACGAGCATACCATAGATGCTACCTGCGAGTACACTTGAGTACTAGACACATGCAAAGCGCATAAAGACGTATCAAGTACACTTTAAGTACCAGACACTTACCTGTCTTCTTTCTTGATCTGTTTTTGTTGTTTTTTGTTTTTGTTTTATTGACTTTATTGAAATAACACATGACAAACACACAAATTAAGCGATACTGACACAGGTGACAGCCACCCAGAGATGCGCCACCTTCCCATCGATACCCCTATTAACCACGGCCATTAATCCCTTCAAAGCAAGAAATACTGCTCCACGCACACTACGCCACAATTTGTAATTCCCCAAGTCACCCCATCCCCCCGAAACATAATCAGAGGCGAATTCCACATCCCCTTATGCCTCCAAAATCTTATATGCTCAGTAGCACACACCGCGGAGAGGAAATCGTTAATTTCAAGTACTCTACGGGACCCCTCGGCAATGGACAGATGGCGGAAACTCTGGCGGCGAACCACCTGGGTCACGACAACCCGTTCTACACCCCGACTATCCAACGACTTCACGAATTCATAGACACGCATACCCACCAACAGCGCGTGATCCGTAGCGGAATCAATGTCGTTACCACCAATCGCGATAATAACCACACGCGGGACTCCGGCCGCTAACAGACTCATTACCTGCCCGGCACTGTCTACGGACCCACCCCGACACGACTAATTGCTCTGTGTATGTGCTGTACACCTAAGGATCAAATCCCATACATAAAACCGTATTGATGTAGTCACTGGGACACCTTAGGAACCAGGACACTACGTTGATGTACAGCGAAGCTAAAAACGCCATACATGAAACCGTATTGATGTGGGTCACTGGGACACCTTAGGAACCAGACATGATATTAATGTACACCGAAGGTACAAAAACCATACATGAAATCGTATTGATTGAGGTCGCTGGGATACCTTAGGAACCGGGCACGACATTGATGTACACCTAAGGTACGAACAGCTGACATGGAAACCGTATAGATTTAGGTCGCTGGGACACCTTAGGAATCATACAGGACATGGAATTATTTATGAATTTGATGTACACCTCAGGTAGAAATGCCAGACAGAAAATAGTATTGAGTTAGGGTACTGGTACACCTTAGAACCACACAAGACTTAGATTTATTTAAATAGTTGATGTACATTGCAGGTAGTAGTTAGGGTCGGTGGTACACTGTTAGGGACCAGACACAACTTGTTTAAACAGATGTACACATTCGGCAATACGCAATTCGGAAACCCATACATAAATCTGTAGTGACTGAGGTCGCTGGTATAGCTAAGGAACCTTTGTTTTATTAATGCATTTGATGTACACCCTTTGTACCAACCCCCACATGAAACGCGTAGAACGCGGTCGCCGGTACACCTTAAGTGCTGGAACCGTACCGCAAGATACAAAATGCATACAAAGAACGTTAATTGCCAACCCATGTCATAGTTGTGGAATGCACCCCAACCATTATATGTATCCTCAAACCTGTGTTACATATATCGCATGCGCTATATACGTGACAGGTGACGTATCGCGATGATATAATCGCGAGGCCAAAACAATGAAGAGTTAGCTTAACCAGTATGAAGCCAGCGGAATGGGAGAGTTCAAACATTTAATATACCCCCGCATCTGCCCACGTGCACACAGGTATGGGAAAAAACACCCCATCCTGGCAACGGTAGCCAAGCTGGTTTGTGTCGTTGTTTTTCTTTGATTTATTTTATTCAAGCAAACCCGTACAAACACACAATAGTGTACCCAGTCGCTTGTGCAAGCATAAGTACCTACCAACTATTAACTGATACCAGTATTAATCAAAGACAACCGCCATCGGTCAGGATGCCATATTGGCTTTAACTATATTGTATAGAACAACACTTTGAGCAGAGTGGATATAGCCCTCTATAAGTAATACATATTGTCGCTAATATTATTATGAAATGTTAGTGTGTTTTGCTCAACACTCGCATCTGTATCACGCCGAATCCAAGAACATGAATATACCCCACACACGTCAAACAGAGGCCACCCCAATTGCCTATTGCCGAACACTTCCCATGACCCATCGACGGATTAGCAAAACAATTCAATAGTACGAGCACAATCAAGTATATACGAACAGGCCTATGGCTATAAGAATGATATTGCGTGACAACAAAACCGTCTGACCTCCCTAGTATTAAATGCGTCATGATATGTTAAGACCCCGCATGTGCTAAATACATACCAGAATCGTATACCGACGATTTAACCGTGAGCCCAACAGGCAACACCATCGTATTTACACAACCGTCGTTTACCATCATAAGTCATAACCATCATTTACCATGCGTGTAAAAATAACCATGATTAATTCGGAACCGTCCCGACGCCTTGTACACAATATCCCCCTCCCCACTAGAAGGGGAAGGACACCCCATCCGGTAACCCGAAAAGCAAACGGAAAGAAATAATACTTAACTCGCAATGTCACACCGCAAATCCCTACTGTGGCCGGCGTCCAAAATGGCGGCCGCCACAAAGGAAATGTGGCAAATAAGTTGCTGTTCCGACAACTTGAAGCCGCCGAGTTACGCATCAACACACGAATCCAAACGAAGTAGACAAACTAACAACGTATAACAATAACCAAATATAACCGTAAAACCAAATAACTGGAATTGTTAATAAGGAAAATCGCTTGATAAACACGATCAGCTCCAACTACGGCGAATAGCGAATCATCATTAAACCGGCTATAACCGGTTAGCATAGTACCTAGCTACCCCACTAGGATAACACTGGCCTACTCCGCTAGGCGGCACCACCGTCTTGCTCACTACTCCACATAAGATAAATTTGTGTAACTATTTAGTACATTATATAGTATTTTTAGAAAAACTATGTAACATTTCACGCATGAATTTTGTAAAACAGAACCTATAACGCTCACTTCTTGTTCGAGTCAATGTTCTTCGGGGTTTCCCTCAATGCATAACAGACATATTTGGTACTGCGGAAATGTCCGGAATGCCCTCTTTCGGATTCTTGTAGCAGGAATTCCCGCTGACATCAACTTTAGCCAATAGCAGTGCTTATCCGAGAGGCCTATCTGTAAACAAACGTCACTGGATGCAGGGCGGGGCTGAACGCGGGCCCCTGATTGGCTTAGAGCTGTGAGCGCTGCTAGAAAACATTGCTAAATACTCCTAATTGTAAGCACGTCGAACGACGGTCGTTTGGTATTCAATGCGTTTATTGACAAAGAATACGCTCCCAGAGGGCGGCACGCTCCTCTAATAACTCGCTCTCGCACCACTTGGCGGAGCCGGCGCCAATTGCTGGCAAACTCGCTTATCAGGCCGCTGGTTATATACTGAGTTACTGGGTACAAGTGTTGACCGGTCGCTAGATGTAGTTGTTGACCAGACGCTGGCCCAGGGCAAACTGCGCCTCAGCAGTTGTCCAGCTCAACCAGCTGGGCGTGGCCTTATACTACAGTGCCCTCTGGCGACTATCAGTATCCACCAGGGTTACATGTCCCCCAACTTAAAAATTTAGCCGACCGCGGCTAATGAATAGAACTTAAATTGAAACCTTATAGGTGAAATTAGTTATCTAATACCGATCTCGGTTCTCTATGTGGGTTACTGTGATAACCCGCATTACGTCTCGTTGACCGACGTAGAGGTGGTGCTGGAGGGTTAACTGCCTCGCTATTGTTCGGGTGAGACGTAATTGTCACTTCGTACAATGGGAGTGTTACCTCACTCTCATGGCCTAATCTACTCTGCCTGTTCACTGTCTCAGGAACACAAACCCGCAAGTCTTTACGATTAATCACGCGTTTCTTATGTCCCCTCTCGGGTACGACAACGTAAGTGTCCGGCCTCCATCTGTTCCGACACTATATACACTGTCGGGTCCCAGGCATCCCCAATTTTGTTACGTCCTTTCACCCTATTGCGTAAGTGTACATGGTCTCCAATGTGCAGTGTATCTTCCCTCGAAAGCTTGTCATAAGTCACCTTTCGATTTCCTCTGTCTAACTCCAGTTGTTCGGTCGCTTTGGCATAAGCGCTTTTCAACTTAGATTGATGGTAATCAACCCAGTTCATGTTGGTCCCACGAACCGTTTGAGACTGGAGTGTCTCGTCGTTGTGCAATCTGATATCGATTGGCAAGCGTGGAACACGACCGAACATCAAGTAGAAAGGACTAAATCCCGTGGCAGCATGAGGTGTTACATTGTACGCATAGGTAAGTTCCGGTAGGTGGTCTGGCCTCTTGGACTTCTGAGCTGGTGTCAGAGTGCGTAACAATCCGTGCATTGTCCGATTATATCTTTCGCACTGCCCGTTTCCCATGGGATGATATGGCGTTGTGCGTGATTTCTCGACAGCGTAGATCTTGTATAACTCCGTGACGATTTTAGCATCAAAACATCGTCTGAGTGTATCCGGAAGGGCACTCCGTAGCGCAGAAACCATTCACGTACTAGTGCTTTGGCCACTGTCTGAGCTGTTTGGTTTTTAGTCGGCACTGTTATTGTGAATTTACTGTACACATCGGTCATGATCAGTACATTCTCAATTCCGTTACTAGCGGGTTCGAGTATCGTGAAGTCAATTGCTACTACTTCTAACGGTTCCTTGGCGACAATGCTATGCATAGGAGTCCGTACTTTAAAATGTGGCTTCTTTGCTAAATTACAACGTCCACACTTGGCAATCCAATTATGGATGTCTGAGCGTAAATTCGGCCAATAGAACCTTGCCCGCACTAATTTCTCGACCCTATCTATGCCTTGATGTCCCATCCGATCATGTAATTCCTCTAATACTTCCTTCCTCATGGAACTTGGAAGCAACAACTGGTTTACTGTGTCTCCACTCGTGGGATCTGTCATTGTTCTGCACAATCGGCCAGAACAAATGTGTAGGCGGTTCCATTGTAATAGCAGTTTCGCTACTGCTGGCTGTTCTTTCCGTCTTTCTCCACGTGTCGCGTTTCGACCTCGGTCGATGTAATGCCAGATTCGGCCTAACGCCGGATCAGTCCGTTGTGCTTCCTGGATCTCGTTCGTCCTAAAACTAGGCAGGACCGGTGACTCTACATTTTCCAGTATGTCGCGTCTTTGAGCAGTGGTGGCTCGGACCGTTCCTTTGAGTAACTTCTGGCGTAAGTCGCACGGCAAAACCGTTACTTGCTGGATATCCGCTATCTCTTCTTCTCCGATGACTGTGACCTCCGTCGTTGCAGTCGGGTGTGATTTCCCGCTCAGACCATCACCCGATGCAATAAGTCGCCCGGGACGATAACTAGGATGTTCTACCTGGCTACACTGCATTGCATTAGTCGCTGTGCTACCTTTCGAATGACCCCTGTATTCGCGATTTGTTGATCGTTCCCCATTACGCCACCAGTCACTACAGCGCTTCCAGCACCTCGCGAAGGTGTGACCCATTCGGCTACAGTACTCACAACACACCGCGTCTCCGCTGCGTGGCTCCGGTTTGTCAAGGTTCACCACACCCACTGGCGCCTGTTGTTGTAATCGTAACAAAGAAACAATTTCCGACTGAGTTGTTGCAAGTAGTTCTAATTGTGCTGCGATTCGGTCCAGTGGAATAGGTTCGCCTGGGGTATGGTGAGGCTCCTGAATTCCCCGGACACATGCATTCTCATAAGTACTACCCATTCCGTCTTCAACATTTAATGGAGAAATAGAAGCAAATGGCCATTTTTAGAACAATGTGACTAGGTGTTTTTCTCTGTTTGAAACTGTCTACCTCAGGCATGTTCAGTATCCAGTAACTTCAGCTGTGTTTTGCACCATTGGAAAAGGAAAGCTTAATATCTCTTCCTTCCAATGATGTACTAACTCAATTTTGTTTGTCATACGACTCATTTTGTTAGAACACGTCACATATTGTATAATATATCAACATTAGACCATGTCAACGTGACATAGATGTCAACAGATTGTTACAGAATATATATGTTTAACAAGATTTAACAAGATTGCCACCTAGAGAATCAACTCTAGATGGCAAGTGGACAAGGAAGCCATTTGGCTTATCGAGAGTCCAACCTATCTATCTAAGTATACCCCGCGCCCGTCTTAGGTATATGTCAATTTTATTTTTAAATATATTAACACTACTAGCACCTACACAATCAGCTGATAATCTGTTCCATTCGTTTACTACTCTTTGTGAAAACGAAAATTTTCTAATATCTAGTCTACACTGCTTCTTTGCTAATGTAATTCCATGTCCTCTAGTCCTTCTTTCTTCCTGGACCGTGAAAAAAATATTTCTCTCAATATTTTCATACCCATTCAATATTTTAAAAACCTCAATCTGATCTCCTCTCAATCTTCTGGTTTCTAGTGTTGTTAGACCACATTCTTTTAGACGCATTTCATAACTAATATTCCTGAGTTTTGGTATCATTTTTGTTGCTCTCCTTTGTACTCTTTCTAGCATATAAATATCCTTCTTGCGATATGGCCTCCATGCTTGTATACAATATTCTAAATGAGGCCTAACTATTGTTTTATACAGCGGTATTATTAGTTCTTTTTCTTGGTACACTATATTTCGCCTAATCAATCCAAGTATCTGGTTTGCCTTCGCTGCTGCAATTCCACACTGCTCTGATACCTTCATGTCGGCACTAATGGTTATCCCTAAGTCGTTTTCCTTTACAGTAGTATTCAGTACAGTACCACCCATTGTATATTGTGCATCTTCATTTCCACGTCCTGTGTGGAGGCACTTACACTTTCCAAAGTTAAACAGCATTTGCCATTTCTCAGACCATTCTATCAACTTATTAAGATCATCTTGTAAATAAGGTGTCTATCACGTTTAATTTTCCTAAACACTTTTGTTTCGTCCGCAAACTTCAACACCTTGCTTGTTATGTCATCATCCAAATCATTGATATATATTAAGAATAAAATAGGTCCTTATACTGATCCCTGCGGTACTACACTCAAAACAGATTTCCAATTTGAAACCTCCCCATCAACTACTACTCTTTGTCTTCTATCAATAAGTCATTTTTCTATCCAGTTAATCATACCATTTCCTCTGCCATGGGCCTTTAGTTTAAGTAGTAATCTTTGGTGTGGCACTTTGTCAAAGGCTTTTTTAAAATCTAAATAGATTATATCTACTGGTGATCCCTCATCTACCCACTTTGTGACATCTTCCAAAAAACATAACATATTTGTTAAGCATGACCTCGCTTTTAAAAACCCATGTTGAGATGTGTTTATCAATTAATTTTTAACAAGAAAATCAACCAAGTGATCTTTAATTAATCTTTCTAATAGTTTGCAAATCACCGATGTTAAACTCACTGGTCTATAGTTCTCTGACTTGTTTCTTGAACCTTTTTTGAATAATGGTATAATGTTTGCTTCTTTCCATTCTAACGGAACTATTCCCTCCTCTAATGACAAATTGAACACTGTCGCAAGCGGTATGCTGATATGTTCTACAATTTCCAATAGTAATTTGGGAGGAATCCCATCCACCCCTGGTGATTTATTATCCTTCATATGTCTTATTTTCATAGCTACCATTGTTGGGGTTACACTTAGTTGTCCTAAATAGTCACACTCTCTCCCTTCGAACTTAGTCTCTAGTAGGTAATGCACTAATATCTTCCCTGGTAAACACCGAACTAAAGTACTCATTTAGGTTTTCTGCCATTAAGAATCCCTCTGTTATTATGTTTCCATCACTACCTTCTAGTGGACCAACCTTATCCTGAACTTTTTGTTTATTCCGAACATATGCATAAAAACTCTTGCTGTCGTGTTTTATATTGAAAGCTATTTTTTGTTCATAGCTTCTCTTTGAATTTCTAATTTCAGCTGTAGCTTGATTTAGTGCTTCTTTATAAATGGCATAGTCTTCGTCACTTCCAGTAAGTCTATATGCCTTCCACATCATCTGCTTGTACTTGATTTTTATAATGGCTTCCTTCGATAAGTGTTTCTTCTTTGACCTTTTCCCCTGTTGTTTCAAGGGGACAAATTTGTCAACGACGCAGCCAATTTCACTCCTTAAGATATTCCAGCATTCTGTTGCTGTCTTATTCTTCAATGTGTTATTCCAGTCTATCTTTGCTAAATATGCCCTCATGTCCTTATATCTTCCTTTGTGAATTTTTTCCTGTACCTTATTTTTCTGTTCCGTTCTCCTTTTACTTTGATTATAAAATGTATCTGGTTGTGATCACTACATCCCAGTGGCACACATACCTTGACATTATCAACAAATTCCTTCTATGAGCTCAAAACTATGTCCAACACGTTCTTGCCCCTGGTTGGTTCTAGCACATGTTGAGAAAGGAAACTATCTTGTACTAAATTTAAAAACTCTTGATCCTCTCTCCCAGTACTCTGTAGAGATGTCCACTGTATATGCCCATGGTTAAAATCCCCCATAATAATACAGTCCCGTTTACTCTCTTCTTTCATAGCGTTATGCATTTTTTCATTCTCTTCTATGCTTATGTTTGGACTACGATAAACTAACCCAACAGTTAATGTTGAGTTTCCTGTAACTATGTTACACCAGACAGCTTCGCCTGGATGGATTCTTTAATATATAAAATAACTCCACCTCCCCTGTTGCATACTAACATTTGAAGCTAATGAATCTTCAGCTGTGATGACAATGTAAAATGCATGCTGCTTGTAACAGTGAAAATGTTTCACATTAAGTAAATAACTGGTAATTGTTATGATTGATTACAGCGCCACAGACGAACACCCCGTACATCACTGGAGGCAGCATCGGCGGCTACTTATTACTCATCGCCATCTTTGTCATTGTGCTTTGCATATGTAGTTGCATGATGTACTGTCTTTCTGCATGTCTCATGTGCATTAATATTATATACATAAAAGGAGTATTTTAAAGATTTGTATGATTGCATGATACATTTTATTACATAAAACTTTAATTTGTAAAAAACATAATTTTACCATTTTATGCCCATTGAAACTTACCTAAACTGATGAATAACTCAGGACAGCCTTGTGTTTACAGTTAATATTCCAGACTTTGTTGTGATTTCAGTTAATAATCCAGACTTTGTTATGATCTCAGTTAATAATCCAGGTTTTGTTGAAACGTCAGTTATTAATCCAGATCTTGTTGTGATCTCAGTTAATAATCCAGAATTTGTTGTGCCCTCAGTTAATAATCGAGACTTTGTTGTGCCATCAGTTAATAATCGAGACTTTGTTGTGCTCTCAGTTAATATTCCAGACTTTGTTGTGCCCTCAATTAATAATCCAGACTTTGTTGTGCCCTCAGTTAATATTCCAGACTTTGTTGTGCTCTCAGTTAATAATCCAGACTTTGTTGTGTTCTCAGTTAATATTCCAGACTTTGTTATGCCATCAGTTAATAATCAATACTTTGTTGTGCCCTCAGTTGATATTCCAGACTTTGTTGTGCCCTCAGTTAATAATCCAGACTTTGTTGTGCCCTCAGTTATTAATCCAGACTTTGTTGTGCCCTCAATTACTAATCCAGACTTTGTTGTGCCCTCAGTTAATACTCCAGACTTTGTTGTGCCCTCAGTTAATAATCCATACTTTGTTGTGTCCTCAGTTAATAATCCAGACTTTGTTGTGCCCTCAGTTAAAAATCCAGACTTTGTTGTGCCCTCAGTTAATAATCCATACTTTGTTGTGATCTCAGTTAATAATCCAGACTGTGTTGTGCCCTCAGTTAATAATCTAGACTTTGTTGTGGCCTCAGTTAATAATCCAGACTTTGTTGTGCCCTCAGTTAATAATCCAGACTTTGTTGTGTCCTCAGTTAATAATCCAGACTTTGTTGTGCCCTCAGTTAATAATCCAGACTTTGTTGTGCTCTCAGTTAATAATCTAGACTTTGTTGTGGCCTCAGGTAATAATCCAGGCTTTGTTGTGCCCTCAGTTAATAATCCAGACTTTGTTGTGCCCTCGGTTAATAATCCACACTTTGTTGTGGCATCAGTTAATAATCCAGATTTTGTTGTGCTCTCAGTTAATACTTCAGACTCTGTTGTGCCCTCCGTTAATATTCCAGACTTTGTTGTGCTCTCAGTTAATAATCCAGACTTTGTTGTGCTCTCAGTTAATACTCCAGTCTTTATTGTGATCTCAGATAATAATCCAGACTTTGTTGTGCTCTCAGTTAATACTCCAGACGTTGTTGTGATCTCAGTTAATAATCCAGACTTTGTTGTGATCTCAGTTAGTAATCCAGACTTTGTTGTGATCTCAGTTAATAATCCATACTTTGTTGTGCTGTCAGTCTTGGAGCCCATGACTCTAATATATTGTGAAACTATGATTGAAGAAGCCCCAAGAAGGATGGTTCTAATCAGCGCGTGGTGCCATTTGTGAACCCTCCCTATGAGCCCCTGCCGTCGTTCATGAAGCCTCCGACCCGCTACCTTGCTGGCTCAGTCATGTCACCTGCCCCAGTGTTTGCACCCCGTGGCCCAGCCAGCCACACCCCGTAACTTCTAGAAATGTGTCTGTCCAGCCTGTCGCCTTTCGCCTTTCTTTGCGTATTCGCTCTTACTTCTATATGACGCTTTACATGCACATGTCATTGTCCTTCCACCGTAACTATTCCTCAAATGTATACACAAATCCATTCAAAAATTTCTTTTCTTTCCATCGATAGTTTCTATTCAGAAATAGACTGATTCTTATATACACACACAAATGTCGATGCACCAAGTGTCATCTTACGACCATTGCAGAAGGGACAAGAAGGACGGACCAGATCGTCAAGCTGACCACCATCATGTCAAACCAGACAACCTCGTCGCAGTATCGGTGCCTCAGACCACCAGCAGAACATTGGACGTGTACGAGGAGATTCCTGCTGAGAGAACAGGTTACTAGTTCAAGTCGTAACACAGTAATTATACAATTAGTCTTGATTGCTACAATATGGTAGTTTGCACTTTACAGTTCAGATAAAACACAACTAATTGGAAATGATAATGTTTATTGTAACGTATAAATTACACAATAACAGTCTGGCTTGCTAAAATATATTATTACTACTTGACGATTATAATGTTTGTCGTAAATATAAATTAAACAACTACAGGCTTGATTGCTTAAAAATGGTAGTTTGAAGATCAGATAAAATGTAAGTTTAATTGTTTGTCCTGCACTTACACATTCGCACGCACAACTGTTCTTAAATTTCCATCGTGCTAATGTTGTTATATTTTCAAACGTAACCCCTTCATTTCCAACATAACCAATACTATAGTTATGCAACGTTTCATGTGAAATAATGTTAGTATATGTTAGGCTGTACTGTTTGTTTATTCTTTCAGACAAAGTGACATCTCAAATGAAGCACAACAACAGGTATGTTTTGACATCATAATATACTCATCTATAACTTCAGATGTTCTTAGTGATACCAAAATCAATGCCTGGTTGAACGATAAATAACCACAATAACAAATGATATCGGGCAAAACACAAAATAAAGTCGTTGTAATAATGTATGCCTTTTCTCATAGAGAATACGCCGTGTTGAAATAAAAAAGACACATAATTGCGTTAACTCGATTATTCCCAAACCCACCGTCAACATATAGGTTTGTTTAAGGACACAATAACTTAATACACCTAGCACAATTAAATGCAGTACTCCACGATGAGTAAAATATATCATGACCTAACCATGTCCTGTTATTAAGTAGCTGTATGACTACAGGAACGTCGTGTCACCGTCTGACCGTAGGAAGCAGAGCAGGGCGGTCACGTCACCACAGCGACAAGCGACCACCGTCGGTTCTGCCAATCCACAGCCTCAGGAATACGAGATAATGACTAGACCAGCCGCTGCATATCAGTCTCTCTCTCCAACATACACTGGCATGCCTAAGGTGTACGCGACGATTGGTGACGTGTCCCCACATCCTCAGTCGAACGCCATCTTTTCCTCTCACGTGATGCCGACTGACTACGAGGCTCTCTCTTCACGCGCTCGTGCATCCGGCGCTCACAAAGTGTACGCTTCGCTGAAAGGCCATGTACAGGGTAAACACGAGTAAGATGGGGTCATGATTCGTTGTGTTCTGCCCTGGCGTTGATATCGTCTCATCCCTAATTCTCACGATGACAATTCGTCATCTATCCCAGTTTTCCGCAATTTCTGTCCGCTCTTCTCGCGCAGAAATAATGTATGTTGCTGAAGTAAATCGGAAAGTAATCACATACGAAAATTGATTAGATAGGATCGACTCAAACCAAAGGCAGCTTGAGCGTAATGGCGGCGATCAGTACCAAAGATGACTGATCGATTTTGAATGTTTTAATGAAAGTACACAGTGATCCCGTGCTTATAAAATCACAATTACATGTCCGATATGTCCCGTAAATGGTATGTTCTTATATTTGTGCAGGCATTTCAGGCCCCTTTAAGTATAACTCATAGTAGTAATAATAACTATCTAACAATTTAGTAAAATAGTAACCAAAATCCATACAAATGGAGAATAACTTTATATATTAATATTATATATACTTATATTATGGCGGGTGACGGACTGTAGGGTCATTGCTGATGAACACATGACTATGCAATACAAGCCCCACGTATCCGTTACACGTATGCAGATGAGGAGGGAGATAATGGTAGGCGGAGGTCAGGGTGGTAGAAGGACATATGAAGACACAACTGATATACTCCGGAATATGTTGTACGCAGACGACCTGGCAGTGGTTGCGGGTGGGGCAACAGATCTCCAAGAACAGCTGATAGAGCGGAAGGATATACTTAGCAGCACGGACTGCCAAGAAGAGGACCAAACATACCATAATATATCATGTAATAAATAAGGATACGTCAGTGACATTTGTCATTGCTATTAGGTTGCTGTTAATGTAAATTGTTAAACCATAAAGTATATGTGTGTTATCATTGTATATAAATAATATCCATGATAATATCTGAATTATTATTTTAATGCCATTTTAACTTGCTTTAATAAATTTTGCTTTAATTAATATTAATTTCAACAATTTGTTTCTTATTCTTTATATTAATTAGTATTACATATTGGAATAATAGCTTACGTATTGCTCGTGAGCAGTGTTGGTGGATTCCAAAAATGTGTATAATGAGACATTGTGGAAATTGTCCAGTAAATTGTCACCACGAACAAATGCCACGTGTGTGTTTATAATTACTGATCAATAATCTCGTATAAGTAACATACCGTCTGATTCGTCAATATGTACACACCAGGTACTATGCCTGAACGCAGATATCGTGCTATGATATTACCAAGACAAACATAACAGTGACGCACACTGTATATGAAGCGAACAGAAGTCATGCTTAAATCGCATAGCATGTATGTAGTATTAACATACCTGTTTTGTAATTGACGTAAACTGATTACTGCTGTTACTGCCGCTAGCGCTGTGATGGTAATTTACCTTACGACTAATAATAGTAACAAAATAAGTTATTCTCAAAAAGGACGCACTCAAACTAATATCACTGCTGGCATGTGTTTCTGGTGTTACAGTCAAAGACATTTGCAACGATCAAAAATGACATATGATAAGTTTGTGTGAAGTTGTTGAATTGCTGTAAATTGCCCATTCATTACACCCACCCACCCACCCCCCCACCCACCCACCCACACACACACACACACACACACACACACACACACACACACACTCACACACACACACACACACACACACACACACACTCACACACACATACACACACACACACACACACACACACACAACACACACACACACACACACACACACACATACATACATATATATATATATATATATATATATATATATATATATATATATATATATATATATATATATATATATATATATATATATATATATATATATATATTCGTCAAATGATCTACTTGTCCAGCAAACAAGTAAAACCAACAGTTAACTTGTCAGTGCAACAAATGACTTGTCCCATGAGCAAAGAATTTCAAACCAAACCTTTCAGCTGTACGTAAATTTAGTTCTGCCAATTGAAATAACTGCTGTAACACTAACATATGCACTAGTACGATGATGCTGTAACATAGCTATGTTGGTGGCGACGTGAAGATGGTATTGTGAAGACAAACAAAGAACATATACTTTTGTTGAACTGCCAGTATGATCTCGTTTTGTTTAGTGTTTGTTTACCAAGAGAAATACATTTACTGGACACTTTTACTATAATTATGTGAAATGTTTTAAAGAGCTGACAATTAAATAATGATTATAAATCATGTCTGCAAACAGCTAAGTTGTTCCACGGATGTTATTCCTTACTCGATACACACAGGATATTTGACAAAGAAGGGAACGTATGGTTCGTTTCACGTTTACTGGTCAATGTTCTGTCCCATGTTAGCTGGTTTTGAAAAAAATGTGTAACCAATTGTAACCATGTAATGCGGAGTATGTTTTGTAACTTGCCGTTGACTGTAATATTAGCTAATAAAGTAGACCCCGGTCTATACTTTATCTTTTAATTGATATGGATAATTTAAATAGTTTAAGTTACAGTTTCACCCAACCCTTCATAGTACTTTCGGAAACGAAAACACTCTAGTTTTTTCACACAATAACAGCGCAAGGTCATTGAGTCACGCATGAAAATAAATTAATCAGCACAGCACATGTTATTTTGGTTCTACAAAGTAAACGATGCTCATTGGAAGCCACACAACTTACGTGAAACAACTAAGCAATTTTCTTGGTGTTATTACATCATTGGATATGAGCTTGACTAGGAAAATATTTATTTGCTATCATCTTGCAATCTTATTTAGCGATCGTGATGTCGCAGTTTATTGCCCAGTATTTGAGACATGCACGTATGTTATCCTGCTGTACACTATTTTTGATCACATATACACCCAAATGTCCAACCATTGAAATGTAACTATTCATAGATTATGCACAGCGGACCAATAATCAATGAATGTATGTTATATACTTTCATTGTGCGAACCGCACTGCTCACTGATAACAACATCGGTAAAGTTATAATGCACAATAAGCAAGTCATATGCAAAATACGGAATGTTTGATTTCCAGCTTTTGTTTGAAAGAGGAAGGTAACGCAAATCAACAAATGTATTCGTCAACTCGCTACTAACTTAAAGTTAAAGAGAGGAAAGAACGACAAGTTAAAGGTTTACCCATCACACGAAGGTAGGGTACATAGGACCTTCCTGTCACGCACTGTTACAGGGAGTGTTACTCACCACACGAAGGTAGGGTACATACGACCTTCCTGTCACTGTTACAGGGAGTGTTACTCACCACACGAAGGTAGGGTACATACGACCTTTCTGTCAGTGTTACAGGGAGTGTTACTCACCACACGAAGGTAGGGTACATACGGTTTTCCTGTCACTGTTACAGGGAGTGTGAAGATCTCGGACCATTTCGGGAGTTGCAGCAATAGCTGTTAGATAAGTAAAGATAACAGAACGTTCGAAATACATGGAACTAGAATACACATTGTGCGAATGAAGTACTTAGTAGAGGAAGGTTGGGACTGGATGATCTTAGCAGAGCCTTCCGCCATCAATATGAATTACGTCAAAAAGGGCGTTTTACCCACCCTCGAGGTAAAACTTCCCTCTATGTGTGTCAAAACGCTCAAAAGAGGGCGTTTTGCCCACTGTAATAATTTTCTAAGTTTACATATAAACACCTTAATAGCAGGAGGACTTGCACTTGCATCGTGGTGTGCATGTATGTGTGTTCATTCTTGCGAGACTAGTGGAAGTTGGGAGCCTTATTGTCAGATCCGGGTGTCGTGTCATAAATCTTACAAACCATTCCCTCCCAGCAAGCTTGGTGTTTCTATAGAATCTATGCTTTAAATCCGACTGCTCAGCGAGGTCATACGCTATCCTCCCCACGTCAGTCATGGTGATCCCGTACATCGCACATTCCATCTCACGAATGACTAGATCATTTTCGTACACATGCGAAAACACAGGCGAGGTGCTTCCCATGTTTATAGTTCCTGGATGTCTAACGACACCGTCGCGGTGTCTTCTCAAGTGCCACGTGGAATTCCATATTTTACTCGCCGCATTGAGGCTTTGCCCTTGGCGAACAGGCTCAAGCACAGCACGAGGCTTCTCGTCCCCTGGTGTTTTACGTTTGTAAAATGAATCATCTGAACAAAATACAAACATGTTGACCAATGGTGCGTGTGCGTGTGCGTGTGCGTGTGCGTGTGCGTGTGCGTGTGCGTGTGCGTGTGCGTGTGCGTGTGCGTGTGCGTGTGCGTGTGCGTGTGCGTGTGCGTGTGCGTGTGCGTGTGCGTGTGCGTGTGCGTGTGCGTGTGCGTGTGCGTGTGCGTGTGCGTGTGCGTGTGCGTGGGTGTTTTCTCCTACATAGTGGTTAAACAGCAACATTCAATATGGTTTCACGTATTCTTATAACGCCGTGGGACATAACGCCCTTCCTGGTGCGTTTTGCTCCCTCTTACACGGTGCGTTTTACTCCAAGCGATAGCCGTTCAAACTTTCTAATAAAAACTCATTATAATAATAATATTTATTTGTATAGCGCCCGAATCAATAATATTGCTCTCATGCGCTTCACATAAATGTACAAATAGTAGCTAAAATTGGATGACTATTAAAATAGATATATGTATATATGGATGATAAAATATTGTTAAGATAAATAAACTTATATATATACATATATATATATATATATAGATATATATATATACACACGCACACACACACACACACATATATATATATATATGTATATATATATATATATATATATATATATATACATATATATATATATATATATATATATATATATATATATATATATATATATATATATATAAACATCATAAATATAAGCCTATACGTGAAACAATAAAATAAAATAGTCCTAAGTATGTTAAAATAAAATAAACATTTATTTTTAAAATGTATGATTAAAATAATAATAATATAGTTAATCAATAATAAAAAACTATCATACTAAAATGCTAATAATGCGTAATAAATCATCATCATGCTGTCGCTCGCGAAGCGACAAAGACTGCTTCCATCACTTGACTGTTGCTCTCCATTTATCTCTCTGCTGTGAGAGTGGTGTCCATGAGTCGATCTTTATGTCTCTCAGCTTCAGGTTTCTCTTGATGGTATCTTTGAACCGGAGACGAGGGCGCCCTCTCTTTCTGTGACCAGAAGACAGTTGATAGTAGAGAACCTGCTTTGGTAGCCTGTCTGGTGACATCCTCATGAGGTGTCCAGTCCACCAGAGATTCTTTCTGATCAGAAGATCTTCCATAGATGGCAGCCCTGTCCGTTCGAGTATTTCCTTGTTTTTCACTTTGTCCAACCAGGTTATCCTCATGATCGAACGCAGATGTCGCATCATGAAGGCATGCAGCTTTTTCACCTGTCGTCTATACACTGTCCAGGCCTCGGCTCCGTATAGGAGGGTGGACAGCACGATTGCACGGTATATCTTGCCTTTAACCCGCATGGACACATAGTGGTTGTTACAGAGTCTCTGGCGTAGTCGGCCGAAAGATGCACTAGCCTTGGCCATCCTCCTCTGTATTTCATTGTCAATGCATCCGTCACTTAATATAGTGCTTTCGAGGTAGGTGAATTCCAGAACAGAGTTCAGCTTGTTTCCATCGACCATGATATCCTGCTCTCGGGTTCTTGTAGAGTTGGGTTGGTACAGCACCTCGGTCTTCTTGATGTTAATCTTCAGGCCGAACTTCTTTGACGCATTGGAGAAAGCATCCACTATTTCCTGCATCTCTTCAGCAGAGTGTGCAACCAGTGCACTGTCATCTGCGAATAGCAGCTCTCTCATTAGTATCCGAGTAGTCTTGGTCTTCGCTCTGAAGTGTGCGACGTTGAATAGGTCAGCGCTCTGTCTGTATGTAGACGCCATTCACCATGTCTCGGAAAGCATCGTCGAGCATTGCTAATAGGAAGATGGAGAAGAGCGTGGGGGCCAATACACAACCTTGCTTGTCCCCATTTGTGACCCTGAGCGATTCCGAGACTTCCCCTCCAACACTAACATTCGCCATCATTCCGGTATGTAGTGCCTCGATCATTGTTGTGAACTTCTCTGGGCAGCCATACTTCTTCGGTAGCTGCCATAGTCCAGTCCTCCCAACTGTATTTACTTACTGAAGTCGACAAATATCATGTACAGTGGTCGGTCCTGCTCAATGCACTTTTCTTGTAGTTGTCGGAGACAAAATATCATATCTATGGTGCTCCAGTTACCTCTGAAGCCACATTGTGTCTCTGGAACTATCTCTGGTGTTATGTGGGTAGATAGTCTGTTGAGGAGGATCCTGGCGAAGATCTTGCCTGCTATGGAAAGAATAGAGATTCCTCTGTAGTTCCCACAGTCTGTTCGATCACCTTTCTTGTAGATGGTTATGATGCTGGCATCCTTCCATGCCTGTGGTACAGAACCCATCTCCCAGGCATTGGTTGCAGTCTGCTGAATAGATTGTCTCCTCCATGCTTCCATACTTCTGCAGGAATTCCATCTCCTCCAGGTGCTTTGCCATCTTTCAAGCCGGCGATTGCTCTAGCCATCTCATCCATAGTTGGAATCTCATCGAGGCTTGTCTTTGTAATGCGCTGCGGGATGTTGTCCAGAGCTTCGTGATCTATGACGCCAGTGGCGTTGAGTAGCTTCTGGAAGTGTTCACTCCATCTTGCCACAAGTCTCTTGCTGTTAGAGAAGGTCTCCATTCCATCTGTTGATTTCAGTTGAACAGGTCCCTTCTTCTTGGGTCCCCACACTTCCTTCAGTCCACTGTAGAAGCCCTTGATGTCGTTTCTGTCAGAAGCTCTCTGCAGCTCCACTGCATTCCTTTCCCACCAGTCCGACTTCAGTGCACGGGTGTGTTTTTGTAGCAGGCATCTTTGTATGCTACAGTGGTAGATCTAGTGCTCCTGGTTTGCAACACTCTCTGGTGGGCTTGGTCTCTTCTACTCATAAGAATCTGTAGCTCCTGGTCGTTGGGGTCGAACTAGTCCTGTTTTTTTCTGTCTGGCTTGCCACGATATGTCTTGGCTGTGTTGTACACGACCTGCTGCAGAGCTGCCCATTATTCGTCTGGTGTTGGGTTTTCCTTCTCCTCCCATTGGGCGAGAGCACTGTCCATCTCCTGTTCAAAACTCTCCCTATGGCTGATGGTACTTAGTTTTGCAGTGTTGAGATTGGTCGGCTTATTTCTCCCTTGCCTGTTGTGCTTTTGTCTTATTCTGAAAGCCACTTTTGACCTCAGCATCTGGTGATCGGTCCAGCAGTTTGCTCCACGCATAGCTCGGGTGCTGTGGATGTCCATCTTATCCCGACACCTCGTGATGATGAAGTCGATCATATGCCAGTGTTTCGAACGAGGATGCATCCAGGTGGTCTTGCTTTCATCCTTCTGCTTGAACATGGTGTTCGTTACTGTCAGTTCAAACTCAGAGCACAGAGACAGTAGAAGTTCGCCATTGGAGTTGCATTTCCCAATCCCATGTTTGCCCATAACCAAGGACCACTTGTCATTGTCTCTTCCTATCCTCGCATTGAAGTCTCCTATCAGCAGTAGCTTATCTGTACGAGGGATGCCACTGAGCACACTTGCCAGCTGGTTGTAGAAGGCCTCCTTGTTTTCATCTGGGTTTGTCATTGTCGGAGCATACACGCTGATAATTGTAGCAAAGTTGTCCTTGCTCACAGGTAGTCTCAAAGTCATGATTATGTCGCTTACTGGCCGTGGCATTTCTGTCAGCTTTGTGATGATATCCTTTTTGATAGCAAAGCCGACTCCGGCCTCCCTTCTTTCTCCTTCGGGTTTGCCACTCCAGAAGAAAGAGTATTCCAAGTCGTTGAGACTACCAGACTCTGAGAACCTTGTTTCACATAGGGCGGCGATGTCGATGTTGTATTTGGCAAGTTCCATTGCTACTAGTGTCGTACGTCTTTCTGGTCGGTTAGCTCCTTCTCGGTCGAGGAGAGTCCTGACGTTCCATTGTCCAATTGTCAGTAGTTGTCCTCTTTGTCTTCTTTGTCTTCTTCTTCCTAGCTGATTTTCCACTGTCGACGGAAGATGAGGTCGAGCAGCGCGGTCCTTGGTAACCCGGGCGACGGCCGATCCGGTATGGAGTTTCGTGCAGTTATACATTTCATGGAAGCTGCTTGCAAAAAGTGTTGAAGTGCCGCTGGCTTTTGCAAGTTACTAGCGACACTCTCTCGGGGAACAAATAGAGGTCTCACACCGGCAAGAACATGTCAAGACAGGCGCATACTATTTGCCCCTGCAGTGGCTGGTCGAGAGATGTTTGGAGTTCCATACACCAACCGCCCTTGATGCTGCCACAGTGACATGGTTTTCTGGTTAGGGTTTGCTCCCTTAGCCTTAGGTTCTGACAAGAACCTATACCACAAGGCAGTGGTTTACAACTCTGCATGGCAGGGGCGTCAAACTCCCTGAGGTATTGCAATATCTGAGGTACTGCAATACCTGCATACCTGCGTAATAAACATGTGGTATAAATTGTATAACTTATTGGTAAATGTATGTCATTAAAGTTCAAATGATCACGTCATAGAAACGCTAATCTAAAAAGGTGTGGGGATCACCGTGAGTGACCGTCTGCGATGCAGGTAGTGTCAATAGCGGCAAAGACGCAGAGGTCAGTCGGCGATTGGGTTGACGACGTGACAGTAGATGCTTGGTCATGCATAACCGAATAAACAAACAGAAGCACTTTGTATGTCGAGCGCACACAAATCGGTAGCCAGTGCAGATGCTGCAGCACTGGCGTGATGTGGTCGTATTTTCTAGTACGGCTGACGAGCCGGGCAGCGCAGTTTTGCACACGTTGCAAACGCTGCAGCGTTGTCTGCGGAAGGCCGTATGGCAGTGCATTCGCGTAGTCGAGGCGTGCAGTGACAAACGCGTGTACTAGGGTTTTGCACGCATCATCAGTGATGCTTGACCGGATTTGTCCAGTGTTGCGTATCTGGTGATAGCAAGACTTTGCTATCTGAGCAACCTGCGCTTGCATAGTGAGTCCACTGTCGAGTATGACTCCAAGGTTTCGTACAGATGGCTTTGGTACAACTCGATGTCCACCAATTGTCACGGAAATATCACAGGGCAAATCGTTTCCTTTTGTTTTTGTTAAGAAGATGACTGCCTCTGACTTCTCAGTGTTCAACTTAATTTGGTTCTTTCCATGCCAGTCAGTCACCTCCGTCAAACATTGTTCGATCTTTGTAATTGCTTCTGTGATTGGCTGGTTATGTTTCACTGCCATAAATTGTGTGTCGTCAGCATAACAATGGTATTTCAGGCCATGTCGTACAACGATGTCACCGATGGGTGTCGTGTATATATATGCAGTACAGAATTGGTCCAAGTACTGACCCTTGTGGCACGCCACATTTCATGAAACAATCAGCTGAATCGCCGATCGTTTTATCTTAACACACAAAAACAACTATAAATCCATTAATCTGAATACCGACTGGTAAGTTTCCATTCGCTAATTATCACATATATATCACAACAATAGTTGATTCCGTTTTTACATTTTTGATGTGAACAGTTATAAATATGTAAAACTTACGCTGTGTTTGCCGAATATCTACCTGCGGCGTGGTCACGTGGCGTCATAAATGTATATAGAACACACTGGTCGAACACAGTGGTAGAACACGGTGGTCGAACACACTGGTCTACAGGGGACCGATTAACGATCTAACTCGGTGCATGGCATGCAGGCGGTAGTGTGTCATATATGCACCACGTGGCGCCTCTGACATCTACGTACCAGAGCCTTAGATACATATATATCTAATGCTCTGGTACGTACGTATTTCAACAATCTGGAGATGGCCTTTAACCCCGATTTACTCTACCGTGTTATTGCCATTTAAATAGTAATGTACGACTAACAAAATTACGATCGTATGCGTTTTGAACGATACAATATTTCATTATTATATTTGTGAATAAATAGTTTGTGTTTTGTTGTTTTCTTTATGCAACTACCACGAGAAACGTAATGTTGTCGGCAATGTTAAGTATTGGCTAGTATAACAATGTATATATATATATATATATATATATATATATATATATATATATATATATATATATATATATATATATATATATAGTATACATACAGATTAGCACTACCCCCCTCCCCCATATTTAGAGACGTTGTGCACAGCATTGCATTGTGTTGGATATCCAAGTCTTCCGTCGCCATGCTAATTTCGTTCAGACGCCATTGAGAAGTTATGACAAATCCGGCTAACCATAAAGATCGATACGCTTCACATGGTGTGACCTATTTTCCCAGGAGCACCTAACGGACGGACCGTGACGGGAGGGTGGCCGAGACGGATCACCTAGATAATGTTTTATGTATTTCGTATTTATTTACAACATTCACACGGGCCGTCTGTCTGCCGTGGTAAAAGGTCTGAGTACGTAGTTACAGGAAATGACATCAACTCCGTTCCGCATGACAGGACATGTCAATGATCCGCCTTATAGGCCGCCCCGTTTTCCGTCACCTATGCGCCGCGACGCCGAGTTTAGCTGCCGAGTTTAGGGGAGTTTGCGTGGGTGAGTAACTGTCTGTCGGCCCACGATGCACACGTGGAGTTTCTAGCTGCTGGATCGGCGACGGAAGCTCTCGCCTGGTAACAACGTTTAGGAGTTCGTGTCCCCGAAAGTAGCATTTTCTAACATGTATAACAGCATCTACTGTCACGTCGTCAACCCAATCGCCGACTGACCTCTGCGTCTTTGCCGCTATTGACACTACCTGCATCGCAGGTTGTTGTCGTGATAAATTCAATAAGTAACGAGTGCGGCTCTACTGTCTAATATTCAACTGCAGGGACAAGTCACAAGGTTCGTACACAACAGGTGAGATGTGTTTTGAACTTACGGTAACTTGAACGCTGTTGTCACTGTTGACAGTGTCAGTGAGGTTGTTTGTTTGTAACTTTGTTCGTCTGCCACGTACAGCCTAGGCTTAGCCTTAGGCTTAGGCCAGGCAAAGTATAATTATGGGCGTGACTTCTAGCTCGGCTTGTATTAAAATTAGTAAATAGGAATGCCAAATACAGTTGCGATATTCAGTGCTTAAATAATCGTGACCGATGCCGCACTATTTCGGGTTGTGCAGGCTATTCAAAATAGGCCGTTCAAAATACAGTTACCGACGACCGCCCTAGCTATTACCTAACGCGTCATGGTTGAGCGCACGACAGCGGTTCGCTTGTACTATTCGCTTGTGTGTATGTGTGTGTGTTGTGGTTACAATGTTACACATGATTTAATTAGCTCTTATTCAACTGCAGTCAAACCTTTACAGAACAGTGGCAGTTTTGGTTAAATTTAGTTAGTAAACAGTATTTTTGAACAAATTAGTATACGTGGGTGATAATAGGGTAATCTAGCCTTCGACAAATTGTAAACAAGACTGAGCAAAATCTGTTTATTTGATATCGTATATAAGAGACAAAGCAATAAGCGTAACAACTATATGTGTAAGGTAACACTCTGAATAGGTATCATTGTTATTAAAAATAAACAAGCTTTTTAGTAGGAATCCTTAGTTTGTGCAGACTATTATTTATAGTGGGTGAAATAGGGTAATCTAGCTTTCAACAAGATTGTAAACAAAATTTAGCAAATCTGATAAATTGATATGATATATAACAGATAAAGTGGTAAGCAAAACAGCTGCATACATAGGATAATTCTTTGATTCGGCGCCATTGTTATTAAAAATAAGCAAGTGTTTTAGCAGGAAGCCCTATAGTCTGTTTATATAGGTAGTGTCCAAAGTATCCGCTAGGGAACGGTACCAGTACAGAATAAAATTATTGTTCATGGTAGCATAGGTAGTAAGTTGTTTATAACACGTAGTGTGCTGCAGTTGCTGTACACAATAAACAAACAGTCTTTCTAAAGACTAAGTTGGTATAAACTAAGTTGATTTGATCAATCGTATTATGGCACCTTCCAAGCGGCAAGTGAAGGCAAGGAGGCACTTGCTGTGTGATCACTGCCACAGCTTGGTGGATTTTGCCTTATCGGGGTGCGGAAAGTCTTGGTCAGAGACAACGGAGGAAGGGTTTACTTTCCAATGTTTAGGGTGTTGGAAAGTGGACTATCTGACGGCAGAGCTAGCTAAGCTAACGGATCTTGTGAAGGGGATGGAGAGAGGAGGGAGGATGATAGCAAGGAAAACAAATGGAGAAAGAACAACAGAAAACATGCCATGCATGAAGGAGACAGTGGAGAAAGTGACAGTAGAGAAGGAGGGGGGAACAAGGGGACAGGAGATGATAGAAGTAGATACGACAGGAGGAAAGACGAAGGGAAGAAAGGAACTGAGAGTAGATATGACCAAACGGAAGTCAATAACAAGGAAGATGTCAGGAAGAAAAGAGACAGGAAAGAAAGGACCAACAGAGAAAGCGGCAGGGGGGAAAGTCAGCAAACAGGGAGATGCAAAACGGAGGAGCTACTCTGAAGCAGTGATCGAGGGTGCATTGAGAACAGAAAGGGTTTTTATGGGTGACTCAATTTTGCGAAAGACGGACAAGACGTTAAACAAAGGAGAAGATGTTGTTGTTTGTCTTCCGGGCGCTCGGATTGAGCATGTGACAGATAGGGTAGAGAACGTGTTGGGGCATGGCCAGGGAGGATCTATATTAGTACATGTAGGGACGAACAATGCAGACAGGGAGGGGACAACTAGAATAGTGCAAAGATACAGACAGTTGGTAGGGAAACTGAAGAAGACAAGAGTTGAACAGATCATTCTCTCAGGAATCTTGCCAGTAATCGGAGGAAGGGGAGCAACCTATAGAAACTGTAAGAGGATGGCAATCAATGCTCTGGTGGAGCAGATGTGTGAAGGAGAAGGAGTTGGATTTGTAGATTTGTGGGGATACTTTGTTGGGAAGGAAGATATGTACGTGAGAGATGGCCTCCATCTAAGCGGAAAGGGCGCAGCAGTGTTCTCCGAGAACCTGCTTCAATCTATGGACAGATGAACAGGTTGCAATTTTTTTAACTAGTTTCGCAGGGGGGATACACAGAGAAGCCAAATACTAGAGGCATAGCTAAAGACAGCAAAAAGAAATCAGCAAAAAACAGCCTGGAAAGCCCTACGAAATTTGGTTATAAATGTGTTTGTTTAAATGCAAGGAGCATAGTAAACAAAAGAAATGAACTAAACATTATGGTAGAAGATATTGACCCTCACATAATAGGTATAACTTAATCTTGGGCCACCCCCGATATATCAGATGCCGAATTAGGAATGACAGGATATGTAATGTTTAGGAAAGATAGATTAGGAAGAAGGGGAGGCGGAGTTATTTTATATAAAAGAATCCATCCAGGCTTACGAAATAAAATTAGAAAAAGAAGCAGAATGTGAAGCTGTCTGGTGTAACATAGTTACAGGAAACTCAACATTAACTGTTGGGTTAGTTTATCGTAGTCCAAACATAAGCATAGAAGAGAATGAAAAAATGCACAACGCTATAAAAGAAGTGAGTAAACGGGACTGTATTATTATGGGGGATTTTAACCATGGGCATATACAGTGGACATCTCTACAGAGTACTGGGAGAGAGGATCAAGAGTTTTTAAATTTAGTACAAGATAGTTTCCTTTTTCAACATGTGTTAGAACCAACCAGGGACAAGAACGTGTTGGACATAGTTTTGAGCTCACAGAAGGAATTTGTTGATAATGTCAATATATGTGAGCCACTGGGATGTAGTGATCATAACCAGATACATTTTATCATCAAAGTAAAAGGAGAACGGAACAGAAAAATACGGTACAGGAAAAATTTTCACAAAGGAAGATATAAGGACATGAGGGAATATTTAGCGAAGATAGACTGGAATAACACACTGAAGAATAAGACAGCAACAGAATGCTGGAATATCTTAAAGAGGGAAATTGACTGCGTCGTTGACAAATTTGTCCCCTTGAAAAAACAGGGGGAAAGGTCAAAGAAGAAACACTTATCGAAGGAAGCCATTAGAAAAATCAAGTACAAGCAAATGATGTGGAAGACATATAGACATACTGGAAGTGACGAAGACTATGCCATTTATAAAGAAGCACTTAATCAAGCTACAGCTGAAATTAGAAATTCGAAGAGAAGCTATGAACAAAAAATAGCTTTCAACATAAAACATGACAGCAAGAGTTTTTATGCGTATGTTCGAAGTAAACAGAAAGTTCAAGATAAGGTCGGGCCACTAGAAGGTAGTGATGGAAACATAATAACGGAGGGATTCTTAATGGCAGAAAACCTAAATGAATACTTTAGTTCGGTGTTTACCAGGGAAGATATTAGTACATTACCAGTACTAGAGACTAAGTTCGAAGGGAGAGAGTGTGACTATTTAGGACAACTAACTGTAACCCCAAAAATGGTAGCTATGAAAATAAGAGATATGAAGGATAATAAATCACCAGGAGTGGATGGGATTCCTCCCAAATTACTACTGGAAATTGTAGAACAAATTAGCATACCACTTGCAACAGTGTTCAATTTGGCAGGAGTGGTTCCGGTAGAATGGAAAGAAGCAAACATCATACCATTATTTAAAAAAGGATCAAGAAGCAAGTCAGAGAACTATAGACCAGTGAGTTTAACATCGGTGATTTGTAAACTATTAGAAAGACTAATTAAAGATCACTTGGTTGATTTTCTTGTTAAAAATAAATTGATAAACACATCTCAACATGGGTTTTTAAAAGCGAGGTCATGCTTAACAAATATGTTATGTTTTTTGGAAGATGTCACAAAGTGGGTAGATGAGGGATCACCAGTAAATAAAATCTACTTAGATTTTAAAAAAGCCTTTGACAAAGTGCCACACCAAAGATTACTACTTAAACTAAAGGCCCATGGCATAGGAAATAGTATGATTAACTGGATAGAAAAATGGCTTATTGATAGAAGACAAAGAGTAGTAGTTGATGGGGAGGTTTCAAATTGGAAATCTGTTTTGAGTGGAGTACCGCAAGGATCAGTATTGGGACCTATTTTATTCTTAATATATATCAATGATTTGGATGATGACATAACAAGCAAGGTGTTGAAGTTTGCGGACGACACAAAAGTGTTTAGGAAAATAAAAAGTGATGCAGATAGACAGCATTTACAAGATGATGTAAATAAGTTGATAGAATGGTCTGAGAAATGGCAAATGCTGTTTAACTTTGGAAAGTGTAAGTGCCTTCACACAGGACATGGGAATGTAAATGCACAATATACAATGGGTGGTACTGTACTAAATACTACTGTAAAGGAAAAGGACTTAGGTTTAACCATTAGTGCTGACATGAAGGTATCAGAGCAGTGTGGAATTGCAGCAGCGAAGGCAAACCAAATTCTTGGATTAATTAGGCGAAATATAGTATACAAAGAAAAAGAACTAATAATACCGCTTTATAAAACAATAGTTAGGCCTCATTTAGAATATTGTATACAAGCATGGAGGCCATATCGCAAGAAGGATATTGATATGCTAGAAAGAGTACAAAGGAGAGCAACAAAAATTATACCAAAACTCAGGAATATTAGTTATGAAATGCGTCTAAAAGAATGTGGTCTAACAACACTAGAAACCAGAAGATTGAGAGGAGATCAGATTGAGGTTTTTAAAATATTGAATGGGTATGAAAATATTGACAGAAATATTTTTTTCACGGTCAAGGAAGAGAGAAGGACTAGAGGACATGGAGTTGCATTAGCAAAGAAGCAGTGTAGACTAGATATTAGAAAATTTTCATTTTCCCAAAGAATAGTAAACGAATGGAACAAATTATCAGCTGATTGTGTAGGTGCTAGAAGTGTTAATATGTTTAAAAATAAAATTGACATATACCTAAGACGGGCAGGGTATACTTAGATAGATAGGTTGGGACTCTCGATAAGCCAAACGGCTTCCTTGTCCACCTGCCATCTAGAGTTGATTCTCTAGGTGGCAATCTTGTTAAATCTTGTTAAACATAATCGCCATGCCAATCTTTCTATGCTGGCACTGGCATCTCAGATCGAGTCACAGTCCCCTATGTTGAGAGCCAGTGTTTTACGCCAAATAAACCATAGTCTGAGTATTGAACCCAGGAAACTGGCATGTCAGGCGGATGTACTAACTATTACACTATAACGTATCCCATCCTAATTACTTACTTCATGTGCGTACCCTTCATTTGAATGACCGACTGTGTCAGTTAGTCTGTGCAGCAGGACAGCAAAGAGAGGATGCCTAGGATAGAATTTTAATAGTACCTGGTCAGGTAAATATGAGTGGGGTGAAATAGGTTATCCGTAAAGTATGCCATACATAGGATGGTGGGCAGTTAGGCAACTATCAGAGGGTGGGGTCTTTAATGATTCAAAACATGTCAGCTCGTCTAGAGTGAGACAAGTGTTTTCACTCTATATTGGTCCACGTTCACTCACTGTGAATGAAGTCCTAAGGCAGTATGCAAAAATGTGGCTATGTATAGACTGGTATAGATTTGTGTATGAATAGTCTGTGTGCATTAATTGCAACATGGCTAGATGCTTCCCAGGCAAGTTGAGGCGGTGTTCAACTGATCAGTTTTGTCAGGGAGCAAAGTGTAAAGTGCTTTGAGCAATCCTAAGGATTGGATACTGCTCTGTGTAAGAAATTACTTTTACTTTTCTAACTGTGACTGTGTCTGACAGATGCAGCAACATGTCAGTGGTGACACTTCTGGAAGCAACCTTGTGACACATTACTGAGGGACCTCAGATGCAAGATGGCAACATGAGACCGGAATCGAGACCAGAGAGCCCAATGGAGTCAGCCGTTCCGAAGAGCAGCATCAAGGGAGTGTTCATTGCATTCCTCTATGGATTATGCTCCCTGTCGATGGCGCTCATGAACAAAGCTGTGTTGAACACGTACTCGTTCAACTACCCAATGCTACTCGTCCTGTGTCAAATGGTCTTCACCGTCACCCTCCTTGAGTGTCTCCGACTGACCAATCAGATCACGCTGCCGAAGTTTACGTTGGCGCGCAGTCGCAGCTTCCTGCTTCCGTCGATCTTCTACGGCATCCACAGCGTGTTGTCCCTGACGGCACTCAGCGGTATGAACATACCAATGTACGGCGTCATCAAACGGTGCAGCCCCGCCGTCATTCTACTGCTCGGCACCGTCGTTCTGCGCAAGGGAGTGCCCAGTGTCCAGACGTGTCTGTCTGTGTGTCTCATCACATTCGGGTGTCTCATGGCAGGTCAGTTTACACACAACATCCCTTGTATACCTGAAGTGGTCAGTTATTCAAAATATTGCACAAATTGCTTGTGCATCTTAAATGCACCATGGCTGATCAGGGGTAGAAATAACGCCAACATTTCTGGTAGTCAGCAGGACTACCCTGCTGAGAATTGTTGTAGTCCTCAGAGATATCTGGTAGTCAGGAAGTGGCCCAGATTTAAGCAAAATAACATGAAAAAAGATTCAAAACAATTGTGGTAGTTCATTGGACTACTGCTGTCTCCATCTTTGGTAGTCCGACTGAATTTCTTGTACTCTTCGGACAAATAGACTACCACTATTTCGACCCCTGCTGACTGCTTCCCAGATAAGTCAAGTTGGTGTAAAGTATATTTTTATGAATTTTGCGTATTTCTGCGGAGTGAATACTGTGCTGTATATGAATTAATCTTTTATAAGATATCAGATATTTTTTGTATTCTTGCTACTATATTTATCTCGGAGACTGAGTTGTAAGTGAAAGATACAAATGATATACTGGTCATTTCACAGGTTTTTAAATGTTTATTTTTAATATACCATGAAAAATAGGCACCACTTGTGGATTGCTCAAATGTCAGTCTTTGTCTAAAAAACATTAATTAACAATAATTGTTTTTCAATTATATTTTTATGCTGCTTTTTGTACTCTTAATAATGATTCAGTTTATCTGAGTAATTCCATGTGCATGCTGGTCTCTTAAATAAGCAAATAATTATATCTTAACATGGATTATATATTTTTATGTAATATTTGGTGTTTTAGAAGCTTTATATAAAGAGTGAATCACTCAGCTAAAAGTGACTTATATAATTTAAAACTAGTGACCTAATAATATGTATTATGTAACTTTAAATAAATATGAGTAAATAGTCTTGTTAATACAGTGTTATCTTGTTTGCTTGGATGAAAATGTTAAAATTGGCACCTAAGGATTGGCCTTGCCATGGTTACACATTGTTGCCATTTATAATGTGTGGCCTGGCACTGTGAACCCAACCCACACATACCTATTATGTACCAGGCCCAAACATAGAGCTCTGTCTGAGTCATGTCCCATAAATGCTGTAATGTTGACGTATGTACCTTAATTTATAGTCTCATCTTTCAATGTATGCTAAATTATTTATGAAATAATCCAAAACTAATAAAACACTAAATATATGGTTGGTTTTAGGCACAGACTTTGAACATAGCCTGGATTTAAAATATATTTTTCACAAAATGTCACTTAATTTTTTTTCAATTTTAGCTTTAAATAACAAACTATTGAAAGTTTTTCTGTAAATTAGGTATACTTTTTTAAACTTACAATCAGTGAAATGATAGGAATATGCAGAAGTAATTTTCACCATTTTGTAATTTAACATCCACTTTGCAGTGGAGGGTCACGAATTGGCATTGCCACTTGTAACGAATGACAAAGGCAGTATCTAATACCACTCCCATTTATAACGAAGTTTTAATAAAATGTTAACAAGAATGCATGCACTAGTTCATGTATCCATATTGATATGATCGTTGTTCGTTTCCCGCAGGCTACGGCGATCTGTCGTTCCACATGAAGGCGTACCTGTACGGGGGCTCCAGTGTCTTCAGCCAGGCCATCTACCTGATCCTCATTCAGAAACACGCCCAGAACGAGGAAAAACTGAGTGCGATCGAGACCCTACATCTCAACAGCTGGAACATCCTGATCGCCCTCAGTGTTGTCACGGTTGCCGTCGGCAACCACCACCAGACTCTCGCAATATTCATGAACCACGGGCTTGTATTCAAGTGCATCTTCCTCCTCGTTGTCATGATGGGGTGTCTACTCAACTACCTCATCTTCCTGTGCACGACCTACAACTCCGCCCTCACCACCAGCATCACTGGTACGGCGAAATCCATCATGCAGACGGCGATCGGCATCTTCACGTTTGGCGGGATGAGTCTGAATGTTTACTCGGTCGCGGGTGTCACCATCAACCTTTGTGGGGGGATGTTGTACACACACGCCAAGTACAAGGACAGGACAGCTCAGGCGGCCGCACGGAGGCGGCTCGGCAGTAAGTTTGACAAACTCTCCGTTTACGACTCGGAGCAAAATGGTGTCAAAAAGTGGTTGCCACCGCCGGGCGAAGAGATGCTTTGTCAGCCACACACTGTGTTCAGAATAGTATAGAGCCAGACTCAGCCAGTACTCAAGAACGTGTGGTGAAGTACATTTTTCAGTACTTGGTTTTGTGTAGAGTCAGTACTGTTAAGTACATTGTTCAGTGGTTGTGAAGTAGGGTTTAAACTTTCTTAAATGACTTATAGTTCTACTTGTCCAAATAATAAGTGTATCTCAAGTGTGTAAGTGTACAGGTCTGACCTGGGTTACACACCTGGTTAGGTTAATCTTTAATTGCACTTAAATCCTTGTAAATCAAGCTCGGAGGTGCATCACGTCAAATGTGTTGGTATATCTCAAAATGAATAAGCAGTATTCGGGTTAATGATGAGCTAAGTAAATCAGCATTTGCGCAATTGAGAACAGGCTATCCAGTTTGCTCTAGTAAAAACACCAGCCAGGAGAATAGTTATGCGAATGAATAAAAACACTAGACAGCTCGGTGCTTGGTCATTGTGTTGTACACGCCAAAGTGGATATGAAGTTGCTCACCTCTCTGTTTTTTATATTACCCATTTAATGTTCTATTGATTTTGTCATTTCGGTAGAAGTGCATGTTACAATTTAGAGCGCAATGGCTCAGGGGTAGAGCTTCGGTCTCTCGACTATGAGAAACCAGGTTTGAATCCTGTGCTGCAGTGTTAAAACCTTGGGCAGGTTTTTCACTCTACATTGCTCCAGTTCATTCAGCTGTATAAATGAGTACCAGGCTATAGACAATGGTGGATATGTATATGAGCAGCCTTAAGGCATTAATTATAGCATAAAGCGGGATGCTTTCCAGAGAAGCCGAAATGGTGTCTGAGTGAACAGGTTTGTCAGGGAAGTAAAGTGTAAAGTGCTTTGAACGGTCCTGAGGACTGGATACTGCACTATATAATAACTTACCTTTACCTTACTTTTTATAATTTTATCAATAATATTATTCAAAATTTCCTCATTTGTAAAATGTTGCTTTTTAAGCTTCATTTAAATATTAGCAATATATTTGATATACTACTGGAGAGATTTAAACTTTTACTTTGCAACTTAATTCTCACCATGCTGCGTCAGGTCATGGCCACGTACTCAAGTGTGTACGTGTAATTGTATTTGTGTTAAGTATGTGTCGGATCAATTACCTGACCTGTGGTGATTAAACCTTGTAGGTGTGGCATAATGACAGTACTGCTAGTTAATATCATGATCAACGACGAAAGATACCGCGTTCCGCATCAATAAATATCGGCCAAGCCTTTCTGTAATATGAAATGTCTATTGTCTGTTCACTTGACATGTCACTAAGTGGATGTGTTGTTGGCGTTGCCATGATCAGGAGGCCAAATGATATAAAGAACAAGCTCAGGGAAGGTGATAGGTGTCAGGTAGATATGTGAATCTAGATGCGGCAAGTGTAAGGTACAACCTTGTTATTACGGTCTAAGGTCACCTAAAAGGCTGACCAAAAATTACCTGAATAGCACGGTGACTGTTCTTTTATGGGACAACTGTCTAATACTTTACAGTTGCAGAAATACCTATTGAGGTGTGGATTTTGTATTGTCCTCATGTGGCCCTAGTTTTGAGGTGTCTGTGAAACACAGGTGGCCATGAAGCTAGGTGTGACCGTGTATGTCAGACCAACAGTTGGTGGTTTTTAGATAGACTGTTAAGAAACATCCCCAAACTGTGAGCAGAATGCAACACAACACACGTGCCTTATTAGGAAAGACTGATTGAACATTGTGTGGAGTGTGAAGTTCAAAGATGGTGTAACCACGTAGAAATTGATCATGACTTACAGAGTGTCTTTAAAAGAATGTATTCAGGAACATTTAATTTTTTAAATAATTGTTTCCTATTTCAGAATCTCATATTTGATGTGTGATATAATATATATTAACATAGAATCTCATATTTGATGTGTGATATATATAGGTGAAACCTGTGTCAGTGATATGACTTAGGCACGGCTGGGTACAATTGATCTTTAAAACCTTATTCAAGATTCTGTAGATTGTCTTTATAGGATGCTTTTGTGCAAGATGTTATTTTGAGGTACATGTACATATGTATATTTGTCAGTATTATTCAGAACTAAAGCAATATTTGATGTCAGTAAGGACACATTTGTGTGATTACAACAAGGCATCATGTTCTTGCTAAATAATTATTTCTTTCATTTCGATTATCCAAAATGACATTGATTAAGGCTTTAAGTTGAATGTATACTTCAGTTAAATAGGAACTGTTTTTATGAAAATAAGAAAATAGTTGTTATTTAATTTAGGAAAATGATACTTTATTTTACAATAGAGACATTTAATGGAAACTGAGGTGCTGAAAATTAACTGAATCAGTTTGAAGATCTATCCAGATGCTATGCCCCATAAATGTTGTAGGTAAATGATGATAATGTATACCTATTCCAGGCAATGTTGTATGGTGTATTGGTTGTGTAAGTAATTGTTCTTATGTGGTTAATGGTTAATGTTTGGGTCTGTTCTATTTTGGACAATGTCGTGTGATTTTTTATCACTGTCACTTCTCTGTATATGATATATTGTACAGTAACTGTACTACTTGTCAATTTTCCTCGTTAGAAATTTACCATATAAAAAAACTACATTTTTTTCAGAATCCCTTTATTGCATCTAATATCCTGGGTTCTTGGGGTGTTCCCAAAAGAAGAATCAGAAATACTGTTTATGCCTATGATCTCCCTGTGAATATGTTGTATAGGGCGGGCAATTTTTACGATCCACAAGTATCTGCACTGGTTTGTATTAACACGTGTTCCCTTGCAAGGTGCCGCTGCAGTACGCAAAGATCTCCCATGTGAATCTGTGCACCCGTGCTTGGAATTTATAATAAAATATAAAAATCAATACTTTAAAAAATAATTTTGAATTGAATTGGGTAGTGAAACATCTCAGCACTTTAGGGTGACACAAGGCGCCATCTGTTGGAGGATTCTTAACTGTTAGTGATCATGTGACGATATGTGTGGGTTTGTTAGTTCCACAAATCCGCAAGTAATTCCCTTTGTGCCTTTTAAGGTGGATCAACTTCGATGGAGAGTCCGTTATCCATTGGCTGATCTTTCTGGAAATTCAAATTACAGGCATGGCTGATCCATGTTTTGTTGCCATCTGTACACAACTACATGGTGTACTGAATTATGTTGTATGACAATTGTACATTCCTTGTTACATGTTTGACTTGTGTTTGGTTTGATGGTGTATATGAGGGTATGTGAATGTACATCATGGTTGTATTTTAAGCTGTACATAAATACTTATTTCTTGAAATGTATCATGTCATCATTCATGTTTGGTTATACAGTGTATTGGGTTATAGACTTTGATTTCAGGATCCATAAATCATCTATGGATGTGGTATTTTCTGTGATACAAATTACTTTGCATGTTATTGGTTGTGAAACTGTGCTTGTGGTAAATGACCTACACAAATAGAACAATTATATATGTTTAACTGAGAACAAAGTAAATATTTTTCTGAATCTTTTTCTGAAATTAGTGCTCTATTCCACCGCAACAAACAAGGAATCGAACTTGTTTTGCTAATCAGTGTATACAGTCCTTACTTCCCTTCACTGAAAGCCATTAAAGGGATATGTGGTGAATTAGGGACTGAACTGAAAGTGCATGTGTCACACACCACACACAGACACCCACACACACACACCATTTGTAGAACGCAATGGCTCAGGGGTAGAGCTTCGGACTCTCGACTATGAGAACCCGGGTTCGAATCCTGTGCTGCGGTGTTAAAACCTTGGGCAAGTTTTTTCACTCTACATTGCTCCAGTTCACTCAGCTGCATAAATGAGTACCTGGCTATAGACAGTGGTGGATATGTGTATGAGCAGCTTTCGCGCATTAATTGTAGCATATGGCTGGATGTTTCCCAGAGAAGCTGAGATGGTGTCTGACTGAACAGGTCTGTCAGGGAAGTAAAGTGTAAAGCACTTTGAGCGGTCCTGAGGACTGGATACTGCGCTATATAAGAACTTGCCTTTTTACACATGCACACTAATCAGTACTGACAAAGGGCATAAGTCTATTTATATTTCCCAAATTTTGAAACAATAAAGTTGGCAGAAAAACAAATGACATCTTCCACCGAACACAAAAAATACCTTGGTGACAGAAGAGCACCTCTGTATTGGTGTATGTGTATTTGTGTAGAAAGCTGATGCATTTTGAATGGTAGTGACTGTTTATTTTTACATGTTACACACTTGTATGTGTGTGTAATGTGTATGTTGCCATGTGTCAGTGGTATATATGTATGTTTTAGCAGAACTGTGCACATCACAACGAGAATTCACATTGTAAATTGTGTTTACTTGTGTATCTATAACTTTGAAAATGCCTAGCATATAAAACAGTCCCCAAGAGGAATCTTGCAAGACTTCACACCAGATATATAACTAAAATTTCATGATAGGTTTAAGCAATTGCTATGTATTTTTACGAATTTACTATTGCTATAAATATATAATTATTAAACATTCACATTGCCCACACATAGCCAGGGCTCGCACTAGTCTGGTCAAGGTTATACTGAAATGTAGTGGCACAAAGAGTACAGTGTTGGTCAGCCACACGTTCACTTAGTCAATACATCATTCACCCATCCCAAGTCCCATGTCTATAAGCGCCAGCCAAGTGGGCGTAGCAAGGTCGTTGGTGGCTCATTCCTTTCCGACTTCCTAAATATAGGCTTAGGTCCTAAATGTGTATTGTGTTAGCAAATACCACTAGCCCCTTCCTCCTATAGTCAAAGGGTTCAATGAAAATCGTCAACGCACAAACGTCGCCACACTCCACTGAACACCCAGTGGCACGGTTCAGTCGACGGACACGCACCAATTACTCCGAACGCAGCCACGCGTGACCATGTCTTCACGTGACGGTCTCTCGTTCAGTCGTGATTTCGACGCGGTCAGCGGTTCTGACCGACGTTGACGTCGACATCTGATCGTACCAAGACGTCCGCGTGAACTGACAACTGCTGCAGTCCTTCTTGAGCGGTTTCGACTTGGTCAGCAGTCGCGGTCCGCTGACCGCCAACAGTGCTGCCCCCACGGGGCCGGCGACGACACCAGACAACAGTGCGACGGCAGCCACCTAAAATATGGAACACCGCTGTATTAAATGTCAACTCGATACACACCAAAACATTCCACTCACACAGCTCCAGTGTTTTACATTACAGTTCGTAATCACATCTCGTCACATTTCAAGGTTTTCTCCATTCGTCACTCAAACCTCATTCGTCGTTCAAATGTCTCCCCTCTCGTCACAGTTAAAGGGAAAGGTAGAGAAAAGCAAACAGCAAACAGGGAAGCTGGGCGAAGGAGAAGGTTGACGGGAGAAACGCTTTCAAGACTAAGTTTGCAATGAGTCAGCTAACTTGGACTGCACGACAATATGGACGTGGAACGAATTAGAAGGAAACAGCTGCGGAAAGAGAGGAAGTTAAAAGAAGGCGTGCATCTGGTGTGGAATGACTGGTATGGGATTTTACATAGGTAGGGTTGGCGGGAGTGAGAGACAAGTGGAGAGCGAGGCAGGGCAGAAGCACTGAAAAGAAAAGACAAAAACAACCAACAAATAACTGTAGGACCAAAACTGAGGCTGCTCACCACGGATCACGAAGAGAACGAGAACAGCTGTGTTTGAGTTGAGTCAGAGAAAGACTTCTGTACTCGAGACGTTTGAGCAGGAGCTTGTAAAACATCATGTGGAAGCTGGCGGTTGACAGGCTATTCCTTGGTGACGGACGCACGAAAGTCTATGCAGGAGATCTTCTACACCAGCTGACGTGCGTTGACACAATGCATAAGGCTGGTAGGTCAAATACGGAGAGAAGGACATATATTATAGGCTTTTTTATAGCGAGGAATTTCTGCGAAACACGGGGGCTGGGTGGTCGCGACCCAGACAGTAAAGGGAAAGGTCGACGGCCCCGTGATGCAGACAGCGACACGCCGCAGAGGACACGGCAAAAGTCACTGCCCACGTGGCCAGGCCAGGAGGATTGGGATGAAACAGAATCCACAAACGAATTTTATTAACGTTTCTGATGCAAACATAATCTGGAGCTGACGGGAAATAACACGTGGCGTGTTGAGATAAATTTTTCATAATATACAGTATAAATTAAAGGTTCTTGCTTGGAGTTGGACAGCTCGAGGCCGCCATATCAGAGCATAGAAGCCACGTATTGTTGGGAACAGAAGCTAATGTTACGTTGAGCCGGCGAGACTTTGGGAGACGAACAAGAAACGGTCAACTATTCAATTGTCTTGGGGTAGACTCTACATGACACATATGGTCTTTGCTGAACAAAATTATAAGTTCGAGAAATGCGGAAAAATTGACCTGGCACAGTAATAATCTGCCAAATATGATAGCAACATGTATATCGCTTATGATAACCACACAGACACTTATGAAACTAAAATACTGTGAAAAGCTGCTAGAGTATTGATAAAGGAGTAGAAGGCCTTCATAATAGTTTTATGTCATTGTTTCACCTTTTCATAAGTTTTTTAATTATTTAATTGATATATTTAATGTATGCTTTCAACATATTTGATTTGTTGGAATAAAGGAGTTGATGTTAACTTTAACACAGCCTGTGCCATTGCTGGATATTACCACTATACATCGTAACAACGAAACAGAGCAAGGAAATCGTTTACTCGAACACACCCCCTGTCCTACATGTAACCTGACGCTGAGCGCAGTTGTTCTTCTTCCACACGTAGCCGTAATAAAGATTACCCTAAATGCAGGATTGCCCATTAAACTCTAGTCTGTTTGTTGACCGGTGGAGGTTTAGACTCGCAATAAAATATATAATGACAGTGTAAATGTCGGTGTCTCTTTCCTGCTCAATTAGAGCTGTTTTATATATTTAACAATAATGTGACCGAAAAACATCATACCTGTAAGTAATACAGTTAAAGGTTAGTGGGTTATTTATGATAAATACCCACTGTTGAAGCTGTCTAGCGTGGCTTCGTTCTAAACACAACAAAATGTCCTTTAATTAAACCACATGATATAATATATATTATGCTAAATTACAAAATACTGAAAGTTCAGCCACGCTTATCAATATGGTAAGAATGTAGAAAAGTACGCAACAAGTCTTCAACAGCATTTGTAAATTTCAATTCCGGCTGTCCCCACCCAAGTAGGTTTTGTGTTGGCCTAATCTCTACATCATCGCTGGCCTACAAATTGTGGATTCGCAACTTCGTATTATTTCTGTAACAAATAGGGTAGGGCGGGGAACTACGCCCACCTTTAGCAAGACATTTAATTATAAAAAATAGTAAAGTTTATTCGAAAAAAACATCTTAATACTCACACTTTATTAAAATCACCAACGTTCAAAGTCTGATTACTATACACTTTCAAGATAAATGTAATTAAAAAAACTTACAAAGTATGCGCATTGCCTCTTGGCTACGGCAATATGCCCACCAAAAGGGACAGTTCGCCCAAGTACATTTTACTCCGACAACAATCTTTTTTGTCACTACGCTGCTTGGATAACGAAGTCAAACATTTCACTTTTGATCTTTGCAAATGAGAACACACAATAATAAAATCGATAAAATAAAGAAATATAATTTTGCACACCTAGTGACCGCTTTAGATATATTTAAGTGGCATATAGGAATGGAAGTGGTGAGATTGGCATTGATTATTTGTATAATTATCATAATTGTCACCATACAATATGTTTCTGTACTTTATAACATGTTTATCTATATAATTATAATATATTGCCAAAACAGCTGTTGGGAAAAAAGCCTATGTAGGCATATTGGCCCCATAGCTGGTAGCCTGCATCTCCAACGAAGGGCTCATTTGACCAATCGTGATAGCATACTGCATGACCAGCTTGGACGAAATTGGGTCTACTGACGGTAACTTTTTATGTGCTTGCGGAGGAGTTAATGTGGTGATTTATACAGCTAATTAATGACGCCACGACCATTGTTAAGTGAGAGCCGATATGTACACAGGTCACCAAGACCTGTGGGTGTTACTGGTAGTGTTTGTCGTGACGTCAACGGAACGTATATTTTGCACGTAGTCTACACTAGGAGTGACATCGAGCTTCGTGTCGTTTTTACCGGGTGACACGTGGACACTTCTCATGGTTCCTTCGTTAAATCGTAATTTTAATTTATAATTCACTAAGAACTGTGATTATGTCCTAACTTGTCGTATGTCACAATTGTGTCAATGTCATTTGAGTAGGCCTCTATCACCTGCGCTACGTCACACACTATTTTTGCGCCTAAGTTCGACTACCCTCTAGCCATAAACGTGACAACTTTATACAGATTCCTGAGCTTATTATTGGTCTTTTCCTAGAAGAAACATCTTTGAAACGTGACGACAGACTGGCGGACGTAGTAAGTGTGACAAAGGTTGTCTGTACCAAGTGAATGGTAACGTGATGATCACGACACCCAACAAACGTCACAATTTCAACAATACTTACAGTATCGTGTGTCGATTATGCGATAAGGTTACACTGTTAAATATTCATCAGACACAGCAAGTCGTGACGAGTCTGTGTAACTGCGTAATAACTCTATTGACCGAACGAGCAAATTGACCACAAAGTCAAATATGCCTTTTCGCGGCGTCCGCGCGACCATTCGTTCACGAGAACATACGCCGTTGCGTTTCATGAATATTCACCAGCTGCCAAATGTCTTTTGACAGGTCCCGGTCATCAGTCAAGTGCCCGCCAGGAGGGCCACTTCATCACGCTTTCTGTCGAGTCGTTGCTGGCGATATTACCATCAACAACTATCGTCCTTTATTAGTTAAATTGATCACAACCCCTAGATGCTCATTTCGTCGCAAACTCGTTACATTACAGTGTCACACGATACATTATAATGTGAAATAATCGTAGCGTGTTGAACGTATTACTTCCAATGATTCGCTAATTCCCAGGTGAAGAGCTTTGCGATAATTCCAGTAGGTGGCGCAACTGAGACATGCTTACCTGAAGAGCCAGCTCACGGTGCCTGTTGTCTGCATTGGTCAAGCTTAATGCGGCTGTCGCTGTGGTTATCTAAAAAGCACAAGACACCGAGAACTGCATGACTGGAGACCCGATCCCTAATTCTAGCAAGGACTTTTCGAAGGTCTTGTGTATATGTGCGAGTTTGGGCCACTTTTGTTGAATTCGGACCCGCCTGGATTTGTCAAATAGATTTTTCACTTTAATTTTACGTAGAGTATTGTTCCACCATCCAATGATCCCAAGCATATTTATGGTACATTGCGTTTCGGCATATTTTGCGGTCCAAGCGCGATCCGGTTTACAGTCAACATTCACAACTATATTGCACGGTGAGGCAAATCTGGTCGGTCTTTCGGCCGTAATCATGCAATTATGCGTTAAGACACAATAATTTCGTAACATAAATATGCCTGCATGGGTTTATGATGGAACGAAAGCAAACTCGGGATGGATCCGCATTCGACGCAAGTACCAGAAGCCGATCTGGTCGCAGGTACGCCTGTACACAGTGTGGCCTGTCTGTGCCTGTAGGCCAGGGACTAATTGTTGTAAAATATATAGACACAGCCGCGAACAAGCAGACATGCACCCACACACCGATCGCACAACTCATGGCCGCGTCTGATCTGTGCACCAATGATGTTTGACATTCGACATGAAAGACCCACCTGCAGCGTGGCCTTGGGCAACCACGCCAGCGCTATGAAGAACCGCTCCTTGCACGACAGCTCCGTGCACAGCATCGACGTAAAGGACGCGACCATCCGGACGACCAGCCCGATGAAGACAATCATCATTCCGGGACCTAAACGAGAGTAGACTTCCGGTCAATGATTGGTGTGTGTGTGTGTGTGTGTGTGTGTGTGTGTGTGTGTGTGTGTGAGTGTGTGTGTGTGTGTGTGGTGTGTGTGTGTGTGTGTTCTGTGCGTGCGTGCGTGCTTGAGTGCGTGTGTGTGTGGTGTAGTGTGCGTGCGTGCGTACGTGTGTGTGTGCGCGTGCGCGTGCGCGTGTGTGTGTGTGTATTGTGTGTATTGTGTGTATTGTGTGTATTGTGTGTATTGTGTGTATTGTGTGTGTGCGTGCGTGCGTGCGTGTGTGTGTGCGTGCGTGCGTGCGTGCGTGCGTGCGTGTGTGTGTGAGTGTGTGTGTGCATGCGTGTGTGTGCGTGTGTGTGTGCTTGCATGCATGTGTGTGTGCTTGCGTGCATGTGTGTGCGTGTGTGCGTGTGCGTGTGCGTGTGCGTGTGCGTGTGCGTGTGCGTGTGCGTGTGCGTGTGCGTGTGCGTGTGCGTGTGCGTGTGCGTGTGCGTGTGCGTGTGCGTGTGCGTGTGCGTGTGCGTGTGCGTGTGCGCGCGCGCGCGTGCGTGCGTGCGTGCGTGCGTGCGTGCGTGCGTGCGTGCGTGTGTGTGTCCAAAACGTCAGTGACAGCCATCTTTGATTTTCCACATTATGTTTTCAACCATTTCAAGTGTGAGAACTTCGCACCCACCTGCACATCATTACATGTACACTGCAGACGAATATCGTCAACACATTTAATCCGGCGAAAACGGAATACCCCATTGTATCCACGATTGACTGACACTTTGTAATATAAAATTGATTACAGTGAACATATTTCAACGTAGAACGTAATCGTCGACCGGTATCGACGAGAAATTGAAATCTACCTATTTCCTTGTGTCACAAGAAGGTTCGCTGAACGCGTGACGGGATAAGTAGAGTCAACACAGCGCAGGTGAATTAGAAATGGCTGTGTTTACGACATCGCTCTACCCACCTAGGATGAAGCCAGTGAGCAGTCCGACCTGGATGTGAGTGCCGAGGAGACCAAAGAGTAGCGGCTCGCCCAGCGTCCACAGGGCCGCCGTCACCTCGGCCGCCAGCGCCTGCAACGAGACGCGGCTACAGGAAAGACGGAGGCACAGGTCGCCAACGACGGCGGCTCGTCAAACCGCACACATTCACGCGTCTGTCCCGTTACAGTAGCACGGAGAAACATCTCCAATAACTGTGTATTATTAAGGTGTCATTAAACTGTTCTTGATTACAATAATAATATGTATAATAATAATAATAATAATTTTTATGATATCCCTTCTTTTATGTCGGTCTATGGAGTGTTATTATTTATGTAAACTTTCAGAGCATCGGTCTTGTATTTTGAATATAACGAAACAATGGTGATAAATATCATAATAGCATCTATCGGGTGGAACATGCAAGTTTTCTTACCAAATTACAAATATCTTTGTCTACCCCATTTGTCTTAAGTTGTCTACAATGGGCAGGTACTTTAGAAATGGTCGTTCCACGTGTACTTCCTCCTGCAGACGATACTTACACTGTGGTCATTCTACGGGTACCTCCTTCGATATACGGTACTTACACTGTGGTCGTTCCACGCGTACTTCCTCCAGCGGACGGCGGCGACGGCGGCGACGATGACGCATGCGACGATGGGTCCCGAGCCGCGACAGTCGACGGCCCGACCCAGGAAGACGGCGACGAGACCAGAGCACAGTAGCAGCAGGCAGCGCAGTAGGCCGGCGTAGCGCTGAACACAGGCACCATGTCTCTCAAATGCGCCATTATGTTTCTACCAAGCGAACATTCTTTAAACAAATCCTTAACAGATGGTGTTATAAGTTCGCAAACATAATAAAACGCTTTATATGTGTTTAGCTTTGGCTCATCCACGGCCTCCCCACGAATACGCGGTGTTGTGAGTTTGACGATTAGAAAATGCTATTGGCGTTAACATTTATTACCTCGTTTATGTTTCGCTGGATGGGCTGGCGAGAACCCGGCAGTACCTGGTGACGATCCCCTGTCACCCTACCCCCCCCCCGCAATGCCTGGTGACAAACCCCCATCACCTTACCAGGTGGGAAGATTTAGTCGTAAGATGGATATTTTCAATTGTTATCACCGTCTGTCGATCTCGGACAGAATGGAATGGGCAATGTTATGCACTGGTCATGGTGCCTCTGCAGAACAAAGCCGTACACCTGTGACGAACAGTTGCAGATATTCTATGTCTCCTTTCGATTATTATATGTGGTGTTTACGAAATGTTAGTTATCAGGTTCCACGCATTTAGAACAGCATTGAGCCGAAATAACGTTTCTCCGACGCATTCCGTGTTTGTTTTCTACCTGAGTTCATTCCAGGAGGCTACGAATATCTTTATTTTACCGCCACTGTATTTCGTTCAGCTGGTCTCTAGTCGGCCTGTTGCTAAGAGTCCCGAGTATATTTCATCATGGTGATTGTCCTGTTGTAGCTACTGTTTTGTCTTC
>OZ024858.1:42829323-42831823 GCA_964017155.1 Oasisia sp. SBJ-2009 | reverse complement strand
GAGCGTAACATACGGCGATCACCTGGAAAGTGCATATCGTAAAATTCAGCCCCCGCGGAGGAAACCGTGTTTGATAAAAACGCGTTTTGACGAGAGTAACTGAAAGACATATTTAAAACATGTGTATGCTGAATGTAATAACGATTCGGTGAAAATAGAAATATGTCACATTTGCGTGGTGCCAATAAATGAATGTCATGGTGCATGTACTTATAGGCATTTTTATGACTAATTCCATTGTGTGAAATTGCACCTATACGTAATTACAAACGTTGAAATGTAATACTGCAATGTAATTACACAGTCCTATTTTATATCAAATCGCACACTTGCGAACAACATAGAGCTGCAATCACATGAGACGGTGGCGGAATGGTGGATACAGTTGAATCACAGATCAAGTACGATTAATCGGGCTACTCCGGAAGTTGTTAAGTACGGTTACAATGCAGAGCGTACAGTAAATGTACTGCGTCATAATATCGTCAGTAACATTAACGTTGTATAGACTATGATGTTCTATCGTCGATTGTCGTTCAGTTTTAAAACTAGTTAGTTCAGACATTCTTGTGCCATAGTTTTCGCAATGATGTAAATACTAGTAGCGTGGTCGATATGAGTACATCTGATGTAAGTAAAATTAACAATATGTTGCAAACTACATCAATATATACTAGTACAACAGTATAACTGCATGTGTGTAATGAACAAAGTGTTTGACAGTAATGTTTCCAATTGATGAATTTGTAGATTTTATTCTTTGCACTGCAACGTGAAAAGTCCGTAGCGTGGTTGATTGGAGGGAGGGGCCTTCAAGAGAGCTCTACATGGGGAGACGTTCAAATGCTGTTGCCGCAAACCCTGATTTGTTTCCTAATGTAACTCTCCAAAACACCTTCATATTTTCCACACACAAAAAACATTGATTTGCATCAACCCAGGTTCCGCCTGCCAGAATTTTGGGATGCAAACCTTATGTCTAGCCTCCTGCCTATGCGTTGCGTTCATCAGCTGGAACACTGTGCCACAAATCTGGACCAATTGCGAACAAAATACGATGTACCATCCGCTACTTCAATGTAATGGGCCCTATTCGATCATATTCAAGAGGATGGTACCAAACCAAGCCCGTGCGTGTCTCGTGCCGGCCTAGATAGCTCAGCGGTCCCGCCGGTTGACAAGACTCACTTTGACGCTTTAATCTCGCGGGCGACCAACACGTCACCCCGGCACCCGGAGACACCGGTGACGCGAGCATCTCTTCAGACATTCCGCCACCGACGACGTTGGCCTCAGCTCAAGACCATCGACCGCGGCTCCTCAATCATTAGGATCGCGCGGATGATCACAAAACGGCGCGTGTGTGACGGTGCAGTGATCGTCATAGCATCGGTTGAATTATTAAAGTATTAATTTGACGGGACGGATCATTCGCTCCATATATCATCGTGAGACAAATACGTGCCTAAAGACGTGGTGGCGAGTATTATGATCAAAGAGCATCGTCGTATTTGTCGCGATGTGGCTGACGTGGTATTCGTGGGCTGGCTCGGGGAATGTGAACCGCAGCGTCACACAGGAGGGATTGGGAATATTTAAATTATTTATCGATGTCTATTTGTGTATATACATATAAATTGCTGTTTTCGGTAATTTCACAATGTTGACGTTATTTTATGTATACCGAAATATGCAAATTAAAAGTGTAATTGAATAATTTGTATGTCTTCTCCCTGGAATAATTGGTAAAATACCCGACATTTGCGTGCTGAAATCAAAATAACAGGCAAAATAAGTCGCATTAGGTTCGCGTTTTTTTTAATCACGACGTGTAGAAGGTTGTTTTGATTGTTTTAATGTGGAAAATGTGTGCCTGTTCGGGCGACAAGATTAGTATAATATATTAATATATATATTATATATATATATATATATATATATATATATATATATATATATATATATATATATATATATATAATATTATATTATATTATATATCATTATTGTCCCTAAGTCCTTTTGTTGTGTTGTATGACTTATCATAAGAAATTTCACTCCTCCCTCTTCAGTCCTACACCGAAGTGGTCACGGGGTGTCATATATCCGCCGACAGTCTGCACCAGTCTCGTCTGTCTTCTGCGATGTGCAGCCGGGTCGTAAGGAGAGATCGGTCTACCAAATGCAGTGTTATCCAGCCAGTTTTCTCCCGGTGTCCACGTCGTCTCTCTTCCTCTTACGTGGTCATTTCGAGGTTTTTTTTCTGAAGCACTTGATTTCAAACGGTTCACCTTGTAGGCCCCCTAACTGTGTTTCCGCACCCAAAGTACATCTCTCGCGTTCACAGCGCACAACGAACGCGATAGATGTTTGGTGGGAGACATAGTCAGGCCGACTGTAATGAGTATTACGTGACCATTGCCGTTCTCCGTTCTATTACTTGTTTAAAATGTGGCCAGTGGCAGCAGAATCCACGAAACCACGGGTCCTTCCCGGTAGA